>MU223986.1:617260-659478 GCA_018584345.1 Thuja plicata | reverse complement strand
TTATTGTCCAAATTGAACAAACATTAGGCATATGCTCTCCACTTTGTGAAGTGGATCAAAAATCCAAACGTGTGAGTTCAATTTGGTAGAAAGAAAGGGATAAGGAATTAACCAAACACTTCAATTTCAAGAACCCCCTTGTCAAGGGGTTGAAAAATAAAAAGTGTGTTTGAGGTGTTTTGAACAAAGAACGACAATAGGGATATGCTCTTCACTTTCTAAGTGAATCAAACTCCCAAACTTGTTGAACCGAGTTTGATTTCTTATTTTTCTATATATGCTAGATAAAATAAAACTTTAGAGGACCTGACTCCTGAGATTTTCCTTACGAGGATGGTGAGAAGGAATGACCCAAAGTGGGATACAATCACTTTTTCTGCAATATCATCTAACCCACTATAAATTAATGCACTTTAACTTAATCATAAAGTGACTAAATCTTGTGCAAGTTATCTTCACTTCCTCGAGTAGTCCTTTGGGATTGCGCAAAATCATACTTTTGTGCGTGTGGGAAGCCCGCGAGGGGGCTAAAGAACTTGACAAGATTTAGAATAAAGGTGTTAACTAAAACCTTTTTAAATAGTAAGCCTACCTTTTTAGAGCCATTGTTAAAATCCAAATTTGACTCTAGGTAGATTGCTTGGAAGAATTTCTTGTGTTATACTTGTAAAAACATCCGAGAACATACACTTTTAGTGTTGTTTTAGGGATATGGTGCAAATTTGATGTGTGTGTTGAGTTTGTACTTCATTTTCACCCAAAGAATCTTCTTTAACAAGTTTGATCAAAACCATTAAACTTTTAAAATCCAAAAAATTGAAAATTTCAACTTTGATCAACAAAGAGCCGCCTACAAACAATCTGTGATGCCTACAACTCTGAAATGCCACTTGGAAACTGTCAAAATCCGCGTAAGTCACTAGAAAGTGCCACCTACAAATATTTCAAAACCACCTATCAACAGGAAAATGTTGCCTGCTAACTACAGAGTGTCGCATAGAGGAATTCTAGTAACCGCGTATCAACATTTAAAGGTCGCCTACACACAGGCAAGTGCCACCTAGAAACAAAGAAGGGAAAACAAGGGGCATTTCTTGAGGGTTTGGAAAGATTTTGAAATCATATTTGGATACCCTTTTTGGAGTTATTTCTATCTGATGCAACAAATAGATCAAATTCTCCAAAAACATTTATAATGATGAATCTATTTGAAAGACGAATCCATCCTATGGAAAATCAAGATCAAAATCTCCATGGGACTCAATACGACGAAGTAACCGAAGATGAAATTTTGGAAGCATCCCAAGATCCTAGGTTTATGGAGACAATGCACTTAATTTTTAAGAGGGATAAAGAAGCACATTTCCATAAATATGACACATCAAACTTAAGGAAGAATGAGGAAAAACAAAATGATACATCATCTAAAAATCCATCATTAAGATCAATTTTTCATTTCCTTTATGATGATGGGCCATCTATATCTTCATCTTCTCCAAACAAAGAGGAATTTGAGAGCAACAAACCTATCTTGGATCAACAAAAATGTCATGACCATCCTATTTGTGATCAAGAGAATGAAGAGTGAGGTATCACTCTCAAGCAAGATATAATGCACAAACCCCTATCTAGTAAGGTTTCTCGCATAGCCTTTATGCCTTTCATCCTTCATCCATCTCACAAAGCTTCACAACTATCCAAAATTCCTCCACCAAAGCGTGAGCCTAATGATGATACTTTCCACATTGACTATGTCTACCCTCAAGGGCTACCTCTAAAAGAAACCCAAGCTAATTTACATCTTGCTTCAAATTGTTTCCATGCTTCAAAGATATTGGACCCCAAAGCTTCATGTGCTTCAATGCCTATTCAAAAGGATTCTCCATCATTCTTCCAAACATTCCCCACGCATTTCCCAACATCTACCTTTTCCTTAGAAGTGGCTCCATTTCAAGAGAATAATCTAAAGAGAAAAGAAAGAAATATCAATAAAGATCAAGATCAATATTCTATACAATCCCCTCCCATATTTGATCAAGATCCCATATCCATAGAATTCGGTGATGATCCCCTTGCACCCTTTTATTTCTTCCAAGAAGATATCCTTCTACCTCAAGAGCTACATACCTCTCCACTTCCCAAGAAAGATCAAGATATCCTTTCCACCATTTCCAATGAACATATTGAAAATCAAGAGCAAAGAATCCTCTCTACACCATCTAAAGATCCTTGTCAAGATTAAAATATCCCATCAACTCCTTGTCATATTCCTCCATATTCACCTCAGGAAACCATCATTCCTCCAAATCCCTTACATGATAATAAATTCCTTCAAGATTCATTTGGTCCTATCAAATTTTCTCCTATGAAATCTACTCATGAGCCTATTGGTAAAAAGAAAAATCTTAAAGATGAGAGCCTTGGCAATATAAATCACTCCAAAGATATTGATATCACTTTCACACCTTATCTTCCACCATTCAAATGCAACCATACACCTTCACCATCCTCCAAATCCATTTTGGGTTTCTATGTCCCAAAGCTAAAGTCTTCATTCCTTCCATCTATATTAGGTCCATTTATCCCTCCATCAACCATTTATACCGTCCCTAGCTCTCCATTAACTTACCCTACCATGTATCAAGATCAACAAAGGCATACATACTTGAAGAATTTTCAAACACCCATCCATATGAACCCTCCATATTATTCTCATTCACCCACAATTCCCAAGTCTTTTGGAAGTAATTTGGATGTGCAACATAAAAATCAGAAATCAAAGAATTCAAGTGTGTACAAAGATCACCATGTCCCATCTAATTGACATGTGAATGAAAAGAAAAAATAAATATCCAAAAGGCCACAAAGGTCCACCAAGAAAAAATAAGAATCAAAGAAAATGTGGGTTCCTAAATCTCTTATTGAATAAATGCATTCACAAGCATCACAAAAGAAATAAAAATCAAAGACTATGTGGATTTCCAAGTCACTTTTGAAAGACTTGCACACAAAAGAAAAATCAAAGTTGACATTCAAGCTTCCAAAGGCTTCCATTCCATCTCCTTCCAAACATTTTCCACTTTCCAAGTCTACTTTCGGTTCCTATATCCCAAAATCTACTACCTCAAATACATCCTTACCTCCTTCATCTGGTGTTCCTCCATCATTTCACCACCCTTCAAAGTGTGTGTCAAAGTTGATCTTGCCAATATTTCCATCCACAATATACCTTCTTCTTATCCTCATATTCATTATTCAACACCTACTTTCCATCTTTCCATCCCTCTTATCCAATCTATGGCAGAAAACGTTCACCACCATCTACCCTTATATTCCATATCTATCCTTTATCATCACCTTATCAATATCTTTGAGCATCTTAGCCATCGCCATGGTTTATTATAGCATATCTTTCAGAATATCATTGTCCAAAGATCCAAATGTTGGGGAAATTTTGAAAAATACAAAAGAAAAAAAAAAGAAGAGAAAAAGTGCCTTGGTGAAAACCTAGTAAAATAGGCACCTTGGTAGCAAAAATTAAAGAGAAATCAATCCATCCTATGGTGAAAAATACTTTTTTTGGCGCCTTGGACAAGTACCATGATGAAAACCTGGCAAACAGGCGTCATGCATAATTCCTTCCTCTTGCACTCTACACTTGGGGGCAAGTTTCATCCATGCTATCCTCCATCTTCCATATTCTATCATTCATCTCACTTGCATCCATATTCCCTCTTTTTTCCTTTGGTCTTGACAAGGTTGAACATATCCATGAGCATCAAGTATCTTGACACCGTTATCCTTTCCATCAGCTTATTCACTTGTTGCATCCATACTACCCTATCATGATCTTGCTTCTCCCCAATCCACCTTCATTATTACTATGCAATATTTCCATAATCTCAAATCATCCCTCATAACCTCCATCACCCCTTTATCCTGAGTGTGCTATCTTATCCACATCTTACCCGAATTGATCCATTGGTCTTGATCAGAAATGAAGAATGTAAAGTGCAAAATTTGTTATCAAAAACCTCTTGACATGTCCACTCTTTTGGATCACTCACTTTCATGATAGAAGATCATTATCCTACATGCTATCTATCCTTGCATAATTGACTTTCATTTCTTTTCCAAAAACATGCTTCACAGTGCTATATCATTTTTCCTTAGCTTGGGTAATCTTGAGGAGATGGTCCTACGGGTCACATTCACACATTTCATCCATCATGGCCTTTCCATCTCTAATCCATCAGCTTGAAAATCCATCTTTCATGTCATGTACCTTGATAGACATTGGGGGAAAACCAATGTGATCTTTTTTGAGAGACGGTAAATTCTAAAAAATCTAAAAATCTAAAAATCTAAAAAACAAATTCAAAAAAAAAAAATCATAAAATCTTTGAGCTACATTGTTAAAACCTTTGTCACATACTAGGTTTCATTTTCCCAAAGAGTTTCACATTGATCACATTTATCACTTGGGGGAAAATCATTAGTTTTGGTACCAAACGGATTCAGAAGTGTAACATCTTGGTCACACGATAGAAGCAGATTTTCAGATTCAGAGGAGAGAGATTTTGGAACCTTTGATGGATATCATTGTTCAACCCTAAGAAATTTGATCCTACAACATGATCCTTGAGTTTCATTGACTTATTTTATCAGGATTAAAATTTGACAAACCCTAAATGATCAGCATGTTTGGAATTCTTTTTGAAAATCTTGATACATTGCTACACACTTGAAATTTTGATGATTTTTTCATTGAATTTTTTGAGTCATGTATTTTTAGCTAATCGATGATGTTTCGACTAGATTGGTGATGATAAGACATGATGTTTTCTTAACTTCTGTGTGACTATTTTGAGGAAGATCCTTTAACTTGTGTGAATTTGTCTAAGGACATGGTCATCAAAGAACCATCGAGGACATTCATATAGGAAGGCGGGTTAACCTTTGTTTGTTCATGCAAAAGGATACCTTGGATATTTAGATCTTCAATATCTTAATACCAAAATCCACTTGTAACATTGAATCTGATTAAACTAGTATTCATACTCCCATAGTTGGTCATCCAACTAGTGAGGTTTGTACTAGTTTCCAAAGGGGTTACCAAATGAGATGAAAGTCATATTCATATTCTTATGGTCGCAATAGCACCGTAAGAATTGTATCGACTCTTAGTTCCACAACACTCAATGATGAAAATATATCTCTGTTTACATTTCTTTCGCAAACACTCAAGGATAATTAGTTGCAGTGCATTGCATTCATGTTAGATTAATTGCATTTATTTAGAGGATTTTCCTTAATCAAGGGGGTGGAAGTTAATCATGATTACATCATCAAAGTCCTAATCAATGTCCTCAAATATCTGATCCATCAAAAATATCAATGTTACATCAAGGATATCATCAATCTATATCTGCTCAGCTAGGGGCAACCTCACCATCTGATCAACTAAGGTAAATCTAATTATGTTGATCACCTATAACTATATATGCACTGACTCATATCAAATGACCCTATCTATAAGCCTTCCACCATCTAATCAAATCCAATCGAATATCAATCAGTCGAATCATCTAATTGATCATCTAATATCAATCATTTATCCTATCATCCATTTTATCATCTTGAGAGCATCAAATTTCCTAACTCTAGATCTTGAGGAAGGAAAATCAATCCATTTGTTCGTCTCTCTAGATCTTGAGAGTGAATTATCAGTTTATCCAATCAATCCATCAACCAGCCTATCCTATCTGATTGACATAAATACAACATCAACCAAGTGATTCTGACTGACATCAAGTGATATCTGAACATCATCAACTTATCTCAAACATCAACAACATTTTCTCAATCATGGTTGTTATCATCAAATTCTCTTCACACTGGGCCATGTTTTGTTGCCATGATCATCATCAATGTTTTTCAGAAATGAAATCATCTTGAATCTATTCATCATCTGTTTCATCCAAATTTAGACATCCAACCATAAAAATGTTTTCATTTCTTAGGGGGCATCATCATATCATCAAACTAGGATTCTGCATCCTATCTTACATCAAATCTGGGGCATTAAAAATTCAAACTTTATCAGGTTTCACATCAAGTTTTGTATCAGGTTTCACATCAAGTTCTGCATCAGGTTTCACATCAAGTTCTGCATCAGGTTTCACATCTAGTTTCACATCAGGATATCAATCAAATTATCAATATCAGGTTTTGCATCGGTTAATCAATTAGACATCAGTATCAAATCAATGATCAGGACATCAGGTTTTCTTTGAATCAATGTGCTTCACACATTAATTCAAAGAGGGGCATTTGTAGACACCTAAAATTGACCAGGTATTTCTTAATCATCCAAATCTGCAAATCTCAGCCAATTGCCCTAAATCTCATCAAAATGGATCAAAATCATTCAAATGGACATTTATCAAGCAAATCAGAAAAAATCAAAGGATTAATTAATCATGAAATCAAATAATCAAATTCAAGCCTAAAAGGGATCAATCAAATTATATAATTGATTTTAATCAATTAATTGTATAGTTTTAAATCAAAAATCAAATCCAACCTATTTCCCTATATGGCTAATTTAATTAATTGATTGAATTAAATAAATCCTAAATATCTTTCAACATAATTTGAGCAACCAATAGTAATTGAGAACACAGAGCACATGGATCACCCATAACTTTGAATCTCAATCACTCATTTTTGAAATTGAATCTCAATCACTCAAATTGTCTTCTTGTCCCACACTTTGAGGACAATCATTTAAATTGTCCCCCCATTTGAAACCATCTCAAAGCCTTTCACCTAACCAAGGCTTAATCATGGTCAATTCACTCTACCCCCTACCCTTGGGAATTTGCTAATGATACAAGCCATTTTGTAAGCATAAGGGACCCTAGAAAATTTGAATGCATAGCATCATTATTATAGGCAATTTGTTAGCAATTGAGAGCATTTTGAGAAGCAAGTTTTTGATTCTAGGAGCATAAATCATGAGCATTTGAGTTGCAAAGCATACACATCTTGAGAATTTGAGCTAGATTTAGGAAATTTTGTATCAATTTTCTCATTCTAGGATTGTCCTTGAGAGAGATTAAGACTAAGAGCTCTTTCAACAAAGCCTAGTTAGAGAACCATGAGATTTCATGGATTTAATTGCAATTCTTCAGGCTAAATTGTTATTTCTTTCCATAGAATTGTAGTTGTTAATCCTAATTTCATGAAGGTGTAATTTCTCACACACGGATGGATGGGTGGAGTGGTGAATCTAGGATTATTCAACTTTAGGATAAGGGGAATGCTCTACATGTCCTGGCTGGTAAGGTGAATAAGTTGGAAAATACCATCTATGAGATCCTCCATCACATTCATGATAGCATGAAAGATTCTAACACCAATCTCAAAGCTTTGGTTAATGTGTTGGATAAGGGTATCGGCGAAGGTGGAGAATAAGGGGATGATGCATAGGGTGAGAGTGGTGGGTCAGGTATGAGAACTAGGGATAGTTTCAAGAAGAAATCTCCCATAGAAAACAAGTGCGTCAATAAAATCAAAACTATCATTGGAAGGATGGAGTAAATTGAAGAAAAAATGGATGAGACCCTGATGGTTCATTCTGCTTTAGCTGGGATCAGAGCTGGGTTTTCCTCTAGGTGGTTTCTTTCTTGTTGGTGTTTTCTATCTTTTTTAATGTTAGTGTTGTTGCCTCTTAGTAGGCATGTTGTTTGGTTGTTCCCTATTTTTTTTTTTGGGGGGGGGGCTTTAATGCTTAATATTCAGATGTTATGGTTTGTAAAGGGTTTTGGGTCCCTTCAAAACCTTATTTTTCTAGTTAATCAAAACACTAGTGCAATAAATATTTCCAAGGATCTAGTGGTACACTCGAAGACAAAGCGCATTGCAATAAAATGTCATTTCCTAAGAGAATAGGTACAAGAGAAGGAGGTAAGGCTTGACTATGTTCCTACTAAAGAACAAGTTGCTGATATATTCAACAAGTTGTTATCAAAGGTGTAGACACTAAAATCTGTCCAATACCCTTATCCTAGCCAAATTAAATAGATATTTATTATTTATTTAATAATCTCTATCCTACCTTTAAATTTATTACATTTATTTAATTAAGAATCCTCTTTATCCCTATCCCTGATTAAATAAATTTACATTTATTTAGTCTTATCCTTCTTTTTTTTCCCTAAAGTTTAATTAATTCCTAAATTAATTAAACTAACCTAGCTTATCCCCTTTTCTCCCACTTGAAATTAAATATTACATTTAATTATATTTGAGCAAATGGATCCTAACTTTTAACCTAACCTAACCTCACTTCCCTAACCTAACCCATCCTTCTAACCAAACCAACCCTACTTTCCACTAATTAGTCCTAATCACTCCCTAATAATTTGCCCAATCCTAGTCAAGGGATTAGCAAACCCAAGCCACATGTGACTTTTACACACTCTCTTACACATCTTACACAAAGCCTTACAAAGTATTAAAAAGCCTTACACCCTTACACATTTGTCTCCCTTCACATGTGAACTCAACCTTGAGCCATCACTTTCTAAAGTTGCTCACACATGTGTGAGCAACTTTGGTCTTTGCACCCTCTTACACCCTCTTACACATTCTTAAACCTTGTCATTGACCCATCACTTTCAAAGGTTTCTCACACATGTGTGAGCATCTTTCCCCCTTTAAATGGTCAAAACCCTAATCCACTTGGCCTCCACCTCATGGCCACATCATTGATACTGAAGAATCTTAGCCCTTCATCACACTTTGAATCTCAACCATCCATTTTTATAAAAGTCCTATAAAAGGATAGCTCTCTCCTCATCTTCAACAACCACTTTTATCACATTGTAATGTTGTTGGATTTGTGAGCAACCAGATTCCAACCATCAACAACAATCATCCACACTTCTTCATTTGGGAGGTTTGCATGTGTTGTTTTGAGTAGATTAAACTTATTTTCTCATTGTCATTTATTCTCATTTACATGCTTTCTCTATAGCCTTTGAGGTGTATGTAGATATGTAGGAGTAAGTTTTATTTGCTTATCATTTATTCCTTTATTTACATTTTTTGCATACTACATTATGGCACGC
This sequence comes from Thuja plicata, assembly GCA_018584345.1. Lineage (NCBI taxonomy): Eukaryota > Viridiplantae > Streptophyta > Pinopsida > Cupressales > Cupressaceae > Thuja > Thuja plicata. Next base: position 650,341 of record MU223986.1, on the reverse strand, counting down.
CTGGTGGGACCCACTTCACAGGTTCTTTACTAACATTTTAATGTCGTTTTGAGTGTGTTTTTTGGAGTTTTGAGCTTGTGGGTTTGAAAGCTTGCATTCGGAGATCGACTTCTACAAAAAGCCACGAACCGTGAAAATAGCTTCACCATTGTGCTTGGGACAACCGCGAGAGGATTTTTGACATATCACACTCTATACTCCCCTTTTTTACTATTTTCTACTTGTAGGAAGTATTTACATTGTATATTTATTTATCTTTATTCTCACATTTATATTTGGTTGCAAAATTTATTTAAAAACAAAAGTTATCTATTTCATTATTATTATTATTTTTACAATAAGAGCATTATTTTTCTTTAAAATAAAAATAAATAATAATAAACTAAAAAAAAGTCAAATATATATATATAACAAAAAATGGGGTTTTAGCCCCGGTCGTGGGTTGTGAGAACATAGACACACGTGGGCTATGTTAACACAGTCCCACACAGGCTATGGGAATATAGACCACGCAGGCTATGTTAACACAGTCCCACGCGGGCGATGTTAACACAGACCCCCACGGGTTGTGGGAACACAGACCCCCATGGGTTGTGGGAACACAGACCCTCGTGGACTGTGTTAACACAGTCCCACATGGGTTGTGGGAACATAGGCCCTCACACACTCTGTTAACACAACACAGACCTCATGTGGGCTTAAACATTTTATTTTAAAAAAAAACACAAATGCCTGCCCAAAAACCATTGTTTAAAAACTTGGAAATTTGAAATTTTTCTCATGCACTTTTTCATTTATTTTAGTTTTAAATATTATTTTGGGTTTTTAATTATCTCTTTATTTAATTTTTATTGTGCAGGAATTCAGGCCCTGGTCATAGGGGCGACTAGGGGCTCCACTGAGACTTTATCCCCTTTTGTCTGGATTGTGGTCATATTGCACACAGGGGCTTAACTTAGCCCTTTCATCCATGCAAACTCATAATGTTGCATTTTCACAGAAACATTAATAACTTCTACATACAAGCTCTATTTTGGACAATTTGAAAAGCGTCAGAAAGCTGATTAAGCCCTATATTCAAATCTGCAAGCCATTCATCTAGATTATTTTTCAAACATAAGGTGCACACGTTCAAAGTTGACCTTTCATTGTAATCTTAAAATACTCATAACTTTTGCATATGAAAACATTTTTCAGTCAAGTTTTTTTAAAAAATTATCAAATAAGTGCAAGCAATCTGATTTTGTAATTAAATTTTGATTTAGACAATCTTTTTGAAGTTTTTTCCACACATTTTTCAAATTGGGCTTAAAATAAACCTTTCACATTTGGATTTGGGGTCTAAAAAGAACAAGTGTATTTCAAACCCCAAGGCCACGTATGTAATCTCTCCTCTCGTGACTTCGGGTAACCTTGAGTGCACAATAAATGTGTGGTCTTGTTTTCTTTTTTTAGGAGGCTTGCTTGGGGATTTGGTCACCTTAAGGTACGACCTCAACTCTCGTGTTCCAGCGGAGTATAAATATTGAGAGGTGAATCCAAAGACACCTCTCCTAGAAGTAGAATCTTGTCACTCTTCACTAAGCCCCAAATAAATTTATACCTTTGGGAAGTGAAGGTGGAGATTTGGGTTATCGTCTCCTCCCGGCTGTGTGGCATTATTCTCTTTCATCTATGACTTTGGGCTTCATGTACCTTGTGTATATCGAGGAAATTTCCTTAGTTAAGCTTGTAAATCCTATTTGAAACCTAAATAGGGATGTTGGTGTGTTTGATGTGCTTGAATGTTTAAAACCTTCCCCATTTTCAGCCAAAAGGGGACACACCATCCAAATTAAGCCTTAGGAATTTTGTCTTGTATATAATTTCATTGTATATTTTGCATGTTTAAAACTTCAAAAATCTAAAAATATCATAAAATATAAAAAATCAAAAACATCAAAAACTCAAAAAAAATCAAAACATTGCAAAAACAAAACAAAAACATTCTTGTTTAATTCTAGTCAAGCTTTCCACATCATCTCTGCATCAATCTTTCAAATTCACCTACCTCTTCATCATCATCATACTTCTTATCCTAAACACCCTCTTAATCATTCAAATCATTCCTCAAACCTCAATCATTCCTAATTATTCAAATCATCATCTCCTAATCATTCATAATATCCCAAATCATCTCCCTAATCCAATCCAACCATTTGTATTCTTCTAATCATCTTTAATCAACATCTACATCCTAATAAATCTTTCAACTTCATCATCCTATCTTAATCATCATATTAATCACTCTATCCTTTCCATCACACTCTTCTTAATCACCCTTAATCATCTTAATCACCATCCATAATATTCCTAAGTACCTTCCTTCATCATCATTCCATTCATCCTAATCACTTCTTCTAAGTCATCCATATTATTCTTAATCATCCTAATCACTTCTTCTAAATCATCTATCTTATCTTAAGCATCCTAATCATTTCATCATATTCCTAATCACTCAATTAAGGTCCTAATCCTCACCTGATCCTCATCCTAATCATCCTTCTAATCCACATCAACATATTCTTAACATATTCTTTCTTAATCCAATCTAATCATTCATCTTTCATCCAACCTAATCACATCATCATTCTTCTAATCCAATCCACTTTTCAACCTCATATCATTCTAACCCAATCCTAATCCAATTCATCTTCCTCTTCATACAAACACCAATCACCCTTAGTTATTCACTTGTCTTCAAACATCTCTCATCTATCTTTCAAATTTCATCTATTCTTCATTCAAATCTTCATCTACATCACCTTCTAATTCCAATTTCCATAAAATCTTCTACTTTTGGCTTAAGAGCACCATCATAATCCTTGGACTTTAATCTTGGTTATCTTTATTGACCTTCATCCAACCATAGTCAAGATCAACCCACATCAAAACAAACTTCATCTTTCACACCTTGATCAATATTTTCATCTCAAATCTTAGGTTGAAAGATTTATCAAAGTGTTGCTTAGACCCTCATCATTTGATCTGATTAGGATGGATCTATGACAATTTGCAATATGAATGCTAATACAAATTTAAAGTTTGTTTACAATGACAAATAAAACAAACTTTTACAACTTAATTTTAATTAGAAGAATGAAAATTACGCTTTAAAATTTGTCGAACTGAAATTAAGAGAAGAGGAGAGAAGAGAATGAAAACATAACACATAGGTTGATTACAGATTTCGTCTGAATGGACTACGTCTTCAGGTCCTCCAAATAGAGTGACCGATCCTTTGTTTAGTTCCCAAACATGATTACAATAATCCGATGCCAATCTGACAACATCGGGTTGCACTGAGCTTCAAGCTCTCTCCTAAGCAAGATTACAATCTTCAATAGCTTGGAAGAACACTCAGGGTATTTTCTCTCCCAAAATCCAACTCTCAATATCCTCCCTTCACTCTCCCTTTTCACCCCTTTTATACAAGAAATTTACTAAATATGGTAGATAACCATATGCTTTTACAATCTCCCATATTTAACAGTAAATCTGCCAAAAATAATATTATATCTTAAAAATCCCCTAAAAATAACCCTTCCATTATTTTGGTTCATTTTTTAGACTTCATGGTGATCGGATTTAAAATGAATAGAAATAATATTATCGCGCTTGACATCCTTGAATCTGCTAGCTTGTTGGCAATCACGACTTTTGAGAATGAAGTGTCAGTAGTTAATGGAAATTAGAGCCACTATCACTGATTAAATATGATTTTGTGAACTTTGAAATCCAACTCTTTCCAGCGGTGCATTGGTTATTGTGAAAGCGCTAAATCTTTAGTGGGTGAGGAGATCATGGGTTCAAATCCTCTCCACACTGCTTTCTCTCCTTTTTATTTGGCAGAAACTAATTTAAAAATAATAAGTGGAGGTTTGTAAGTGACATGTTGGGGGTCCGAATCAACCGAACTTACATTTTATGTAAAATTAATTTGGTCAACTTTTGACCAGTCAACACCCATTTTCTTTCAACTATCCATAACTTGACAATCAAACTCTGATTGACTCCGTTCGAGTTGCGTTGGGTTTCTTTTACTGAGCATTTTGATTTGATATCATTTTTGGAAGCATTAGGAACCTTTGAATTTTTAGTGGAAAAATCCACCTTGATCATCATTAGAAAATATCTATTTGAATCATATTACTTTGAGAACAATTTCTCGTGGGATCATCATTCTATCTTCAAGTATAATAATTTATCATCAACCAAATCAATCCTTTGTTTGCAACATCATAGGGTCTTGTTTCACCTAGGTTTGTCTCAAATCTTTAAATCCAAATTAAATCAAATCAAATCCAACTTTGAGGCCCTGCCTTCATATCCAAATCAAATCAAATCAATCAAAATCAAAATCCTTGAGGCCTTTCCCTCTTAAATCAAAATAAATTCCAAAATTTCTCCTAAGTCCTAAGTTCATATTTCATCCATCCTCAAATATTTCACTTCTTCCACTCTTAATCTAAATATTCTTCCACATCATTTTATAATCCTATTCCAAAACCCCTCATTCAAACATCATGAATATGGATTGGTTTCACAAAATGGTTGAGGACTTTAAAGTGTTAAACCCTAATCCTCAAGCCATACCTCCAATCCAACCCAACTACCAAATCAATCATCAACACATCATATCCAATCCCAATTCATCTACCATTTCTTATCATTCCTCTACCTTTGACAAGCGAAATTCATCTCATTATCCTTCACCAACACATGATTCCCTCTATAGCCACCTTGCCCAAGAGATTCAAGAACTTTAAAAAATTGTCCTTAGCCTACAAAATGGGGGTCAAAAGAAAAGGTTTGCATTTGAAGACATATGTCCTTCCTCATTTGTCCAAATTCATAATTCCCATCTCCCATTTAATCCCAATCCTACACCTAATCCTCCACATTTTGAGCTTCATGTCCAAAATCATAATCCTTATCCTCCACATAATCCCAATCCTCCAAAACCTACATCATCCCCATCCCACAGTACCTTTTCCATTGAATGGATCCAAGGGCTAGAAGAAAAATATAGATCCCCAAATCAAGTTGTGAAATCCCCTCAAGTCATGAACCCACCACCATCCCCTCCAAATAAAGACACACCTCCATCTCCTAAGTCTCATGAGTCTTTCATCCCTCCATCCACCCAAATTGAAGCTTCCATCTCTTCCATCACATTATCCTCACAATTCCACGCATGTCAAGACCTTGTTCCAAAGCATGCTAATATGGGTTCCTCTTCTCCTCTAGATCTAAACATTCCTCCACCTTATGACACCTCCATCTTATGAAACCTTTACATATGAATATCCCCTCCTTCCGTATCAAGATCTACTTATCCTCCTTAATTCATCTCATGATCCCATTCCTAATCAAGATCAAGACAGCCCTTGTATTTCATCCCTTAATGATTCCCCTTTATGTCAAGCGTTAATCTCCACTTACCCTCCACTTCATGAATTTATTCCATGTATCCAATCCACTAATCCCCCTCCATGTCAAGATCAAATTAATCCACCTCATGATTCCATCTGCTCCATTTCGTTGCATGATTCCCTTCCATCTCAAGATCCACTCATTCCTTCCACCTCTCCTCCCCATTCACATGGACTCACATCTTGTTTTAAAAATAAAAGTATCCCATTGGAAAAATAATGTCTCAATATGTTGGTAAATCTTCCACCTCTTCTAAATCCAAAATCCCTCCATCTAACTCCACATCCATTTTGGGCCCTTATGTCCAAAACTCCATTCCTTCCTCCTCCATATCTATTTTGGTCCCTTATGTCCAAAACTTCATCCCTTCCTCATCCATGTCTATTTTGGGTCCTTATATCCCAAAATCAAATCCCTCATCTCTTCCATCCATTTTGGGCCCTTACATACCTTCATCCACCATATCCAAGTCTACCACTCCATAACCTCAAATCCATAATAAAGATCAACAAAGACACACATACTTGAATCCTTCCAATATTCACCCTCCATTAACTCTCCAAACCATCCATCCTCATGCACCCATACCATTTCTATTGGAAGCAATTTGTATGCTAAAGCTAAAATGCATAAAAAGCCAAAATCCACAAAAAAAACAAGGATAAACATGTCCCATCTAAAATACATGTTCAAGAAAAGAAAATATGATCCAAAAGAAAGAAAAATAAAAAGGCAATAAAAAACAATTTATCCAAACCCCTTCCACTTTCATACCATTTCTCTTCCTTACAACACTAGAGGCAATAAAAAAACAATTCATGCACATTTTGGACAATCTAAGACTTCCTCCCCTCCATCCATATACTTTTCACAACTATCTATCCATCTCATTTATCCTTTATCCACCATCTCTCCATCCTTCATCTTCCCACCTCTAGTATGGGGGAATCCTTTGAAACATAGTCCTTGGACCCTAATCCACTTATTCCACATTCTTCAGTCTTTCACTCACATCCCTTACATACAATCCTTATATTTAATGCATCCTTTATCCCCCATCTTCCCATCCTTAATTTTCCTACTGCTAGTGTGGGGAATTTCATTCCTTTACCACATAGTTCTTGAATCTCCATCCTTTAATCCCACATTCCCTATTAATCCATTCACTATTACCTATCCTTCCATTCCCTTCATTTATCTCCCATCCAAGCCATCTCTCCATCTCCACCATTCCTTGGTTCTCCCTTGTCATTGGTCTCAATACCATTATATCAAATTCCTATTCAATCCATTCATATTCCCTTCTATCCAATTTATTTATCTTCTAATCCAATCTATCTTATCTTCCAATTCTCTCATATTCTCCAATTCTCCTTATCTTCTTTCAACCATCTTCTAATTCAATTATGTCCAATTCATTTATCTTCTTCCAATTCAATTCTATCTAATTAATTTATTCCCTTCTGTCTATCTTCTACTCCCATTCATCCATCTTCCAATTACATTAATTCCTCTTCTAATCCAATCCATCCCTCTTCCATTCTATGTATCTTCTATCCAATCTATTTATCTTCATGTCCACTCTATCTTATCTTCCAATTCTATTCCTCTTATCTTCCTTCCTATCCAGTTCCATCTATTTCTCTTTCTTCGATCCTTTTCAATCCATTACATCCTTCTTCCAATCCATTCTATCTACTCTATTTCTCTTCTAGTATAATCCATTCATATTCCATTCTCTCCACTCTATTTCTCTTCTAATCAAATCCATTCATCTTCCATTATATCGAATTCCTCTTATCTTCCTTCCTATCTCACTATATTTCTATTTATCTTCCTTCCCTCCTATTTACACCTCTTATCTTCCAATTATATCATATTCTCCAATCCCTTCATCTTTCGTTCTATCTATCTTCTAATCCAATCCATTCATATTCCCTTCTATCCACTCTATTTCTCTTCTATTCTAATCTATTCATATTCCCTTCTCTCCACTCTATTTCTCTTCAAATCCAATCCATTCATCTTCCATTATATCTAATTCCTCTTATCTTCCTTCCTATCTTATTCTATTTCTATTTATCTTCCTTCCCTCTTATTCACACCTCTTATCTTCCAATTATATCATATTCTCCAATCCCTTCCTCTTCCATTCTATCTATCTTATAATCCAATCCCTTCCTCTTCCATTCTATCTATCTTATCTTCCAATTCTCTCATATTCTCCAATTTCTCTTATCTTTCAATCCCATTCTATCTAATTCCTCTTATTGTATTCCCCTCTTATCCAATCATTTATCCTCCTTCCAATCTATTCCTCTAAAAATACCACATCAGTCCAATTAAGTGCAATCAATCTTAACCCAATCAATCCAATCTTGTAATCTAGAACATGAATCCTTCATCAAATCCTTATATTGATCCAAACTAGATGACAATCCATTGCCCACTTTTTATCAAATCATCATCATGGGATGTATCCATCCTAATCCTTTGGATGTTCATTGTTCTTATCGTTAACTTTGCTATGATCATCAATCAATCAATTTTCAGCTTGAGTAGGGGCAAAATTTTGTTTTTCTTTTGGTTTATGTGCATGCTTTCTTATTGCTTGTATGTGCTAGTATTTTTTTTCATTTATCATGGTCTTTTCATCCTATTTTCTCAAGGAAGCATGGTCTTCCATATCATGGTGTCATAAGGCATACGGTTTTATTTGACCTTTTTTATCACATACTTGACACATTGTTATCTTGGTTCCTCGTACCTTGTTGCATAGTGCCAAGTACAATATCAAACTTAGGTTTCTCACACCATTATAGCATGACTTTATCTATTCTTCCTTCATCATCCTATCCTTTCCCCTTTCCTTCTATTATTCCTAACCATTTCGAGAGCACACTTGTGTTCTCTGAACCCGCCTGTCCTCTCAAGGGGGCATATCACTCCTTCCTTGTCATCCTTCCTCATCCTCTAGTGATTGGGTCATCATGCTACTATTCTTGTCCATTTTATCCACTATGTTTTAATCTTAATTGATCCAACATCATTTCACGATGCTACACCAAAGAGGGGGAAAATGTAGACACTAAAATACGTCCATTACCCTTATCCTAGCCAAATTAAATAGATATTTATTATTTGTTTAATAATCTCTATCCTACTTTTAAATTTATTACATTTATTTAATTAAGAATCCTCTTTATCCCTATCCCTGATTAAATAAATTTACATTTATTTACTCTTATCCTATTCCATTTTCCTAAAGTTTAATTAATTCCTAAATTAATTAAACTAACCTAGCTTATTCCCTTTTCTCCCACTTGGAATTAAATATTACATTTAATTCTATTTGAGCACATGGATCCTAACTTTAACCCTCAACTAACCTCACTTCCCTAACCTAACCCATCCTTCTAACCAAACCAACCCTACTTTCCACTAATTAATCCTAATCACTCCCTAATCATTTGTACAATCCTAATCAAGGTATTAGCAAACCCAATTCACATGTGACTCTTACACACTCTCTTACACATCTTACACAAAGCCTTACAAAGTCTTACAAATCCTTACACCCTTACACATGTGTGCCCTTTCACATGTGAACTCAATCTTGAGCCATCACTTTTCAAAGTTGCTCACACATGTGTGAGCAACTTTGGTCTTCTCACCCTCTTACACCTTCTTACACCTTGTCATTGACCCATCACTTTCAAAAATTTATCACACATGTGTAAGCATATTTCCCCCTTTGAATGTTCAAAACCCTAATCCACTTGGCCTCCACTTGGCCTCCACCTCATGGCCACATCATTGTCCTTAAGAATCGTATCCCTTCATCACACTTTGAATCTCAATCGTCCATTTCTCTAAAAGTCCTATAAAAAGAGAGCTATCTCCTCATCTTCAACAACCACTTTTATCAGATTGTCATGCTACTAGATTTGTGAGCAGTCACATTCCAACCATCAACAAAAATCATCCACACTTCTTCATTTAGGAGGTTTGCATGTGTTGTTTTGAGTAGATTAAACTTATTTTCTCATTTTAATTTATTCTCATTTACATTATTTATCCATATCATTTGATGTGTATGTAGATATGTAGGAATAAGTTTTATTTGCTTATCGTTTATTCTTTTATTTACATTTTTTGCATACTACAAAAGGATACCTTTGAATATATCAGAGGTATATTAGTGGTTGTTCCCTTATCTGAAGTTAATTAGAGGATGATACCAATTGCATCAGTTCATGTGTGTTTATTATAATATCATATGTATGAATTGATGTAGTGGTGGACAACTCCATGGGGGAGAATTATTATGTATGATGTTGTAATAGAGTGATAAGGAAATAACATGCAAGGATCAATCAAGTGTAAACAAAGATGACTGAATGATTTGACATCTTTGGCATTGTTGTCAAAGGGGGAGAATATGTATTTCATTGAAAAAAGGGGAGAATATGTATGCAAACAAGAGAATAACATACAAGATGAAGATGAAAGGGGGAGTATATGAAGATGATGAGTTATTATGACAGAGTGAGAAGATGTATTATCAGAGGTACAAATAGAAGTGGAAACATTTTGCAGAATTCAGTAAGAGGATTGAAATCGGAGAGACATAGTGTTGCCATCAATGCCAAAGGGGGAGATTTTTAGCTAACTGATGCAGTGATGGTAAGTATTTCATTGATGAAAGTTGGTACATATTTCATGACAGATGAATTAGTTATTTGGTTGTCATTGATGTCAATTGATTGACTTGGTGTTTTTAGTATGTTATCAGGTATTGTGTAAGTGAATCATGAGTTTCGGTATGTTTCAGAAGTAGCTATTCTAATGGAAGTACATGTCATGTGTTGTGATGTTAACTTTTCCATCATGAATTTTGATATGAATAATTGTGTTGGTTATGTTTGGATGAACTCAAACTAGGTAACTGCTAAAAAATATTGTCAGTCATAAATTGTAAGTGATTTGAATGTTATCTCAAATCGGTAAACTATTTGCTGGAGCGGTCATAGGATATGATTGTCAACAATATCAAGATATTATGTTTGTAATCATGACTCATATTGTTGACTGGTAAAATTAGTTTATTTGACTGGAAGAGGTATTAACAGAATGAATAGGTAAACAAGAGAGAGTTCTTAAACTGGCTATGAAGATTTGTGGATTGGTGAAGTAATTCAAAGTGGCAATAGGATCAGTGATGTTTTTCATGAATTAGTAAGGTAGTTCCATGATTTTTGGAATAAATTTGACATCACATTTCTCAAGGTATGCGTTTGAGGTGGATTCTTCAAGAAGTTTCTTTTGGTCAAATGAGTTTTTGAAAATGTCTCAACTACCAAAGTAAAATCTATGTGTAAGCTGACGCGGTCAGAGGAAAATGTTTTATGAGTTGTTAGATACATCGTATCTTACCTAAGATAATTTGGATCATCATATCTCAGATCTAGGGTTTTTTTAAGTCAATGGAAGTAAATCTATATAGTGGAAAGTTGAGAGAGAGAGAGAGAGAGAGAGAGAGAGAGAGTTGATTGTGAATTATAGAAGGATTTGGTGATAGAGCAAGTAAAGGAATCAAGTGTGATCAAGTTGTGTAAGAGTATACAGTATGAAGATGAATTTTAGAGCTTAATAGGATCTTATTATGTAGAGGTAGTTAAAATTTCCCAAATCACTTTATCTTTTTCTTTCTAACCATTGTAACAGTGAAATCCCTTAACAGGGTGGATCCTGACATATCTTTGTTGTAAGTCCTCTAACAAGGTGGCATTCTAATTGAATGTTTTAAATTCCTCTAACAAGGTTGATCCTAATAGGGAAAATATCCTAACAGATCTAAAGGAAAATCCCTTAACCGGGTAGCACCTAACAGTGTTTTGTAAACCATTAATAGGGTAAGCTCCTAATAGGGTGTATTCCAGAAGAGTATAGATTTTGTGGGTATCATCTCACACCATGATTTTTTTCCCATTTGGGTTTCCATGAGATAAATATGGTGTTTACACTGTGTGGTTGATTTCTTGTGGATGCATGCATTAAAAAATTTACTTACGTTTGTTGATATTGAATGTTTTGGTGCATAAAGTTTAAAGAAGTTTATTTAGGTGAATTTGTTAATTACTGATTTACCCCTCCCCTCTCAGTAATCCTACATGTATTAACAAAGGTGACAAAATGAAGGGTTAGAATAGAAAAGGTTAAATTAATGGCTATGGTAGCAAAACCTTGGAGTGATCCATGTGCTCCAAATACTCTTTTCTCATTAGCTAATTGATTTTTGTCCCTTAATGGTTGTTGAAAAAATTTAGGAATTAATGAATTCAAACAATTAATTAAATTATCCATGGAGGGGAATTAGATGGGTTGGATTTGATAATTGAATTGAACTATGTAACTAATTAATTAAATCAATTACATAGTTTATTTGATTTTTCAAATTTAATTAATCCCTCTTGGCATGAATTTAATTAATTAATGGCTTTATTAATTAATCCATGATTTGACTTGATTTAACCACTTTGACTTTCATTGACCAATTTATGGTGTATAAAAATGCCCCTCTTTGAAGCAATGTGTGAAGCACGTTATTTCAAATAATATTCAATTATCTGATTATTGATGTCTACTTTGATGACTGATGTCAATTTGATGCACTTGATGATGTAACGTTAATCTCTTAATGATAAAACCTCAATGTGATTCCATGATTTCTATTTCGAATCATTTTGACGCTTTACTGATTATTTTGAATGATTGTCGTGATTATGATCCTATTCCCCCTCAGGAAATGAATGGAAATAAATGTCGTCAATTTTGATGATTTTGGGATTGTTAAATGAGATTTTGATATTTCACTGAAAATTCTCATTTGAATTTATTTCCTGATAAAAAATGACTTGCACAAATGCCCTGGTCAATATGTTGCATTAAAAAGGAGCTCATTTTTAATTAAATGATGTGAAAAAAATACCTCACCAAAAAGATCAAAGTGGGTTTAAAAGATAAAAGTGTGTTTTTCCCTCTCATTTTTATATCTTCTTTTTGCAAATTCCCCTTTGAGCTATGATTTTCTTCTTTGTTGGAAGCTATGGTGGTGTCGATCCGAGAGCATTGATTAAAACATGGGAGGAATTTTCAACGTCTGATAGCATATGGAGCTCTGGTATGTTCCAAATCTTTCTTTTTTGTTTCTAAATTGATGTATTTAGCTTAAAATTTGATGCCCGTGTTGGTTTTTAGTGTTTTTGGTCTATTTTTGGGCATTTTGGCACATGTGCAAGGCATTGTAGTGCCTATGCAAGATGATAGATCACTTCCATGATGATTTATAGTGCATGTGCTAGGGTTTAGGGAAGTTTTTGACTGCTTATGCTTCTTGTTTGAGCACTTATACCCTTTATATTACATTTTCCATGAGTTATAGCACTTCCACAAGGAGTTGTGGTGCTTATGCATGCCTGAGGGAAATGTGGGTGTGTTTGTGCGTGCTCATAACTAGTTTTTGTGCCTATGCACACCTAAGCCATTTTGAAGGATGTTTGAATGCTTATACAAGGTGTTGTAGTGCCTATGCATGTTTGGGGGTATTTTCCATGAGTTTGGGCACTTCCATGATTAGTTTTTGTTGGTCTACTGAGAGGGGGGTGAATCAGACAAAATCAAATCTTAATGCTCAAAACTAACTCACTGATTCACTCGATAGAACTGAATACAGTAATAATTGATTCACCAAAAAACTTAATAAATTAAACAACCATACATCTCATAATATGTAAATCAATTATTCAAACTCATTAACATCAAATTAACTCAGTTGACACCAGATTTAATGAGGAAACCCAATTTGAGAAAAACCTCTGTGGGAATTGTGACCCACAATAAAAATGTACCCTTCTGAAGTACACTCGGATAAGAACTTATCCTATTAAAGATTACAAACACATTTTCTAAATGTGACCCTGTTAGGGGATTTACCTCAAATCTATTAAGATCATCACCCTGTTAGGAGTGGCCTTGTTAGAGGTCTTTAAAAAATCTTTTGGAATGTCACCTACTTCTAGGATTTACAAATAGGATGGTTAAATCCACTTGGTTAAGAGATTTCTATGTTACAAATACTAATAAGCAATAGTATAAACTTTGATCTATAAATATAGCAACTACCGTTGCTTGTGTCAGATCCTTTATGCTCAATTGAATATTGGCATCTCATACTCCATTTATCTCTTTCTCATACTATAGATTCTTCAATCTTTGTTTCTCTATTCTGCTCGGTAAATGTTGTACTTTATCTTCTTCTTCTTCTCTGTCCAACTCGCCAGTAACTTTGTCTTTCTATTTGTTCTCATACTTTATATAGACAAACTTTTGCCTCTTAATCTCCTTAATTAGATTTTCCATCATTTGCGCTCTATCGTTCAAACTTCTTCATAAATATCAACTCGGTAAACCACTTCACTTTTACCTTGAAACTTGAACTTTTCTTGGAGCTCACATAATCAAGTTTAACCACCTTACCTTTGCCTTAGATCTTCTCTTTGAATTTTCACATTTGTAGATCTTTTAACAAACTTCATTTAATTCCAATCCTCATCCATCTCATCATTGCTTCATATTAAATTTTATCTTATCATCATTTACAATCAATATCCTGTACTCGGTAAACTTTCTTTGCAACTCGGTAACTGTCTTCATTCACTGCTCGGTGTCTAACTCATCTTCGGTGCTTGGTGCTTGTCTTTCTCTCAGTGTTCAGTAACTATGACTGTCTTACATAACTCTATATACTGACTGACTATGTCTAGCTTGGTAAAGTAACTCTTTGCAATTTCTGACTTAATCAATCAATTGTACCGATTTGATAACATCAAATATATAGTAGCGAACAACTATATCATCATTGTCTAATCTCTATTTGTCACCCATTTAACTTATCCTCTTAATATTTGGTAACATAATAAAAATCAATAATCAATCACTTGACATCAATGAAAAAACAACAACTGATCTAACCATTTATACAATCATGATACTCAGTATCACTCAGTCTTCATCATCTCCATCATATCTTCATCAAGTGATTAACAGTTTTAGCACCTATGCAATTTAATGTGCTTTGTATGATGATTTTAGGTGCTTCCATAAGGTTTTTCAATCCCTATGCACTTTGATGTGCAAATGAAATTTTTTTAGGTACATAAGCATACCAAAATAGCTATTATGAATGATAGTTGTTTTATGTTTAACTTTTGGTCAAAAAACCCATCGTAGTTGATCTGTCAAATGAATATTGATGTCAATTCCCTAATGTATGATGTTGATTTGAACAAATTAGAATGATGGAAATCTTGGTCATTGTATTGATGTTGTGGATGTTAATTGAAATAAGTCAGATAGGTTTATGATGATAGGTTATATTTCATTCTCAAGATCTAGAGAGACAAAATAGGTTGATGCGCTCAAGAAGAGAAAGATAGATGATATGATGACTAGTTTGATTAACTTTAGATGATCAAATGATGATGTTGATTAAATGATTTCATTTTATGAAAAACAATTTTCTATAGGTAAACTGAATGTTTGAGGTCTATACCCTTTGCCATTAAATATGATACATGATTTATCTCCAGATGATAGACGTGTAATTAGGTGATGCAGTTTGAGGTACCTGCTTTACATGCCTCAGTTTAGGATAAAGAGAGGTCTACTTACTGCCTTTGTTGAACGATAGCATTCTTATCAAAACACATTCAATCTTTTTATGGGTGAGATGATGATTACTCTAGAGGATGTATGCAGAATCTTGTGGATTCCAATTATGGGGGAGTTGGTATACTATGATTTAGTTTATGATGAAGCGGTGTACAGACAATTTTTCTATGATATGACCATTAGTGATGAGACTTTATCATGGTGTAGGATGAGACAACACTATGACCCTTTTCCATCTATCTTAGCAGCTTTGATTGTTAGATTTTTATTACCAGATAGATGTAGACATAGATTTACGGTCGATTGGGGTTGAATTCAAGGGAATATGATGACATGACCACAAAGATTTTCCTGGGGTTCATGTGTACTTGCACATTTGTATCATGATCTTCATCATGTGGTATATCGACACATTGCATCTTTGTAGCATGGAGTAGTGTTGCTACAAATATGGGCTTGGGAGAATCTCCCGATTGTGAGACCAATTGTAGATGGGATTCATCCATGTGAGTATCCCTATATTCATAAATACATAGGGTTGATTGTCCAGTGTCGATTGATAAAACTAGAGTACCAGAGATGTATGTTGAATGATCTTAATCAGGTATGTTGGAGACCATATATAGGATGTGAGACATGGGTAGAGGATGATGATGTGGTCTCATATTTCTTCATGTATTGATAGTTTATTAGACACACCATCTTTGTGCTTAAGATATTTTGCTTCCGTAGAGTTTTCAGACAATATGGTCAGACTCAGTGCCTTCCACATGATGTGGCTCACTACACTTGCGTCTAGTCAGAGATATCATTGTGGGGACCTAGTTTTGATTATAGAGTAGTTAGAGATGAGGTTTTTGATATTCCTCCTATAAAATGGGATTAAAAAGATGATATCAGGTGTGAAGGTGTGACACCTGAGTTTGTACAGTGGTATACTCAGCATCCCTTTCCTAGTTTCACAAATCTTACTGATCTTATTCCTTATATTGATGATCTAGATTCAGAGAGTGATGATGATGATGACCTGGGTGATGGGGTTAGGGGACATAAAAGATAGATTTAAGTCCATGTCTAAGGAGTTAGAGTTGGTGCTCCTCAAGGTGGTAGATCAGGTCATCCCGTGGCTAGAAGAGTGGTTCAGGTTGTTGATGAGGAAGTTAGGTTAGGCTTTATTCATGGTGTACTTCACAATAGAGGTGGACTAGTGTTATATGGTCTTGATGAGATGATCATTATGGTGGTGGGGATGGTGGTGGTAGGGTGAGAGTTCAAGGTGGACAGGATCCTATGCCAGCTAGAAAAATGGGCAGACAAGTTCATCGCATGCATGTTGTTGATCTAGTTGTGACACAAGGTAGACAAGATCCTCCAATTCAGCCAGATGCCCCTAAGGTTCCAATTCCTTCTATGGATTCTCTTGCACCTAGTCAGGATATTCAGGCATTAGAGGTAGGTATGATAGTTATGCAGAGCCAGGTTGCACAGACTATGAGTTTTATACAAAGTTTAGTTACACAAGTATCGCAGATTCGGGCTCAGTTTATTTAGATTGGTTAGAGTTCTGCTCATACAGGTCCTTCTTCATCTAGGCCTTTAGGTGATCTTTATGTTGGTTCTAATGATATCCCACCATTAGGATTAGGTGGTGGTATAGAGGATCATGATAGGCAGAGTTATATTTTCCCCTAGTTGATTAGATGTATTGATGCATTTTTTTATGTTTGATCCCTTAGATTTGGATTTTGATGATGTACACTTTTCTATCCAACTTTAGATTTAATTTTGATAGACACACTCCCTTGTGATGATTTATTATTATCTCCTCTCGGATGTTATGATATGTTGGACTTTATGTTTTTGATGACCTACACATGGATGCATCTTTTATATGATTATATCTATATGCTTATTTTTTTTATGCAGGTGTATGGATGTATTTTACTTCTTATGTATGGATGCACGAAAATATATACTTGATTGTCCTAAATGTTTATATGAATGCTTTTATGCTTATGAAATTTTGTATGTACATGTGATGATTCGATGATGCTATGAAATGCATTTTTTAGATAATTATGATGTGAGATGTAAAAATGAATGAACCTAGATGAATTTCAATGAATGATGTATTGATTAATGCCTTGATATGAACTTAATGCTTTTATTTGATGAACCTAGATGGTTTTAATGCAATGTGATATATAAATGCTAATGAAATGCAATTTAAATGCAATCTATTGTAATGATTAATGTTTGGTGATATGAAAATGTATTTAATGAAATGTACTATGAGATGAACTAAATGATTGATGTGTTTAGTTATTTTTGACATGCAATGATAAGACTTAAAAGATAATGCATTTAATGATTAATGATAAATTATTATATACTTAATGCATCTAATTAATTATGAATGTTTAATGATTTTTCATGCAACAAATGTACCTATATGAATGATGATGAATAATGAAATTTCTTAAGATTGCATGAAATGCACTTAATGATTAAATGAGATGTACGTATTGATTATGTACCTAGATGCAACTTATGTAATGATTTAAGTTAAAATGCATTGTTTTTACTAAAGTCCAACATATTCCATTTTTAAGGAGAAATTTTGATGATATGACCTTGGTTAACCCACTTTTTTATTTTCACCCCCCCCCTTGAAAAATCCCATAACAATTATAATGCAAGATTAATCAAAAATAAATTCAAAGTACAACTAAGATTGTCTCTTATCACTAGATGCGTTTATTTTTTCTATTTTCATCATTGATATTTTTGGAACATGAAATTGGTACAACCCTCACTAGTTATATTTTCAACCATGATGGTCTTAATACCTCCTTCTTCAGATTTCAATAATGAAATTTGTACAACCCTCACTAGTTAGATTTGTAAACCATGGGAGTATGAATACCGCTTTCATCAGATTCAATGTTGCAAGTAGATTTTGGCATTAATAAATGAGCAATCTAAATGTCCAAGGTATCTGTTTGCGTAAATAGACAAAGATTTGATCCATACTTATATAAAAATGTCCTAGATGATTCTTTGATGATCATGTCATTAGATGGACTTGCATACTTCTAGGAATTAACCTCACAAGCAGAAATCAAGAAAAGATCATGCCTCCATAATTACTTATCTAGTCAAAATACATCATTGATTTTCTAAAAAGGCATGATACAAAAATCAATAAACACCATTGAACTATCTTTGCTTTTTGTTTGTTGGTCCATTTTCTTAGAAAAGTTTCATCCATTTTTATCCTTGTTCACATTGTTTGATTTTTATGTTGTGGATTAGCTTTTCATGTACTTAGCCTTTGAATATGATATGGGTCAAGCGTTTGAATGTATGAAATTTGATGTTTGGATTGATCAAAAAGTTGTCTAAGGTTGTGATTCTTGATTTTTGATGAAGTGTGTTGGATTTGTACTTGTGTCTATTTCTTTGATGAGATCTTTGAATTGTAATTGTGCCCCCAGTTAGATTTGACAATGATAATGGACCAAGGCAACGTTCAAAACTGTGACGAAAGCTTTATGTACAAATGCAGCTCTAAGACTTTATTATGGCTATGTACAAATGACAGAATGCAGTGGGATATATACAAGGATGGGGAAATGCAAATGCAATGAAAATAGGCTTGACTTAACTTAGATCAAATGGCATCTTTTTACCAGGTTTTCACCACTTGGGTTTATTGCACTTTTTCTATTTATTATGCTTTTTTCTCTACCAAGGCGCCTATTGCTAGGTTTTCACCAAGGCACTTTTATCTTTTTCTCTTTGTTTCCATGTTTTTGGATTTCTTCATGATTAATTTTTTCTATACAACATGATGCTCTTTCATCTAATACTCTCTCCTATTATACTCTTTCAACAGATAATTTATCATCTGATTTAGGTATAAAACCTCTTTAGGTGTATGTTATTGATGGGTTCCTGAATCTCATCTCCATCACAAGTGGCTAGTTGTTAGGTTCATGTTCCATAGGATGATGTCACAACAAAGGGTCCTAGCCAATTTGCCTCAAATTTTCCTTTATTTTCTCTTTCTAACTGATTTCTTAAATTCTCTCCCAAGACTAGGTCACCAACTTCAAAGTTTCTAGGTTTAATCTTCTTATTTTAATTTCTTGACATTCTCTTTTGTTATACCTTAAGGTTATTGTATGCTTTGGCTTGATATTCTTCAATAAATTCTAGTTTTTATAACCTGACAACCCTATAATCCACTTTTGTTAATAAGCCATGTAATGAGACTCTTAAGGATGGAATTTCCACTTCTAAAGGAAAAACTGCTTCGGCCCCATAAACTAGTGAAAATGGTGTTGGTCCAGTTGGTGTTATAATGCTTATTCTATAGGCCCCTAATGCTGGATTTAATTTAATATGTAAATCCTTTCTGGAATCATAAACTATTTTCTTGAGAATTTTGAGGATGTTTTTGTTGGTAGCTTCAGTATGACCATTTCCTTGAGGGTAGTATATTGAGGAGAAATGTTAAATGACATTGAATTTCTCACACAATTACTTAACATCCTTGTTTTTAAACTATTTTTTATTACGGCATGTGGAATACCATATCTACAAATTATATAGTTTAAGATAAACATGGATATTTGTTTTCCTATAGCAGTTGATAAGGGCATAGCTTCCACCCACTTTGTAAAATATTTAGTTGCAGTTATGATATACTTATGACCATTCGATGAAGGTGGATATATCATCCCTATCTCTGTAAGCCTTTCTTGTGAGTAGGCAGGTGTAAAGCAAGTTTCACTCACTCTTTCAAGGTCTAATGGTGTCCCTTCTTAGAAACAATGTGACCAAGCAGCTTTCCCTCATGGAACACAAAAATACACTTCTTTGGATTCAATGATGCACTAATTTCTCTACATCGCTAAAAATATGCTTTAGATGGTTAAAATGTTCTTCAAAATTATTGGAAAATATAGTGATATCATCTAAGTAGACAAGTACAAACATGTTTATTAGACCATGGAAATCCATTTCCATTACTTTCTAGAAAGTTTCTCTTGCATTTCATAATCCAAGTGGAATTTTCTTGTATGTCATGGTTCCTCATTTTGTAGTAAATGTAGTTTTATACTAATCTTCTTCCTTGACCAAAATCTTATTATAACCTAAAAAACCATCCAACAATGAAAATCTATCTAAACTTGAAACATACTATAAAATCTGCTCCATTGAGGGCAGCGGATGATAATATTTCAATGAGGCATGGTTGAGATCTCTTAAATCTGCACACAATCTGATCTTACCATTCTTTTTTTCTCATAGGAGCCAACTTTGACACCCATGAAGTGTGCTTGATGGGGAAAATAATATTACCTTCAATAAGTTTGTTCGGCTATGTTTCATTAAATGCTCAAGCTTCAGATTCAGTGGTCTTTGCTTCTACCTAAATGATTTTGTGTTAGGTTCTAGCTCTATGTTATGTTGGGCTAAATGAGGGTTACAATCCTTCAAATCATGGTATTCCCATGCAAAAACATCACTAAATTCCTAAAAATTTGAAACAAGAAGCTATTATTCCTCTTTAGTACATTTTTTCCAAGCTTTAAAAACTTGTCTTTCATAATTTCAATTGATTCATAATGGTCCTACTCAACTTATATCCTAGTTTTATCCATCCTAACCTAAATATCAAGGCATAATTGTGAATGAATGAATGAAGTGATAGGATAGAAATGGATCAAGAAAACTTATTTGGGTGATGGGATTCTTAAGGACTATCACATAATAAGACAATTGTCAACACTCAAATGTGCACCCTCACCAAGTTGCAGAACTTGGTACTTTGGAGGAACATGAGAACATCCCAAGGTTGTGGGTAACCTATAACTTGAATGAACCACCGGGAGAGGCCAACTTCTAATTAGTACTTTCACCTAAAACTAATGAAAGTGAAACCTTCTTGAAGGAAAAGGGAGAAGGAAATGCTTAATCTGGAAATGAAAGAACTTAAAACTTAAGGTGATGCACCAAAATTATATGAAAATTATATCCTTCTTAAACACACTTGAAACTTAAAATTGCCTATATGCAGGACACAACCTTGAAATAATATCTTATGTATAACAATGCTTCATAAGAATATTTGATATTCAGAAACTAGAGGGAATTTCTTCACAACTAACAACTTCAATTTTGACACAGCTTATAACTTATACACAATTATTTGTTGACTTATCATGGGTGTTGTAATGAGACATAAATTAAAGATTTATTGAAAAGAAACAGAAAAAATAACATCGATCACCTAATAAGAACACAAGAAAATAAGGCTCAAGATAGATCCAAAATGATGGCTATATTATGCTCCAAAGGAAAAAAGTCACATAATCCTCAATGAGATATAGTAAAATATACACAATGAAAAGGACTCAAGAAAATTCACTCTACATAGGCTGCATAAAATATGAACTCCCCTAAAATATACAAAGTGAGGGAATATATCCACCTCAATCTCCCCCCAAGAACCCATGAAAAAATGAACTTCATTTCAAACTAGGGTTGAATGCAAGAAAATATCCCCAAAAAGAGCAGTTGAACCCTCTCCAAAAGTGCCTCCAAGGAGTGAAAGATTCTTCACTGACTAAAGACCCAAAGTGAGAACTCAAATTAACAATAATTCCTCCTGAAAAGACTCAAAAGAGTCACCAAATTATCTCTAA
The DNA here is from genome assembly GCA_018584345.1 of Thuja plicata. Lineage (NCBI taxonomy): Eukaryota > Viridiplantae > Streptophyta > Pinopsida > Cupressales > Cupressaceae > Thuja > Thuja plicata. The sequence goes on along the minus strand of MU223986.1, from coordinate 628,418 downwards.
GTTTAAAATAAACTTCAAAACATGCAGCACAACAAAAATGCCACCTCTACTCTTCCATGAGTCTTCACAAAAACTGAAACTCCTCATTTGCTAACTTATCTCCACTTGGAAATAAAGAATTGCCACATCATCTCCACTTGGTCTACAAGTCATAACAAAGAGTCTCATTTGGACTTCTCCTCTATTGATTCAACAATTGAATCAAAGTTATTATTATTGCATTTAAATTTAATATTGATTAATTGGCTTATAGAGACACCAATTAATTAATATTAATTACATTATTATTATAATACAAATAATAATACTATATTTATTTTACTAAGTAATAAAAGACATATCAATTAGTAAAATAAACCTTGCCTAAGTAATGTGTTTTGTATTACTTAGTAAAATAACACTAAAAATATAAAGGCAAAATGCCCCTTTTGTAGCTGTGGCATTTCTAGGGTTACTAGTGTTAATCAACTAGTAGAGATGATGAAGACCGGGTGATAATAGGTATACATGTTTATAGAAATGGATAGATCAGTTGTTATTTTCTCATTGATGTCAAGCAATTGATTACAGATTTATATTGAGTTACCATATCATAAGAAGGAGAAGTTAAATGGGTGACAAATATAGATGAGACAATGATGAAGTAATGTTGATATAGTTTTTTTCTACTATTTGATGTTATCAAGTCGATACATTTGATTGATTAAGTTAGAGATTACAAAGAGTTAAGTTATGACTGAAAAGAGTAACTCTACCAAGCTAGACAGAGTTAGTCAATATAGAGTTGAGTTAGTCGGTTTCAGTTACCGAGCACCGAGAATGAGTTAGGCACTAAGAAGTGAACAAAGTTAGTTACCGAGTTGCAAAGCAAGTTACCGAGTACATGATATTGATTGAAAATGATGTAAGATCGAATTTAATATGAAGCTATGATGATTTGGATGTTGATAAGAATCAAAATAAGTTTGTTAGAAGATATACGAGCGAGAAAATTAAATGAGAAGATCTAAGGTGAAGATTAAGTGGTTAAACATGATTATTAGAGTTCCAAGAAAAAGTTCAAGTTACGAGGTAAAATTTAACAGTTTACCGAGCCAAGATTTGTGAAGAATATGATTGAAAAGCTGAGCACAAATGGTGGAAAACCTAAGCAAGGATATTAAGAGGCAAAATTTTATCTATATAAAGGATAAGAACTAAATAGAGAAGAGATGATGGAAATTTGAATTGAGAATCTCAAGAAGCTGAAGAACAGAAGTTACTAAGCATAATAGTAAAGCACAAAGAGAAAATTCTATAGTCTAGAGCAGAGACAAATGGATTATGTGATGTCAGTATTCATGTGAGCATAAAGGATCTGACCCAAGCAAAGGTAGTTGTTATATTTATAGATCAAAGTTTTATAGTTACATATTAGCATTTGTAACAGAGAATCTCTTAACCAAGTGGATTTAACATTGTTATTTGTAAATCCTAGAAGTAGGTGACATTCCAAAAGAGTTTTTAAAAACCTCTAACAAGGCCACTCCTAACAGGGTGAAGATCTTAACAGATCTGAGGTAAATCCCTTAATAGGGTCACATCTAGCAAATGTGTTTGCAATCTTTAACAGGATAAGTTCTTAACTGAGGGTCCTTCAGAAGGGTACATTTTTATTATGGGTCACAATTCCCACATAGGCTTTTCCCATATTGGGTTTCCTCATTAAATCATGTGTTAATTGAGTTTGAATGATTGATTTGCATATTATGAGATGTATGGTTATTTAAGTTATTAAGTTATTTGGCAATTTGGTCATTATTGTATATAGTTCTACTGAGTGAATTAGTGAGATAATTTTTAAGTATTTAAGTTTGATTTTGTCTTATTCACCCCCCCCCCCCTCTCAGTGGATCAATAATTGNCCCCCCCCCCCCCCTCTCAGTGGATCAATAATTGGTATCAGAGCTTTGGTTCTCTAAAGTGTTAAATTTAAAAGGACTTGATTCAATATCTAAAGATGTATAAGAGGGAAGCACCAAAGCTGAATAGGGAACATTTCTCTACATGGAAAAGTAGAATGAGATTGCATGTGTCTAGTATAGGAGAGTATGGACTTCATTTTATTGATAATGAATATGTTGCACCTACAATTGCACCTTTGACAATTAGTGAGAAAAGATAGAAGAAATAACACACACAAGTCATTATTGAGATTACTTCTACACTTACCAACCAGGAATATGATGAACTTGATGGATGTACTATTTCAAAACAAATGTGGGATAAGCTTATTTTGACCTATGGTGGAGATCAGCATGTTCAAAAGGCAAAAGGAGAAAGTCTGAGAGGTAAATTTGATTCAATGAGAATGAAAGAAGGAGAAAACATAATACAATAGAGCACTAGACTTAAGGAGATTGTTAATTATATCAGAGGAGTTGGTGGAGCCATAACAGAAGAAGATGTAACAAGCAAAATGTTGAGAACCCTGCTACCGAGTTATGCTATTTGAGTATCTCCTATACAAGAGTTGAGATCCATTCTTCAGGTGAATGTTTCACTTGATGCTACTATTGGTAAGTTGGTTGCATTTGAGATTAATGATTTTGATAATAGTATACCTGCTACATCTAAGATTGAGTCTGAATTTAAGTCATCTTTCAAGATTGGAAGTTCTAAAGACTCTAGACTTAGTGATGGATATTTGAGCAGTGCTAGTGAGATATTTTACAACTATCAGAGTGGTTTGGAAGAGTTATATGTTGCAAATGAAGAGAACGAGAGAGAGTTTGAAGATTTTTTGGATAGAAGGCTAGAAAGAGACAAAGGAAGATACTGAGGTAAGTTTCCCTTGAAAATTTTTAATTGCAACAAGAATGGTCATTTTGCATCTAACTTCCTTGAGAAAGATAATGAGTAGAAGAAAGATAACAGAGATAAAGACAAAAGAGAGAATAGATTCAGGAGATTTAGAGACTACAAAAACAAAGGTAATAAATCTTGTCATATTTCTAATGAAGACCTAAGTGATGATGATTCAGATGACAGTGATGAAAATAAATTTGTGCGTGTTGCTATTAAAGACAATTCTAATAAAGAAAAAAAAGAATAACCAAGAGCCCTAATATCACAAGTAAGTAAGAATGAAACATGGATTATAAATAATGGTTGTTCACATCACGTGACTAGTAACACACTTAAGTTTATCTCCTTGGAGAAGCATGATGGAGGATTTGCTAGATTTGGTAACAATGCTCCATACCTTGTAAAAGGAAAAGGTTCTATAATTCTACTGAATAACACAAGATGTGATGATGTTTATTGGGTTGAAGACTTTAAGTATAATCTGTTGTGTGTTGCACAGTTAAATAATATAGGTCACCAACTAGAATTTTAACATTTGAAAGTGAAAGTTTTTAATAAGAAGGGGAGTCTTATTGCTACTGGAGAATAATCTAAAGGTAATTCATTTTATCTTGATACTTCTATGAAGAGTTTCTTGTTTTCTAAAGTTGAAGATGTTTGGCTATGACACAAAAGGCTTTGTCATGTTAATTTTGACAACTTGATCAAAGCGAGTAAAAATAATAGAGTCAAAGGATTACATAGATTAGAGAAACCTGATTATAATGTTATGTGCAGAGAATGTCAAATGGGTAAGATGACTAAATCTAGTTTTTAAATCAAGACCTATGTTACATGAGGAATTTTAGATTTAGTGCATATTGATTTATGTGGACCCGTGAGAACTCAAAGTTACTATGGAGACAAATATTTTATTTTATTTGTGGATGATTATTCTAGAATGATGTATGTAATATTTTTAAAAGAAAAATATGATGAATTTAAAATGTTTAAGTGGTATAAAGAAAGAGTTGAGAAGGAAACATGAAGACAAGTGAAATATCTGAGATCTGATAGAGGAGGTGAGTTTACATTTGATGAGTTTACACTGTTTTATAATGAAAATGGAATTAAGAGACAGATGTCAGCACCGAGGACACCACAACAAAATGGTATTGCTGAGATAAGAAACAAATCAATTATTGATTGTGCTAGGACACTAATAATTAAGAAAGGTATTTCACAAAAAATTTGGAGAGAAGCAGTTAGTACTATTGTTTACACGTTGAACCAAGTACAAATGAAGAAAGGTACCAACAGAAAACCTTATGAAATTAGGTATGAACACAAACCTAATGTTAGTTATTTCATGATAATCCTAAAAGGATAATAAGTTGTCATTAGTATACAAGGAAATAGTTTTTGAACCATTGGTAACATGATCACCAAAAGATAGGTTTATAGTGCAACTCAAAAGATAGTTCACAGTGCAACCCAACAGACATGTTTACAGTGCAACCCGACACAACATTTCATAGAGGTCACCAAAAATGTATTAGCATAGCGATCACCAAAATCAGTGAACACCAAACATCACTACCACTGACAGACAGTTTACAGAGTAAACCAAGAAAATAGTTTAGAGAGTAACTCGAGCACCAGTCTACCGAGAAACAATGTTATTCCCAAGAAAAATGGATCTAAGACTTCAAGTTAACTAATGTGCTTTAATCTTTAAAGTATCTTTATACTTAGATTTAAATCCATTTCTTGTGAATCAAGAAAAGCACAATTGATGAATGCAACTAGTTAACTGATTGTAATTCATGCAAACTAGGAAATCAAGGTCAAGTTGTAAACCTTTGATCATAGATTTTTATTTGTAAAGCGTGAAACATAATTTGGTCAAGAAACTTGTATAAATAAATGTGTAATCAATCATAACATGATGATTATAGCCAAAGAAGACATCTATGGATCAGACAAAAATTTTCATGTAGAGGGACAGATAAAGAAGAATTCAGTTATGAAGAACTAGATTCAAGGCTACCGAGCAGAATAGGGGTATTATTCATCACAATAGGTGACACACAAAGTTACGTGAACTTAATGGATCTGTAATCAGAAATTCAAGATTGCATACTATCAGGTCAATTATATTTTTGTCTACTCTTTAATAATTGTAGCAAATAGAATAAATCCTTCAAGAAGGTGGACTTAACAGTCTTATTGTAAATCTCTTAACTGAGTACACACTTAACAGTGTTGTTAAAATCTCTTAACCGAGTAGACTTAACAAGTCTAATATGTTACTCCTAATAGGGCAAGATCATCAGAAGTGATCACAACTTGTATCTTTAACCAACACCTTCCATTCTGCAGATAGTGAAGCTTTGTGGGTTTCATCCCCACCACAGTTTTTACCTTCTAACAGGGGTTTTCTGTGTTACCAATTCTTGTGTCATGTGTAACTAAGTTTCATGAATGTTTCTATGATTGTTTACATGTTCTTACATTCAAGTTATGATATTACATGCATAAGGTAGAAAAGCAATATGGTCAGTAATGCAAGAAAAGATTACTAAGGATAATTGATAAAAGAAATTTAAGGGTACTGATTCACCCCTCCCCTCTCAGTACACACCCTTCCATTATTTCCAACAATTGGTATCAAAGCTAGATCTCTTATTTGGAAAAGTTTAAATCACTTGAGAGAAAAGATTATATAATGGAAAGGTATAGGCTTGATAAAGGTATTAAGAATCAGAAGCTGGAAATACAAATTTACTTTGAGCAATACAAGGAGGCAAGAATCAAGATGAGAGAGTTATTAGATGAGAGAAAAATAATGGTATCTCACAACAATGAAATTGACCATCATGAAGAAGAGATACCTGACCTATTCAATTCATCGGGATCCACATCTGACACATCTGAAGGAACCATTGCATACCTAAATGAAATCAAACAAGATCTGACAAAACAAGTTAAAATATTGCAGATCGGTCAAGAGACATAGATGGTAAGAATGATTGATGTTATGAATAATTCTAGACAAGATGAACAAGAAAGAACATTGGCTATTGATGACATGAGAAAGATCACTGAAAAGTTACAAGAGAAAGAATCTGAGATACAAATACTTACTAAACATCACATTGAGATCACCAATCAAATAGTTCTTATGAGTCATGAGGCCAACCGAGTGAACCTAGACTTAATAAAAAATTAGAAGTTATTGGTGAACTCAAAGAAGAAAATGAGAAACGGAAGCATGAAATAATCATCCAAAAACAACATAATGATATGATCAAGAAAGCTAAAGAAAGCACAAAAATTATGGATGAATTTCTGAATGGACAAAGAAGACTCAACAACAATACCAGTTTAGGGTATACCGAGTATGAAGATTCATCAAATCAAGTTGATAAAAGAAATGTCTACTCAAATCCAAGACTAAAGAATTAGTCATGCAATCACTATGGAAAACTAGGCCACACATCAAATGTTTGTAAGAGAAAATAAAAAGGTATTCCTAAGACTACGTTTACATTCATAGGAAAATTTTATAATTGTGGCAAGAATGGACACAAAGCACATGAATGCAGATCTAAGAAGAACAAACCAAAGAAGAAATCCTACATGGAAAAACATTGTTCTACCTGCAATATACATGGCCACACATTTCAAGAATGCAGAAAAATGTCAAAGAAAGTTTGGAAACTGAAAGATCAAGAAAATGCATATCAACCAAGAAGAGTCAGTAACTCATATGTATGGGATTACAACACTTGGACAAATTGCACAGCATGTGGTAGATATGGACATATAGATGCTAATTGTATGAGGAAATGGATAAGAAGATCTAGAAATTAGACTAACTCTGGAATGGCATGCTTACACTATCATAAGGTTGGTCACTTGAGCAAGGACTGCAGAGACCAAGTGACAGAGACAAGCACTTTTGCATATGGAAATACTATTGAAGACATCAAGAGGATGAGAAATAAAATGTGGAGGAAAGCTTCAAACAATGATAATGTTGGACCAAGCAATGTAGTTGGTGACACCTCATCCATTGGATCTTGTGATTTCACCACCCCCACCTAAGTGTTGGACTCAATGGGAAGTAGTACTAAGAGGGGAGGGGTGAATTAGTACCTCTAAAACTTTTAACACTTTACCCAATTTATCATTAGTGGTCATTCAATTCTGATTTTCCAACCATTACTATTATCTTTCTTATGTAGACATTGTTTGTTAACAATATTTACAATCATCCATAGAAACATTCATGAAATTAAAAAACACATAACACAAGATATGATATCACAGAAAACTCCTGTTAGGAAGTAAAAATTGCGGTGGGGATGGCACCCACAAAACTTCACTATCTGCAGAATGGAAGGGAGCCGGTTAAGGCTTACAATTTGATCACTTCTGATGATCTACCCTATTAGGAATATTGAGGTGGAGACATGTTAAGATCTACTCTATTAAGAGCTTTAGCAACACTGATTTAAGTGTGCACTCAGTTATGATATTTACAATAGGACGGTTAAGCCCACCTTTCTTGAAAGGATTTCATTAGTGTACTACACTTGTTAGAATGAGTACAAATGTTGACCTAACTGTATGCAATCTACTATTTTTGATTTACAGATCCATTAAAGCTTTAACAATAATGATATCACCTTAAGTGATTGATGAATACCTTTTCTCTGCTTGTCGGTAGCCTCTGTTCTGCTCTTGAAAATTGATTTGAATCTATTTGTTTTCTTCTGCATGAATTCTCTATCTTGTCTTTAGTTTCTCTCTATGGCTACTATCTTCATTAAAAAACAACTATTCTGAATGGATCAAGCACCTATTTATACAAATTATTTGAACTATCTTGGAATTCACGATTTACAATGTTAACTCTCAGATCCAAGGTTTACAACTTCACCTTGATCTTTAGTTTGCATATTTTAAAATAATAAAATGAATTAAAACAATAAAGATTACATTTCTTTCTTCGTACATAATGGATTAAATAAAAATCAAGAAGTTATAAATACAACTTTAGTGATTTATCTGACATGGAAAGTCAGATCCACTTTTTGCGGGATGTAACTGACTGTCGGTTCTTGGTCGTTGGTTGAACTTGCAGTCTGTCAGTGTTCCTTGACTGAACTATTTGTCAAGTTCCCTGTATCTGTTAGGTTCCTCTCTTTGTTGTTCATCGAGTAGCACTGTTGATACTTCATCGGGTATCCTTATCTTTTTGTCATCGGGTAACACTTGATAGTGTTCATCGGGTAACCTTAGTGTTGGATAGTGTTGTGCCCTGTCTGTCGGTTTAGACTAAACCAATGGTGCAGATCATGTTTTTCTCTAAGTATACTAATGGAAAAATATAATGCCTTCAATCTCCCCCTTTGACATTAGTATAAAAAACTGATATGTGCATAATACTGAAATTATTACCCCATGTTTATTTCCTTGTCATATTATGACTCCCCCTTTCTATGGGCATCGCTATAGTATATGTATATGTACATGTATACTATTTGATTGTTGTATGTACATTATTTTCCAATTTTATTTTTCTTCCACTATACATTATTTCCTCCTTTTAATTGAGGTGATGTACATATCAAATTCCCCCTTTCTTTTATACTAATGACAAAAACGTACAACTTACAAAATGTCAAAAAAAAAAAGTGTGACAAAGATGTGTAACTTACAATGTGTCAAAAACATTAGAATGGGTAAGTTTGATATCTTCTAGTAGTTTCTCCCATTGTTCTTTCAATTGTTCAAGTGTCATATGTTGCAGCTCGAGTCTTCATGCATATCATATATGCTTTCCAAGATAGACATTTCAGGGGTGGCAATTAGTGTATTTGCCTATGTCATATTTTGTTGCAACAGTGTAAGTGTCGGTAAGAGATTAACTTGTAGCTCATTGACTTTATATCTATATTTCATCTCTGCAAATTGAATGTCCTGTCTCTGCTTCCTAGCCTGTATTATTTTTTGTTTGTGCAATTTAAGTGCTTTTGCTATGTTGGCTAGACTTTCTGCACTAGACTAAAGATCATCATCTATTTTTTCTATCTTGTCTGTATACTCCTTAGTGATTTTATCTAAGGTGCACAATTTCTTAATTAAGGTAATAGCTTCTGATAAAAGTGGTTCAATTGCACTTACCAATTCAAATAGCTTGACCTTGTTTAGTGCCACTTCCTGGCTTATTTTCTTTGCGAGCTTGAATTCATACTTTTGTTCAAGTCTCTCTTCCATCGTTTGCTCAGCATCAGTATTCTAAGATGTTATTGCATCTATGAGTGTTACCAGTTGATCAATTATTGGAACTTTCTGATCAATGTTTGTGTCTAGTACAATTTGTTGAAGTATATCTCTTGCTACTTCAAGTACCTTGGCCTCTTTTGTCGCTCGTTTCATCTTTTCTTGAGTGGCTTTCCTCTCACAGAGCTTTGCATATTTTGTTAATGTTGTAGGATCCAATGTTCTTGGATCAGAAACTGGAATCTCAATTATTTCATCCAGAGTTACTGGATTTTTGTTCTTTCCTTTCTTCTTCTTTGAGATCTTAGGGGATGCAGGTGTATGAACCACTATAGCTAGTTCATTTGTGCGCTCTGAGTTGCTTGGTGAAGTTTTGTTGATGAAGTATCTTGTGTTTTCTGCTCAGTTTTCACCTGTTGGTTATGTGAAGATGTCTTTTCATTTACCTTGGGTGTTTCTACAGAATGTGCTCCTGATTTCTTTTCAATCTCATCATTATTTCCTTCTTCACCTTTCTCTGAAGGCTTGTCCCCTATTTCTTTTTGAGTTCCTTCCTTGTTCTGATCAGTATCCTTCTTATCATCAGTTGTATCTTGCTCTACAGGTGTATCTTTAGTTTCTTTTCCTTCTCCTTCACCCTTGTCCATGGGTGTGCTTGTTTCCTTTTCATTTGATCCTTCCTTGCCCTCTAGAATGTTTATTTCCTTTATTAGGACAAGCATTTTACGTGTTGTAACTTGGGCTATGTTAGTATTGATGTCCTACTCATCGGTAATGTCCTTGTCAGTAGTGACATTCTCATCTTTTTGTATGGATTCTGTAGGGTCTTGCACTTTTGAGTGCATGATTGAAGTGTCTTGCACTTCTTCATCTGTAGTATCAATTATCTTACCATCTAATATTTTCAGTGCTTGATGACTTTGTTGATCCTTGAGCATGATAAATATCACATCATATTTCTTATTGGGATCATTTTCAGAGTCATAGTGAGTGATATCTTGGACAATGTCATACATGCCTATATTCAAGTTACTAGGCTCATCATCACTCTCCTGATTGTCCAGAGCAATATGCTGAGGACTTGCATTATCTAACTCCTCCTCTTTGTGAGGTGTGTTTGTGAGAAGTAATTGCTTCTCAACATTTGTTTATTCTTCCAGTAGATCTAGGAGATGTCTCCATTTGGTCTCTATCATCGAATCCAATTCTATAAACTTGCTCTCTAGTACTTTGTAAGCCCTTATTTTAGCTACAAATTTACTTGAGTGTTTCTTTAGTACTTCTTGTATTTCTTCAAACTTGGATTTAGGAGGCATCAATCTTACAATAATTATTTCTCTTGCTTCTCTTTCCATTTGTAAGGCATATGACCATTGTTGGTATATCCTTTTGCCTAGCTCCTTAGGTATTTGACTTACAAATTCAGCAGGGGCATACTTGTTTTTAATCATTGATTTGATGACTGCATCCTGTATCTTATTCTAATCTTCTAGATTCAGTGTATCCCACTACCTGATCTTTTTATCAATCATTGTACCATGGGTATCAATTGATTTGGAAGCTTCATCTACCATTTGGTTTCTAAAGTTCTTCTTTACTACATCTGGTTCATCATCTTTGGTGTCATCCAAGTCATCCTGTGTCCTGACAAACCTTTTTCTTTTCTTTGGTGGTGTGGATTTGATAGGTTGTTGTCTTTCTCTTTTTTTTGGTTGCTTCCTTATATAGGTCCTTACTTGACCTTTCTTAAGTGGTGTTGTATCTGTTTCAGCTGTCTGACTTCTTGTCCTTTGTTTCTTAGCAGGAGGTGGAGAAGGAGGTGCATCAAATTTAGTGGCCTCTGTATCTGATTTCTTTTCCTTTTGTGTTTCACTGATGGTACCTTGTTCATCAGTTTCCTCTTGTTGATCATGTTCTTCCTCCTCTGTGACTGATAGAATCCTCTTGAGATTCTTTATCATTTTATCTTTCTTGTTTATAGTCTTTTTGACTTGTAGGCCATGTTTTATCTTAGATTTGGCCTCTTCATATGTACCAA
>MU223986.1:602603-617210 GCA_018584345.1 Thuja plicata | reverse complement strand
AGTCTTTTTGACTTGTAGGCCATGTTTTATCTTAGATTTGGCCTCTTCATATGTACCAAACCTTGGTTGTTTCTTATCAATGGGCTCATTGAGTAGTGCCTCAATTGCACTAGTAGCTAGATCAATAATGATCTCATAGTCTAATGATGATAACCAAGCAGTTCTTGGTACAACCAGTTTGATGTGTATGAAGTTTGTATCTGCCATGAAACATATTTCATCCCTGTGTTTCTCAACAAGTTGCTCAAGAATCCTAGTTCTTTCCATCATCTTTTCCTTGAACTCAAGGAAGTATGTAGGCATTACAGACTCAAAATTATCTCCTAGTGACTTAATCAGTTCACTAATTTGTAGGGTTACCAGTTTGGTAGAGTCCCATACAACTTTTCCTACTGAAGGAAAATATTCTTGAAAATAGAAAAATGTACACATAATAAGTGAACCAAACTTACATGTGTTGCTCTTTGCAGATCTAATCTTGATCATATTCTCATCAAGTTGTTTTAGTAGGATCTCACATAGATCCATTTGAATTCCTTTAGTTACAATCTTGTAAGCTATGCTTACTATTGTTGCAGAAATGATGTTCAGTCTGCTAGCCTGGAATATTTTGTAACCAATAACACATGCACCAAATTTCAACTCATCGTCGGTGATTGTGTTAACCTTGAGACCTCTTTTGTCTCCTTCTGCATTAGTAAGTTTTATAAATTCTTTCATGGATGGATGTTTGTGTGCCCTAGGTTTGTCAGTTATCAGATAACCAGTGATAGCATGAAGAACATCCCTTGTTATTTTCTTGGGTTGGCTTAGCCATAGTTTTTTGTCATGCATCCTGCTCAATACTATCTTAATCCACTCTGTCTTGAATTCCCTTAGGAAATGTAGGGCATTATTTAACCCTTTGACCTCCAAGTGTTTATGTTCTTTCAGTTTTCCTTTGGCATCACATAACTTCTTATAAGCTTCATCCATTTCCAAATCACCTATCTCTGCAATCTTACAGTGAATGTAAGACATAACGTCTTCTATGAGCAAAACCCTAGGTGGGATTTTTGAAAATACGTCGGCTTCATCGGGTTTCGATGCAATCTTTGGAAAGATTTTGTATTTAGGTTCTATACATGTGTTGTTCTTGATCAATTTCACCACATTCTTCTTTTCATTCTTTAACTTAGCAGTTCTTGAAGTGGTTGCCATTGTTTTTCAATAATTTATGGTTCTCTTCAAAATTAGGGCTTTCTCGACAAAATAATGACAGAGATCTTTCAGTTCCCTTGTTACTTACTTCAATTCATGAATGTGATGAAGAATCTGTTCCCTGTGTGCTTGAATCAATCTATAGACACTTCTTCTTTCTGCTCTTTAATTGTTGTGATGTCACTCTGCTTTCTCTTCAAATTGTGGGTGAAAAATGATGTTGTCCCGTCGACTATTTATAGACTTTTTGACCTAAGTCTTTGTAATAAATGCTCACCAACTCATTGAGACGTGAAGATAGGTTTCATCAAGAGGATATTTCAAATCATCGTCAGTGTAGAAATGATTCTTATGGCAGTTGTCAACCACTTTGATTTTACCGATGGATATCGGTATTCTATCATGACGACTTCTAAATTTTGCTTTCTTACCGACGGTCGTCGGGATACATTGGCAGTTTACCACTTTTACTAGTTGATCGACAATTTTTGGTAAGTGTGAACAACTCATTATTGTGTTCACTGATGATTTTTGGTAAGTTTTTATTGATGGTGTTGTATTCTTAGATTGGTAACAAGTAAAGTAATATGCATCTTTGATTTATGCAGATTTTGACTATATATCTTTTTATGTAATGGAACTGATGCAAAATATAACTTGGTATAGTGTAGTTCCATACTTACTTGTTCATCTCAAGTGGGGTTGGTGGTGTCATCGGATCCATTGGATGGGGTGTCACCATTTGCATTGCCTTGTCCATCTTTATCATTGCTTGAAGCTTTTATCCACATTTTGTCTCTTGCCCTCCAGATATCTTCAATGGTGTTACCATTGGGATGTGTGCTTGTGTCTGTCAATCTGTCTTTGCAATCTTTCTTGAGATGACCAACTTTATGATAGTGTAAGCATGCCATTCTAGGGTTTGACTAGCCTCTAGACATTTTGGTCCATGCTCTCATGCAGTTTGCAGCAATGTGACCATATCTACCACATGTTGTACAGTTTGTCTAGGTGTTGTAATCCCATACATATTGATTACCGATTCTCTTTGGTTGATAAGGGACTTCTTTACCTTTTGGCTTCCATGCTTGTCTTTTCTTTTTCCAGCATTCTTTAGATGTGTGTCCATTCATCTTGCATGTAGGACAGTATTTGTCCATGTAGATTTCCTTCTTTGGCTTTTATATCTTTCTCTTGCATTCATAAGCCTTATGTCCCTTTTTGTTACATTTATAATAGAATCCTATGAATGAAGATGTAGATTTAGATTTAGGAGTACCTTTCATTTTACCTCTGCATGTATTTGATGTGTGCCCTTGCTTTCCATAGTGCTTGCATGTTAACTTTCTTGGTCTTGGATTTTTGTAGACATTATTTGGTCTTGATTTTTCTCCTTTTTCTGTAAAGCCTATACCATTGTTGTTGATGACTCTTTGTTGTCCTTCAAGAAAGTCATCCATTCATTAATTACTTTCTTCAGCCTTTCTGATAATCTCATTATGTTGTTGCTGAATTCTAACATCATGCTTTATCTTTTCTTCTCTTAGTTCATTTATAATCTGTATTCTCTCAATGAGTTCCTCATTTATTTTTTTTGCTTCTTGACTCAAAAGGGTAATCAGATTTGTGAGATCATGGTGATGCTCAGCATGTCTTTGAATTTCCATTTCCTTTTTATGTAGTTTCTCTGAAATCTTCCTCCTATCATCAATAGCCAGTGTTCTTTCTGTTTCATCTTGTCTAGCAGAACTCATCACATCAATCATTCTTACCATCTGGGTCTCTTGACCGATTTGTAGCATCTTTATTTGCTCTATCAGATGTAGGTTGATTTCCTTTAGATTTCTGATGTTCTCTTCTGATGTATCTGATACATTACTTGCATTTGATCCTAACGATTTAAAGAAATCTGGAATCTCTTCTTCCTGATAGTCTACTTCATTGTTCCTGGTAGCCATGCCTTTTCTTTCATTCAACAGCTCTTTCATCATGATTCTAGCTTCTTTATATTGTTCGTAGAACATCTGTATCTCAATATTTTTGTTCTCAATATTCTTATCAAGTTTATACTTCTCCATTGTTAGATCTTTGCTCTTAATATTTTAAGATTTTCAAGAAGATACTTAGCTCTGATACCAATTGTTAGACTCAATGGGAAGTAGTACTAAGAGGGGAGGGGTGAAACAGTACCTCAAACTTTTAACACTTTACCCAATTTATCATTAGTGATCATTCAATTCTGATTTTCCAACCATTACTGTTATTCTTTCTTATGTAGACATTGTTTGTTAACAATATTTACAATCATCCATAGAAAAATTAATAAAATTAACAAACACATAACACAAGATATGATATCGCAGAAAACTCTTGTTAGGAAGTAAAAACGGTGGTGGGGATGGCACCCACAAAACTTCACTATCTGCAAAATGGAAGGGAGCCTATTAAGGCTTACAATTTTATCACTTCTAATGATCTACCCTGTTAGGAGTATTGAGGTGGAGACCTGTTAAGATATACTCTGTTAAGAGCTTTAGCAACACTGATTTAAGTGTGCACTCAGTTATGAGATTTACAATAGGATGGTTAAGCCCACCTTTCTTGAAAGGATTTCATTAGTGTACTACACTTGTTAGAATGAGTACAAATGTTGACCTGACCATATGCAATCTACTATTGTTGGTTTATAGATCCATTAAAGCTTTAACAATAATGATATCACCTTAAGTAATTGATGAGTACCTTTTCTCTGCTTGTCGGTAGCCTCTATTCTGTTCTTGAAAACTTATTTGAATCTGTTTGTGTTCTTCTTCATGAATTCTCTATCTAGTCTTTAGTTGCTCTCTATGGCTACAATCTTCATTGAACAACAACTGTTCTGAATGGATCGAGCACCTATTTATACAAGTTATTTGACCTATCTTGGAATTCATGATTTACAATGTTAACTATCAGATCCAAGGTTTACAACTTGACCTTAATCTTTAGTTTGCATGTTTTAAAATAGTAAAATGAATTAAAACAATAAAGATTACATTGCTTTTTCTGCACATAATGGATTAAAAAACAAATCAAGAAGTTATAAATATAACTTCAGTGATTTATCTGACGTGGAAAGTTAGATCCACTTTTTGCGGGATGTAACTTACTGTCGATTCTTGGTCGTCGATTGAACTTGCAGTCTGTCGGTGTTCCTTGACTAAACTGTTTGTCGGGTTCCCTGTATCTGTCAGGTTCCTCTCTTTTTTGTTCGTCGGGTAGCACTGTTGATACTTCGTCGAGTATCCTTATCTTTTTGTCATCGGGTAACACTTGACAGTGTTCATCGGGTAACCTTAGTCTTGGATAGTGTTGTGCCCTGTCTGTCGGTTTAGACTAAACCGATGGTGAAGATCATGTTTTTCTCTAAGTATACTAATGGAAAAATATAATGCCTTCACTAAGAAATAAAAGTAAGTATGGAACTACACTCTACAAAGCTATATTTTACATCAGTTCCAACATTTATTGATAATATGCCAAATTATCATGAATGGAGATGCACTATGGTATTACTTGTTATGATTTTGTGAATCCAATCTCATTGGTCAATACATACCGAGCATCGTCGATAAACATGTGAAAGATAGTCAAGACTTTGCTACATAGTGAGCACTATCGGTGAACGTGTGAAAAGTGCAACTAAGTTGTCACTTACCTCAAGTGTTGTATACTCACCAAGGATGAAGGCTTTGATATGATACCCAAGCATATTTATTTCATCAACCAGGTGGTAGTTGAAGCATTAAATGCACCACTTAAGTTATTTTCTATAAAAAAGGGAAACAAAGAGCTCATTCACTCACCAAGAAAAAAAGAGTGAAGCACAAAGAGAGAAGAGCGATTTACAATGATCATTTTGTAGAGCGATCCAACATCATATTCAAGTCACTCTGACAGATTTCCAAGCATCGATAGCAAAGATCAAGTGAGTATCTAAACTCACTGAGCTAACTATTTATTTATGTAGAAGCCCTAATTTTATCAACAATGGAAACCACTTCATGGGTCACAAAGATCAAGAACACAAAGGACCAGAAGATCAACCTGATCAAGAAAAAAACCTCCGAGGAGCCAACCTATAATTTTTTCCTTGAGGTTTCTTCTCAATTTGATGACCAGGGAGCGTTCTCAAGCATACCTCCTAGGGTTTTTCTTGTTGAAGATGTTTGTGCATACATACACTGCAAGGTTGTAGAGATTGGAGACTAGGAGATTTAGGAAGCTTACAAGAATCTATGTTAGGATGGAAACCTAAAGGATGAATACAAGCACAAAGAAGTTAAAGGGTTAACAAATGCCCTACTATTCCCAAAGGAATTCAAAACCAAGTGGATTTGGGTAGTACTCAGTTGAGTACATGATGGGAAAATGTGGCTAGAAAAACCCAAACTGATCACAAGAGATGTGATTCATGTTGTAACTGGTTATCTTATCATCGAGAAGGCAAATCCTTAAAGCATCCTTCACATCCCGACATTGAGAAACTCACTAAAGTAGATTGGGATGGTAGAGGCTTGAAACTCAGTACAATAATCGACCCTGAGAGTAAATTTGGTGCATGTGTACTTGGGTACAAAATATTCCAAGAAAGAATATTGAACAGTATATCATGTGGAGCAGTTGACACTTCTTATAAGATTGTGAAGAAGGGACTTCAACTGGACTTATCTGAGTTGCTACTGAAGAAACTAGAAGAAAACTTAAGGACAATTAGATCAGCAAGATCTAACACATGTAAGTTTGGTTCACTCCTCATGTGCACATTCTTCTACTTTCAGAATTTCTTCCCTTCTATCGGTAATGTCACTTGGGACACAACCTAGCCTATAACTACACAGATTAGTGAATTTATTAATTCACTAGGGGATAACTTTGCATCCATAATAGATGCATACTTCACTACTTTCAAGGATAGAATGTAGAAGAGAATGAGAATCCCTATACAACTGGTAGAACAATACAAAGATGACATTTTTTTCATAGTGGATACCGACACCACTCTAATCAAACCAGTTGTACTTAGAATAGTATGGTTAGCACCATTGGATTATGAGATCAACATTGATCAGGCTACAAAGGCTATTGAAGCCTTACTAAATGAACTAGTGGACAAATCATTGAGAAGATTTGGCACATATGAAGAAGCTAAGTCTAGAATAAAGACTGGCTTGGTAGTGAAGAAAATTGACAGGAAGAAAATAAAGATGGTGAAAACACTTGAGAAGAAACTATCACTAAATGATGAAGAATCAGAACAAGATGTCACCAAGGGATAGCCACTCGTCGGTGAAGGTAAAGAGTTAAGTGACTTTGAGTCTACTGAATCAGATGCACCACCAACAAAGAAGACAAAGGTTACTAATGTCACAGCTGCATCTAGGATGAAGAGAAAGACAACAAAAGAAGTAGACTCTTCACCAGTAAATAAAGTAACGGTGAGAACCTATCAGAAAAGAAATCCTCAAACCAGGCCATCAACACTGAAAAAAAGAAGGAAATATATAAGAGGAAAGGAGGAAAAGGATGACACTAAACATGATGAGAGTGAACAAGGACTCCAAACTGAAAAGCTAAAATTTCCCAACATAGTTGATGAAGTTGCAGAGTCAATCATCAACATAGGGAGCATATCACATCGCAAGATTAGACAATGGCTAATCTTATCTCCCAGAGATTAAAATAAGATAGAAGAAGCTATAATTAAGGAAATGGTTGGATACAAGTATGTACCTATATAATTCAACAAGAATATGCCACAAGAGCTCAATGACAAAATATCAGCAAAATAGACATATGCCTTGAACACAGAAAAATAACTAAGGGAAAGATCCCTAGTTATAATCATGCCACCTGAGTCTACAGTTGCAGAGATTGATGAAAAAATGAAGGAGCATGCAAAGAATTTATTATAAAAGATGAGAGCATACAAAGTATTACAGGGAAGATTATAAGACATTGAAAAAGAAAGCAATGACATTTGGAATGAAATCTTTAATCCACGTAAAGAGGTATTGGCTCTAATCGAGACACCTCACATTGAGGAGAAGGAGGCCACACCAAGCCCAGAGAATATCTTCATCAATGACACTGAGGATGTCAATACAATTGATTTGACAATAGAGGTAAGTAAGGCCATGGATGATGTACCTTAGATATTACAATCATTAGGGGAAACAACAGATATCACAATAAAAGATATAAATCATATTGATTTTGATGACAATCCCAAGAATGGTGAAGATGTAAATGATACCACCGAGCAAGCAAAGGAAAAGGATACCATGGATATTGCACAGGAAAATGTACCAGGTCACATGCCTTTATTGATACAAGCTATCAATATCATATCTGAAGCAAAGGAGAAAACACATGAGCCTGATGCAAACACACCAATGGAGAAAGGTGATGAACAAGGGGAACAAAAAGATACAAATGAAGAGCAGAAAGATACACATGAATAAAAGAAGGATACAAGTGGAGAGAAAGAACCAATTGATGCCACTGCCAAGGAAATCGAGGAGAAAGACAAGGTTGCAGAACAGGAAAAGGTTGAAGTAGAGATGTCTACTACCAATCAATAGGTTCAGACTGAGTAGCACACAAAAGGTAGCACGCCTCCAAAGGAAACATATCAAGGAAAGGATCTTTCCATAATTCTTCATTCCCCTGCTTCCAACACAATTACTAAGAAGAAAAAGCATAATAAAGGAAGAAAACCAGTCACCTTAGATGAGATTATAGAAATACCTGACCGTGACCTGAGAACACTGGATTATGAGTCACTCACAAGGTATGGAGAATTATGTAAGAGGAAATCCATCCAAGATAAGCTCAAGAAGGAGCACAAGGACACATAAGTACTGAATACCACAAAGGAAATCCTCTTGCAAATAGTACCTAATACACAAATTGATCAAACTGCACCAGTACTTGATCAACTAGCAGTTCTCACCAAGGCCATTACATCATAGAATGTGGAAGTTGACAAGGTGATATAAGAACAAGCAGAAGAAAAGTATCAATATAAGATAACAGAGAAAATCAGCCAAGAAGTGGCAGAAAACAAGGTAAAAATTTCTGAGCTAGTAACTACATTAGAACCAATAATATCAAAAGCAGTTAACTTAGTTCAAAAGTTATGCACAATAGAGAACTTCACTAAGGAGAATAGTGAAAAGATTGCTAAGATAGATGCAGATCTTAAAGCTAGTGCACAAAGTCTAACAACTGATGAAAATGCATTCAAGTTGCATTATGAGAAGATTGTAGAATCTAAACGGTTGAGACTTGAGATCCAAAAGGCAGAATCCAAAATTTGAGATGAGGTAACCGAGCTCCAAGCTCTATTACTCCTAAATCTCACATTGCTACAACAACACATGACTTCAGTAAAAACACTAATTTCCACCCTGGAGATGTCAGTTATCGAGAGTATCTATGACATGCATGCCAGAATAACATTGGAGCACATGACCTTGGAACACCTCAAGGAGAAATGGGAGAAGATAATGGAAAACATAAAGAAATCCCATTCACACATCTTGGACAAGCTGTAAGTACTACATCTTTGTCATTATTTTCAAAAAAGGGGTAAAATGATTGATGTGTACATACACACACAAGGGGGAAATATAATGTGTACATAGTATGACACTCAAAGGGGGAAACAATGTATATTGAGTAAAAAGGGGAAAACATGTGTACAATACAAAAAGGAAAATGTACCAAGACAAACATGTATATACATTTCATACATTGTACTTGTATCGAGGCATGCACATAGGGGGAGTCATTGACAAGGTAAGCACTTGGTGTATATATTGAACACATCAGTTTGCACATATCATTTTTTTATATTAATGCCAAAGGGGGAGATTGATAATCCTAAAAGGATAATAAGTTGTCATTAGTATAAAAGGAAACAAATTTTGAACTGTCAGTAACATGATCACTAAAAGATAGGTTTACAGTGCACCCTGAAAGATAGTTCACAATGCAACCTGACAGATAGGTTTATAGTGCACCCTGAAAGATAGTTCATAGTGCAACCTGACAGACAGGTTTACAGTGCAACCCGACACAGAAGTTCACAGAGGTCACTGAAAATGTATTAGTACAGTGATCACCGATATGAATGAACACCAAATAGCACTATCACCAACAGATAATTTACAGAGTAAACTGAGAACATAGTTTATTGAGTAACCTGAGCACCAGTCTACTAAGAGACATTTTTATTCCCAAGAAAAGAGGATCTGAGACTTCAAGTTAACTAAAGTGCTTTAATCTTTAAATAAGCTTTATACTTAGATTTAAATCCATTTCTTACAGATCAAGAAAAGAATAATTGATGAATGCAACTAGTTAACTTATTGTAATTCGTGAAAACTAGGAGATCAAGGTCAAGTTGTAAACCTATGATCATAGAGTTTTATTTGTAAAGCGTGAAACCTAATTAGGTCAAGAAACTTGTAAAAATAGATGTGTAATCAATCAGAACATGATGATTGTAGCCAAAGAAGATATCTATGGATCAAATAGAGAGTTTCATGTAGAGGGACAGATAAAGAAGAATTTAGTTATGAAGAACTAGATTCAAGGCTACTGAGCATAACAGAGGTATTATTCATCACAATAGGTGATACACAAAGTTTGTGAACTTAATGGATCTATAATCAGCAATTCAAGATTACATACTATTAGGTCAATTATATTTTTGTCTACTCTTTAATAATTGTAGCAAATAGAAGAAATCCTTCAAGAAGGTGGACTTAACAATCTTATTGTAAATCTCTTAACCTAGTGCACACTTAACAGTGTTGTTAAAATCTCTTAACCGAGTAGACTTAACAAGTCTAACATGTTAGTCCTAACAAGGTAATATCATCAGAAGTGATCACAACTTTTAGCCTTAACCAACACCTTCCATTCTACAGATAGTGAATCTTTGTGGGTTTCATCCCCACCACAGTTTTTACCTTCTAATAGGGGTTTTCTGTGTTACCAATTCTTGTGTCATGTGTAACTAAGTTTCATGAATGTTTCTATGATTGTTTACATGTTCTTACATTCAATTTATGATATTACATGCATAAGGTAGAAAATAAATATGGTCAGTAATGCAAGAAAATATTACTAAGGATAATTGATAAAAAAAATTAAGGGTACTGATTCACCCCTCCCCTCTCAATACACACCCTTCCATTATTTCCAACATTTCAAAAGTTTTTGGAAGCAGATGTTATATATTGAAATATTATAGAGAAGGAAATTTTGATTGTAAAGGGGATGAAGGGATACTCTTAGGATATTCTACAAAGAGTAATTCCTATAAGTGTTTGAATAAAGTTACTAAAAAAATGGTGGAAAGTGAAAATGTGAGAATTGATTAGTTTGAAAAAAAGAATGATGAAGAAAGCAAAAAGGAATTTGAATACTATGATAAGTTTGTATATGTACAACCTAATGTTCCTGACACCTTATTGAGAGCACCTATCGAGGAGGAAGCTGAACAGATTGCTCAACAACCGAGTGATGAGGAGAGGCATCGAGACCTACCGAGCTTGTTTTAGCAAAGCATGTGAGGAGGCATGACTCCCTGAGCAAGATTGTTGGAAATAAAGATGCTAGAGTAATGACAAGAAGCAAGGTAAGAGATAATACATGTTTGATATCTACATTTGAGCCAAAGAAAGTTAAAGATGCACTAGATAATGAAGATTGGATGAAAGCAATGAAAGAAGAGTTTAATCAGATTAAAAAGAACAATACATAGACTTTAGTACCTAGGCCAAAGGATAAAAATGTTATTGGACTAAATGGATTTTCAGAAACAAGCTGAATGAGAATGGAGAAGTTATCAAAAACAAAGCTAGATTGGTTTGCAAATGTTATGCACAAGAAGAAGGTATTGATTATGGAGAGACTTTTGCACATGTTTCTAGATTGTAAGGAGTTAGAATACTTCTAGCTTATGTGGCTTAAAAATGATTTAAAGTTTATCAAATGGATGTCAAGTCTGTATTTCTGAATGGGATACTAGAAGAATAAGTTTACATTGAGAAACCTCAAGGATTCATTGAAAGAAAAAATAAGAACAAGGTATGTAAATTACGCAAAGATCTTTATGGTTTAAAGAAAGCGCCCTGAGCGTGGTATGAGAGGTTTCACTCTTATCTAATCAAAATATGATTTCAAAGAACAAGTGATAACAATAATGTTTACTTGAAATGTGAGAGTGACAACAAGGTTTTGATTGCTAAAAATTATGTTGATGATATTATTTTTGGAGGCAATAACACCTTATGTAAGGCATTTTATGATGAAATGAGAAAGGAGTTTGAAATTTCAATGATTGGAGAGATTAAGTTATTTCTAGATCTACATATACAACAAGTTGCAGAAGGAATCTATATTACACAAGCTAAGTACATCAAAGAGATCCTCAAAACTTTTGGTATGGAAGACCCCAAGCCTGTTGGAACATTGATGGTCATGAGATGTAAATTGTCAAAAGAAGATGAGACACAAGAGGTGGAAAATACTATTTACTGATCCATGATTGGTAAATTGTAGTATGTTGTCACAACGGACCTGATATAGCACATGTTATTGAGATTGATGCAAGGTTTTCTTCTAATCCTAAGGAAACACATATGTCTGCAGTCAGGAGAATCTTTAGATATCTAAAAGGAACTAAAGATTTTGGTTTATTGTATAAGAAAGGAGGTACTTTTGCTCTACAAGTCTACACTACAGATTGGGATGGAAATATTGATGAAAATAAAAGTACTAGTGGAGGAGCATTCTTTCTAGGTGAAAGATTGGTCACATGGCTAAGCAAGAAACAGAGTTGAATTTCACAGTCTACTGCCAAGGCATAATATGTTGTTGCTTCCATGAATTGTGCAAACATTGTTTGGATCAAACTGCTACTTGAAGGTATGTAAGAGATTATCTTAGATCCTATTGCTATTTTTTGTGACAACACGAGTGCTATCAACATATCAAAGAACTTGGTTATGCATTCAAAGACCAAGCACATTTATATCATGTATCACTACTTGAGAGAACAAGTTCAAGAGAAGAATGTGGTATTGGAATATATGAATTCAAAGGAACAACTAGCTGATATTTTTACAAAGCCACTATCAAAGGATGCTTTTGAGTATCTCAGATGTAAATTAGGGGTTCTTCCCCTATCCAATATTCACTAAGGAACATGAGGCATGCTGCATCAATTCTATATTTTACTAGAATATATATTCTTGAATTGATGTTAGTATGACACACTTTAGGTGATTCCTAAAGTTGAGTAGAGCTTTTTGTATGCAATGAATTTGTACATGTAAGGTATAATCCACTGCTAAAACAAGTTTTTGGGAGTGACTTTTTGGCATTGTTGTTAAAGAGGGAGAGAATGAATTGATGACATTTATCCATAAGGGAGATATTGATTAAAGAGGAAGAGAATGAATTGCTAATATTTACTCATGAAGGAGAATAAAAATGTATGCAACAGTATCAAAAGATTTATCCAATACATCTCAAGCTCTTACCTATCTATTTTTCAACTTTTTCCAAATACCACTTAAACAACTGAAAGGTAACATATTTTTATTTGAGAAATATCACAGTCACCATTCTAGAGTAATCATCAATAAACAAAATGAAATAGTGATCACCATAGTATCTTTGCACTCCAATAGGTCCATAAAGTTTAGTATGAACCAATTCCAAAATATCATCAGAAGTATAGGTTTTGCTACTGAAACTAGACTTTGTCATTTTGCCCAATTGACATTGCTTACACATCACATTATTAGGTTTCTTCAATCTTGGTAACCATCTTACTATTTTCATCTTACTAATGTTTACCAAATTATCAAAGTTCACATGACACAACCTCTTATGCCATTATCATACATCATCATATTGTGAAAATAAACATGTCTCATTAGATAAATCTAGATAGAACAAATTAACTCTTGTTTGTTCTCTACTTTCAAATAGTTCACCAGTAGCATCAAATATTTTAGCCTTTTTGTGATGGAATTAAACTCGGTATCTAGATGTGTTCAAATGTGCAACACTCAACAACTTATTGTTAAGTCCTTCAACCCAATAAGCATTGTTATATCTGATCTTATCAGTCAATTTTATCGATCCTTTTCCTTTCACAAGATATGGTGTATCATTACCAAACTTAACACTAACACCTTTGCAATGATTTAAGGTTTCAAACTTACTTTTATCACTAGTCATATGATGTGAGAAACCACTATCAATTATCCATCTATCACCTTTACTCATATATGAAATAAGTGTATTTTTATCATATTCATCAAAATAATATTTCATAGCAACATAAACAACCTCTATATCATGGTCATCAGATTTATCAGATTCGCTATCAGTTTCTTCTTCAACAATATAGTAGGATTTCTTACCTTTGTCCTTATAGTCCTTGTACCATCTATAGTCTTTGTCATCCCTTTTGTCTTTGTACTTGTTTTCTCTTCTTTCATCCTTGTCATTCTTGTCAGGGCATCTTGCTGCAATATGGCTAACTTTGTTACATGAAAAACATATTATAGGAAGTTTACCTTTGAATTTTCCTTTTCCTCTCGGTAGTCTTCTAGCCATAAGTACCTCAAGCTCATCAAGATCATCATTAGAAGTGTCACTGTCACTATTCACACATCTTTCTTTTTCTTTCTTAGATTTATGAAGAGTCAATTGTAATTTGAATGCAGAATCAACATTGTGAGGGGTGAAATTATCAAAAATTGATAACTCAAAAGTAGTAAGTCTACCAACTAGACCTTCCAGAGTTAAGTTGTTACCAAGAGTACATCTCAGTTCTTGTATTGTAGAAACTCTAATAGCATAAATAGGAAGTAGGGTTCTCAATAACTTTCTAATAATAGTATCATCGTCAATAGTTCCATTAGCTCCTCTAATAGCATTCACAACCTCCTTAACTCAGCTACAATATTGAACAATAGTTTCTGTGCGTGTGTAAATGGGTACCTGTCAGAAGCAACACAAACACTCAATAGATCATTATATTAGCATCATGGGGTTAGTAAAAACATGAAAAGCATAGAGAACCCACTAAAACTGACCTATTGCCTTCTAACTAGGAGGAGTGTGACCAACAACATATCAGCCCTCAGAATATGCTATTGAATCAGTGACTAATACAACCTAGCATGAAGGATTTGAATAAAAACAATCTAAATGATGATAAAAGCATGTATTTTAACTCTAAATGATGAAACAACAATGATAAACTAGCATGTAATAAGATGTAATGTAATTCTATGATGAAAATGGCAGCATAACAATGCAATTCTAATCTCT
>MU223986.1:524408-561564 GCA_018584345.1 Thuja plicata | reverse complement strand
CCCTTTAAGAATGGATCTCCCTGATGGGTTGACTAGTGAGTAGCCACATTCACTAGGCAGTTCAACTCCATCTTTCCAGTTACACTTTTTTGTGTGGTTCACAATGAGACATAAGTTCTCATTGGGCGAGATAATCACACCCTCTCTCTCTCTCTTCTTAACTAAGTGATGTCTCTCTTATCATGATCTTAGGGTTGATAAAGACTTAAGTCCCTTTGGGGCTTGAGGGTTTCTTTATCCCTTTTGGTTCCAATAAGATTGTCTTTTTTTTATATTCTCCTTTACCAAGAGTTTTGTGTTGAGCTCATACTCTTGCTAAAGTGGGGGCTAAATGTATAGTCAGAAAATGGAAGCACTTCCATTTTAGACTTGTTTAGCCTTCTGAGTAAGTGGTTTGGGGTCATGAAAAGTGCCTTGAATAGGTTTCTGATCTTGACATGGCTTCCCCCTATTCTATCCTTCTTTCCACTCCTGTTTAGCCTGATTTCTGCATTCTGGACTGCAGACTGGTGATTATGGGCTTCAGGGTCAGGGTCAACCTTTTAGGTCTATGTCAACCTCAACACTGACCTTGGTTAGGGTTGACCTCAACCCTAACCTAGGTCAAGTTTGACCTCAACCTTGACCCAGGGTTCAGATCCTGGGGTCTCACAGTTTTGGATGTCGGTCTTTGCAAAAAGTATTTTCCCACTTCCAGGTCAGCTGTTTCAGGTTCTAAAGTGTTGATTCCTAAATTATATTTAATATAGGTCCTCTCCTAGGGGTAAAGGATTTAATGGAAATTTAATTCTCCTATGTCAACCTCCTTAGAATATTGTGCCCTAGTTTCATATAAAAGGGAGCCTTCTCTCATTTTCTCTAACCATCATCAAGCGAACTAAGTCCTCTATTGAAGCCTAAGCATCCTTGAGAAAATTGAAGAGCATTATCAAGTGAAGTCAAAGCAAGCTAAGGAGAAATATTTCAAGCAAGAATTCATCCACTCAAGCATCCATTTTCATGAAGGAGATCCATTGGAGGCCATTGAAGGATTCAAGCTACATAGTGCCCTTTTGATGATCTCTCCATCCATCTTCTTCCAAGCCTATTCCAAATTCAAGAACCCATTCAAGACTTGGTGTTGGAGATCTACAAGCAAGCAATTGAAGACATCCTACCATTCTACATTTTACATATTTGGTGCATACATACTTGTGGAATCAAGGATTCGAATCCTCCACAAGGGCTTTTACAAGCAAGGTGAATTTAAGCATTTACTTTGTCTATTTCTGCAA
Source organism: Thuja plicata (assembly GCA_018584345.1). Taxonomy (NCBI): domain Eukaryota; kingdom Viridiplantae; phylum Streptophyta; class Pinopsida; order Cupressales; family Cupressaceae; genus Thuja; species Thuja plicata. The sequence continues at coordinate 560,290 of MU223986.1, read as the reverse complement.
TTTCAATTACATATATTTGAGGTTAATTCCAAAACTGGGGTTTGACCAAGGCAAACCTCTCCCCCACAAAAAACAATCCTCTTTTTCTTGTAGGTACAGGTTCAGGACTGTAGATTTGAGACTAGATCTGGATACCCTTTTCAGCTTTCTTTCAGACGGGGCGAACAGATTCTCTGTCAGACCTGTGTAGGTCAGGGTAGACATTATTGGGTCAGGGTTGACATTTGTGGGTCAAGGTCAACCTTTTTCATAAGATGACATTGGAACAGAAAAATATTTATGGGTTTTGTTCATCTCTGCGTTCCGGTTCAGGATCAACTGTCAGTTTTTCCAGAAATAGTCTACAGACCTCAGAAAATAGCATTCTTTGATCTGCAATATTTCAAGGTTAGTGCATTTCTCCTATTTCTTCAATTACTATCATATATCATATCTACACATTTAATTAATAGAATTTAAGAAACCTTTCTTGTTATTCTCCTTTCCAAATAGTTGATTCATTTGTGCATTAACCCTTCCTTTGGGTTGATCAACTTGGATCTCCCATTTGTGCATTTGCGAATAAAAGAGGAGCATCTTATCTTCTCCCTAATCACAATTACAATACACAATCAATTAAATTCAAGTAATTATAAAGTAGGGTTAAGGAATTCAACACACTTTAAACAAATCAAACAGCAATTAACAATCAAATCACCTTATCCTCTTTCAACACCTTACATATTCCTAAACTCCCCCTATATTTTTCATCTTACATTTTGGTGACATCTATTTTATATCTTACACCAACAATGTCTAAGGATTAATAATCCTCACAACCCCAAAATTTCTACCCCTTGAAAAACACATATAAAATGTGAATTGTTGAAAAAGGAAAAGGAAAATGCAAAAATGTTGTTTTTGAGAAGTTTTGAACCAAAGAACAATCCACAGAAGGTGGTGGAATCTTCCTACCTCCTAGGATTCCTAAATTCCTCATGAGGGTTTGATTTTTTCCTCTTGTGTTGAAGGTGAGAAATATCAAGACAAAGGCCTCTTGACTTTATAAAATGCAATTTGATGGTGACCTTATCCGAATAAATGAAGGGTGTGATAAATTGGATTAAGTTTTTTGTGCCATTAAGATCAAGGAGAATCCTTGAAGGGTGGCATCTTCTACCACCCTCAAAGTACTCTAATCCTCTCTATGCTCTCATTTTTTCCCCCCTACATGAAGAATATGAGAGCATAGACTAAGCCCCCAAACTTGTGCAAAATGAAATTCGGTAGCAATCTGATTACAAAAAGAGGAAGTTGAAGCCAATTAGGCCAAATTGGGAAGTAGAGACTAAGTTTGAGGTGGGAAATTTGAAAATCCTCTTGGTCCCTTGATTCCCACCTCATATTTGAGACTTGTGAAAGGTGCTAAGTCACAAACTAGGCATGAGGGGTGAAGTCATGAAGTTGGAGATAAATTGAGAGGAAATGAGGTAGATTGAAATGGGTCTTAAAGGAAATTTAAGATGGTGAAGATTGGAGTGGAGTGAGGAAAAATCCTCAAAGGGTGTTGGATTCTACCACCCCAAGATGATTCTTTCCTCTCATAAGGATAAATTCTACCCTTTGATATCACAATTGGATTTTGAGGATATAAAATCATCTAGGGTGCCTAAATTTTTCCCTTAGATAAATAGTGTTAAATGATTGCCTTTAGTTGCTTAGTTGATAAAATGAGGAAAATATGAGTGCTTGAATGCAATAAAGGATCAACATGAAAATTGAAATGAATTTCAATTGAGCAACAAAGAAATTCCCTGAGTGATGATTGATTCTGACATCTGCCAAGGATTAATAATCCTTTAATATATATGATCTCCGCCCATGAATTCAAGAATCAGTGGAATATAGATGAGGGCTGGTGACTTGATTGGCTATGAAGAATTAAAGCCTATCTTTGATTCACTATATGAATAGGTTTCCATAGAGGACTAAGGGAATTAACTAAAATGATTTCATTGGCTATTTGAATCCAATTTGGCCCATGTTGGAGGATGTGCCTCTTCAAGCCCTAATCCCCTATATAGGGAAGGGATGAGAATTCATTTTTCAACATAAAACAAAGGCAAATTTACCTTTATTATAGCAATGATTTCCTTCCTTCTTGAGACAATGAAATATATTCCTAAGCCAATGAATCAACTTGGAGAAGGAATAGAATACTTTGAAAGTAGCCAATTGTCTTATGGGCAATGACTTGGGATATCCAACACGGATTTTAACAAAATTCATAAATAAAGTATGGCAACTTGAGAAAAATATGGGCATATCATACATTGCCAAGCTCATTTAGACTCAAATTTTTTGAAATATTTATTTTAAGATTAAAATACCAAGATTATTTTTATCAAATATTAGAATTGAAGATTTACAAGGGAATGGACGGACTTAGTCTTAGAACTTGAGGAAATCCTTAAGTAAATTCTTTTTGGTATTAATTGATTTCATGAATTTTTCAAATTAGTCTCACTCAATTACCTTAATGCAACCTCTTTCTTGTTTTGTAGGGTGAATTTTTGGAAGGAAGGCGAGGGATGGAAGGTCAAAACTTCAAGCAAGCTCAAAATCAAGACTTCAAGCTTGAGGAATCCAAATAAGAAGAAATTTTCAAATCGGATCATCAAATTGCCAATTCAAGGATAAACAATCAAGAATCAAGAGTAAAAAAATCAGAGAAGAATTTTATCAACTTGGAGTTCATTTTGAAATCTAAGTTCACTTAAAGGGATCTAGCTACATGGAGGATTTTACCACTTTGAGAAGAATCAAAAGAGACACTAAATTTATGAGTTCAAGATGCAAATTCAAGTCATGTAAATGAGGAGATTTCAAAGTGAAGATGGAGAAGGGTATAAAATATGAAGCAATTTGGGAATATGCCATCATTGTTGAGGGCTTGGCAATATTGAGTATCAAGAGATATTTTCCCATCATCAAGAGGTTGATCAATTCTAAAGGATAAGGATGTGGAGGTGACACCCATTTTTCTTCTACCAATCAGGAAATTTTAGTTACAATCACATTATATCATATTGTGCCAAGTGTAACATTTTCTCATTGGCTCTCAAAGGCTTTGTAATTTCCTTATTGGCTCATATGGTGGTGCCTTCATGTAATTGGTTGACAATATGGAAACTATAATTATGGTGTTTAGGGATAAATATTGGCCCTTGATCTTGAATCGATCATGGCCCTATATTGTAATTGAACACCTATAAAAGGCCAATGCCTTCTCATTTGTAACAATTAGTCACGATATATAATGAAGATTAGATTAGAGAGCTAGGAGTAGAGATAGGATAGCTAAGGGAGAGACTTATTGAAATTGTTTCCATAATGCTATTGGAGTGATTGATGATTCATTATTGGTCTTCATGGTGAATCACTTAATATTTCTTTTAAGTGTTGCATGATTTTTTCAATCCTCACTTGGAATAGATATCATTTCATGTTAATTAAGAGTAGTTTATTTGGATGAAAGAAATTGTGGATGTTTACTTGATTACTCAAATATAAACTAGGGCACTAGCCTATGTTGATTGTAAGTGTATTCATGTGTGGTCAGGTAGTGATTATACTTAACTTCAATTGATATTCAATCTTTATTTTGTATCCATTAATGGGATTAAAGAGGAAATATTGATTTGAAAACCATTTGTGTAATACCTTAGACGCTTGCAGTATGTGGGTGGAGTCACTGACAATATTGCATCTAGTAGATTCCAAGTTCATCTATAATTTATTGCATCCCTAGTTAGAAGCATAGGTGGGAGAAGTTAAGTTTAAGAAGTTTAAGTTTAAGTTGAGAGTTCAAGATTTGGAAGATCAAAAATTATATTTTCATTGCACATTGTAAAGATAAATCTATAGAAGTAGTTTATATCCATTGAATGAACAAGCATAAGTACCCTAAATGATTACCAATAAATCACATTATTGCATTGAGTGAGTATCCATAATTGAAGGGAACCATGAAGTCATTCCATGATCTTACTTTGCAAGCTTAGCATGAGAACTTACCTTATTCGAGATATAGTTGAATACTTAGTGTTTCACCTTGAAACATAGAGTGTTTGGTTATGTATGTTGTAGTGGAACAAAGATCACATTAACAAAAAATGGCACTAGATGCAGGGCATGAACAAAGTTCATTCGTGGAGCTATCAATGAGTATGGATTTCAAATTTATATTTGAGATAGAATATCTCTTCAAAAGTGGAAAATCCAAAAGAGTGAAAAGTGAAAATCCCCAAAAAAAAAAGTGAAAAGGTGAAAAATCCAAAAAAAAAATATAAAAAAATGAAAATCCAAAAAGAAAAGGGGTTTCTCAATGGATAGGCAAGTTGGTGTTATTGCATTTTGGTTTGATTTGAACAAGTAGTTGCATCCACTATGGTTATCTCAACGTGTAGCATCAAGGTAGTGTAGAATACATGGCACCACTGAGCATGAGGAGATGCATTTTTTGGTGTTTATTCTAAGAGTGGAGTTAGCATTGCAACGAAGAATTTTTTTTAGATGTGCACAAACCTATGATATTTGTGAGAAAAATTTGAGTCCCGTAAATTTAAAGAGAAGATTTAGAGGGAACCAAGAAGAATATATGGAGGAAATACTTGGAAATTTTCTTGGTGTAGTGTACACATCCTATCACATTCAGAATCTACTTATCCATCATGCCAAGATACCATCGACTAGTCAAGTTTCAAATGGGGTGGTACGACGAATCATCAAAGGACAAAAACAAGAATTTTATTTAGACTTCAAGTTGGACATCAAATAAGGAGCATGTTACATCAACATCCAAGGACAACAAGTTACAACAAGATGATATGGTTGAGCACAATGATAAAGAAAATCAAGCGGAAGATGAACTCCCATGCATTAAACCTCAAGAATAATATGTTGAGAAGAAAATCAAGGAAGCAATTGGGTTCATCCAAGAAAGAAAAATGGTAGCAAGTGAAGATAAACATTTGAAACTCTTAAGGGTAGAGAACTACAAGAAGGTTATTGCAAGTTTTAAGATAGGGAAATATTTGGTAAACTTCTGTTCATGATATAAAAAAGAGATTCTTGAGAATGGATTACAAGAAATTTCAAACATCCTTGGAAAGGAAGACAGTCGAGTGGATGTGCTAAATAAGGAATTTAAAGATATCATAGATGAATCCACACATGAAGTGCAATTTGATAAAGCATTACAAGATTACATCACCAGCTTATTATCTAGGGGGCGCTAAAATGTCTTATGTAAAAAATTCAAGGGGAATAATTTCCAACTACATTCCAAGACATGAAATTTATTGCAAGTGGCATGATTCACCATAAACTTCGACCTCCAGAGAAATTTTCACTTGAAATTCCATTCAATGATCAACTTGTGAAGATGCTCGATGGTGTTGCTATCAGTTTTGAATAAATTATTGTTTCCCCAAAATGAGTTTATGCTTATAAGGCTACCAGTACACCCTTCACCAAATTCTATAGAGAAGCCAACTCTAATTGTTAAACTTCCTAAGAGGACTGGACCAACTAACATGAATACTAAACTATCCTTCTAAACTTAGGGTTATATAAATTCCCTCAATCCACACAAAATCTATGCACCTAGATTGTAAAATAAACAGAACTAGTAGAAATCTCACATGAACTCAACAAAAATAGGAGAATGTTGTAGATTGGCTAAATCTGCAGTGATCCTCAACTAAATTGGAGGATGAGATGGGTATTATTGTAACACAACATAAGAAAAAATGGTTTATAGTGATTTAATCAAATTTATAGCAAGGTTAGGTGATTTTAAATAGTACATGACTTAGTAAGATACCATAGCATTAATCAGTGCCTAATTGCATTGGGAATAGGAGTCGAAAGAACTTAAACTTCAATATGGTAGAATTACACTAAATAGCTTTTAGATTTGAGAAAATATTGCCTTACAATATTCCTTAACTGCAACCCTAACCCACACTTCTTATAAAGATCCTTGCATAAACCTCACGAATCTATAAATTCGTTCAAGCACTTAGTTGACCATAAGATCAAAGCATAAATAAACTCACATACATCATAACAATGCACTAACATTTAAAAACTCATAAAACTCATACATAGGAGAGAACTGGATAAAAAATTATATGTATTTGTTATCCCACTGCTATCTTCAGTCATACATCAATTCACAACTCATAGACCCAAAACCTACAACAAAATTAAAAACGCAATACTTTAAAATTTGCTCTATGAATGCACTACAAAAATTTCAAAAATCACCTAGACACTTGCTACGGGAACCTATCCTACCCAGAGAATTTAGGACTAGAAATTTAGAACCCTTACTACTAGCTCTGAAACCCATTTATAGGAATAAGGGAGGAGAAATCAATGGAAACTCTCATTGTACTGTTTATCCATCACTTATGTCTTAACTACCAACTACCTCACAAAGTTATGAGGTTTATTCTCTTTTCTAGCAATGGAGATACCACCCTGTTGCAACTTGACTTGCAATCAATCCCTTGGTGATATTTTTGCTTCAAAGACATCTTGAAACCCGCTCAACCTGTCCAACAAACGTTATCACCTAAAACTTTCTACTGCAAAGATTAAAATAATTTATTGTCATTACTATGAATTCTTCTTGGGATGGTGTCTTGATCTTCTCCTACAATCAATTCCTACAAACCCCTTTTTGTTAGACCTCATCAGCACATCTCTACTACATTAATGTAGACTCAAAAATGGACCTAATCCATCTACATTTATACAACTAGACCATGCATCATCATAGAAATTAGATCCTCTGGCTATGATTCAACAACCATATACCTATCCAGTAGTTATTTTTCATGCAAGTGATAAGCAACAGATCTAGTTATCTTTTGTAAAACTGATATGAATTTTGATCATTGATCCCTACTCATTTTTTTAGCTTATGACAAACTAGGACACATGGAAACATCTCACCACTTCACGACCTAAATGATGGTTCCTTATAATAGCTTGTGACATGGAGATAACTCGTTAGTACTTCAATTGCTAGCTCTCTGACTAAAAATTTTAGGTCATTTAATTGTCGTGAGCTAGAGACAATCCTTACTCACCAATTCACCAGCATTTTCCTTTATATCCTCTAACTATCGTGATCTCACGACCAACTGCCACGTGGTGATTGCTCGCTAACTCTCCATCCTTGGAAGAATATTCTATTTTACCTTGCAATCTCATGACCACCATCCATCTCCCAACCACGGCATGTCCATGTGGCAACATCTCACAAAATCTCCAACCACATCACAAACTGCCCCTAACCTTAGCGACCTTGTGACCACTAACCTCAAGTTGTTAGTCACTATCTTGCAACCTAAAACTATTAACCTTCTTAACCCTTGTGACCTTGAAAAAACAACACTCTCAAGCTTGCGGCCTTTCCTCTTAACCGCCTGCACAAACCATGACCTGGTGAATAACCGCTACTCTTGAGATTGCCAAAATCTCATGTTTTCTTCTTTGACCTCCACGAGATGGTGACTAACCGTCACTCACCAACTCCCTGACATATTTTTCTATGAGCCCTAACTATTGTGACCTTGTGAGCACTTACTCGCCAACTCTTGGCCCTAATCGCCAATCATCACGCAAACCACTGACCTTGTGACTAATTGCACTCTCCATCTTGTTGGTTTATTTACTAACCACCCTATTTACTCCTGCCATGTGGCACATTCTGGTTCATTGCCTCACCTATCATGTCACTACTCTGCTGACTCATCTATCAAGTCACCATCTAATCACCTTGGGTCAACAAAATACTGCAAGTTGTCACTGAACTATCCGCCACCACACATGAGACTCCTATCAAAAGGCGCCTACCTTTTTGACACTTTGTATGAGTGCATCATTGTATGTAAAATAAGAAGTAACTCTGTGACATGGCCAATGTGGGATAAATCCACTTGAAAAACCCTTTCCCTCCTCGCACGCTACCAGACAACCATAACTCACGCAATCCATGACCTCGCTGCAAATTCTCAGTGCCAAAATAGGGCCTCTCTAACAATGCTCAAGGATGAAAATCAGGTGATGTAAAATTTACATACTAATCTCAAAAAATAAGAGTATCATCAGCAACCATGCTTGGTGAAATTCTACATGAAGAATTGTAATATGTTCCTAAAGAAAAATCAATTAACAATCTCATGTTAGATGATGGGGATCCAAGAATATTTGGTGAAGATTTGCAATATTTTATGAATGATGACCAAGTTACTCCCATGGAAGAAGAAAATGAAGAACAACTTGGGTTGGTGCTATAATTTTTTATTGCATTTGAACAACTTGAGGAGATATTCGAGGGAAAAATCATGAAAGAATCCTTGATTTTTGAGGATTCACTTAGGGAAATTCACAAGGATGCATAATTCATGTTACGCAAAGACAAGCCTCCAAAAGAGATATATCCTAGAGTTGATTTCAAGTTGGATCCTACCTTGATTGTTCATGAGTTTGATGTTAGCACCAGTGGGAGGATCCATCACCAACTTTGCCCTCCTAAAGTTGTGGATGATCAATGAGAGTTTGAACAAAAATTGTCATTTGAATCAAACTAGGTTGATTCTTTCCCTACTCTTAATTTTAAAAGTTTCTATTTTCATTATGGAAATCTAGGAAAGAAAACTTGTATTTGGATTGACCATGACCCATTTGAATTAACTTAATTATTAATTTTACATGATTATTTTCTTGAATTTAAATGTGAGCTGACAAAATATTTTTTGGAGTACAAGGATGAGCTTGAAATATTGAGGACCATCACGAAAGCCTTGTTGCTCTTAAATAATTTGAGAAACCATGTTAGGTAAAGCATGTATATAACTCTCTTGAGTGTCATCCCATTATAAGTATTGAACATAGTTAGGGTAGGTTTTTCTTGAACTACTTAGTTTAAGAGGGTTAGAGTAGGTTTCCATTTTGTTTGTGTTAGCTTAGTTGTCTTAGGAGCTTGGAAATCTAGCTTTCCATGAGTCGCTCGACTTGAGATTTGTTGAGGAGCTTAGCTAGTGTTGCTTAGTCTGATTTAGAGAGTCGGTTTGTAGGTTTTCCTTGAGTCATTTGACCCAAGTAGTTGTTCACTTTAGCTGTTTAATTTTTTTTAGTTTAGATGTCTACTCTGGGTAGTTTAGTTTAGAGGAATCCCAATTTTTGAGAAGTGTGAGGTATCATACAACACACTCTAGTATTTTTCCCAGTAGATTTTTTTGGTTTATTTATTGGATATCTCTTTGTGAGGATATTGTGAATTGGAGATTGATCCTAATGGCCTTATCTTTAGAAAAGGATTTGTCCTAAATCTGGATGGAGTCATAGTTGTGTTTTGAGTACCTGATTCTTTTGATTACAACATTTTACTCACACTTAATTTATTTGATTTCTTTGGGAGTTTTCAAAGTGAAGTTGGAATTAGTAAAAATTATACACTTGCTTCAGCACCACTATGGTTTTTCTAAACCCTCCACAAGATTCGTTGCTTGTAAGACAAAAACAAAATATTGAAAAGGAAAGAAAACCAATATCAAAAGAAAAGGATAAAAGGAAAAGGAAAAGAAAACTAAAGTGATTTGGCTTTGGGTGTGCAAAACTCTCTACATGTACTACTCAATAAAAAATCTCTAAAAGTAGAGCAATGTTCATGGTGAACCACATCAATAACCTCCTCAGGGATATGGATGCCTAATTGGTAGCGAGGCTTTATCTAGGATGATTTTAAAGTGAGGATATCAAAATAGCTAAGTTCAATGGATCTAAGACGCTTTTAGGTTCATGTCAAGCATGAAATAAATACACCTGAACACATGTGAGTAATCGAGGATGGAGGATCTTAGCTCAATTAATTTTTCCCTCCATGTTTAGTGCATTTCCTAATTGTTTAATAGGTGAAAATGGAGTTGATCGCAAGTTCTTGGTTCCAAACAAGTTTTATCCTTCAAATGTTTAGGAACATATCTTTGGGTGGGTGCTAGATATTGTGACATTTTCACACCATCACCTCGTTGCAAATAGGGACCCCCTCTTTTTTATTTTACATTCACAGTAGTGGTCTTAAAGGCTCTTTTCTAGTCTTAAGTGGTCTTAGTTGGTAGCAATTTTCAAGTCTCCAAGTCTAAGAGTGAGTTTGAGCAATCTTGTTGGGTAGTCAAGTCTGTTTCGGATTTGAGTGGGACTTGGACTAATTTTTTCAAGGATGTGGAGATAAAACCAAGTGATTTGCAATGAAATGAGTTAAAACATTTTGAAAATCCTTATTGCAACTTTAATTTGATCTTATAAATCTAGGATCTATAGGTTATGGGAGTTGACACTACTGGAGGCGTGTTGAATCCAAAAATTTGGCTAAGTCTGGAATTTTTTGGAAACCCCCAAAATATAGAATCTTAAGTATAAATCCCATAAATTTTAAACCTATCTCAAACATCCTTATAGTATTTACATAAATATAACTTAAAGTATAATTTATTGACCTATACTTAAATGTTATATTTATAGGAATCCTCCTTCCCTCAAACTAAGTTTCAAGTACGAAGTGTTGAAAAAAGGCAAACAAAAATGCAAAAAATGTTGTTTTGAGGAGAAGTTTTGAACCAAAGAAGAATCCTCAGGAGGTGGTGGAATTCACCTAACTCCTAGGATTCCTAAAATACTCACAAGGGTTTGATTTTTTCCCCTTGTGTTGAAGGTGATAATGATTAGGACCAAGGCCTCTTGAATTAAGCAAATGCAATTTTATGGTGACCTAATCTGAAAGAATGAAGGGTGTGATAAATTTGATTGATTTTTTTTGTGTGATTAATATCAAGTAAAATCCTTGAAGGGTGGAAGATTTCGCTGAACATCCCCACAATAGGTAATAATAATCATGCCAAAGCTTCTCCTAGGAATAATGTATTAAAACTAAGGATTACTTTTCCTATCATGAAGTGCATTTGAATTATCAACCCAGGGACATATACTTGAAATGGGACAGCACGAGTTGTGCACTATGTCTCTCAAAGAGTCATATCACTTATGCTGAAGGAAGGAAAAATACATGAAAGAGACTTACGCTATTACTGTAGGAAAGTAAACACATGCAACTAATTAATGAAATTAATGCTGACAACTAAAAGCTCAACTTAAACCTATTTTATCAACCCAAAATATTCACTATAATTATCCTTGCAAGTGTTGCAAGAACATAAACGAGTTATAATGTTGCAAGAGAAAACAATAAACTCTACTTAAAATTTTGTAAATGTTGAAAGCTACTCTAACCTAGTCTAAACCAATCTACCTCCCAAGTGGGACCCCTTGGTTGGCTTCTACTAACTACTAACACAAAATATAACTCAAAATCACTCCATTATATTTTCAGAAAAACTATGGATTACATCATAGTAAAAATAATGCACGAAAACTAGAAAGAGTAACAAATTTCTCTGTCTCACTCTTTAGCATTTAGCCATGAACTGAAACCATTTTGGAGACGCTGGGTTTTCTTCTGGCAATTTTCATGGACTAAAGCTTGATTTTCCTCACTTTAATGGTGTTGATCCAATTGGATGGATTTACCAAGCAGAGCAGTATTTTATCTTGCATAATACTCTGGATATCAACAAAGTCCCACTTGCATCTTTTCATTTGGAACATGAATCTATTCAATGGTTCTGTTGGTACATCAAGGCTCATGAAGACCCAACCTGGACAGAATTGTGCACACTCCTTTTGCAGTGCTTTGGCCCTAGTGTTTTTTATGACTTCACAGGAGCAATCACTAAACTTTTCCAAAGATGCACAGTAAGAGAAGACCAGACAGAGTTTAAAAAATTAGCTAATCACACAGAGGGATTTTCTGATGAATTCTCCTACAGTTGTTTTGTCAGTGGTCTGAAGGATGCACTTTGATCTGAAGTGAAAATGTTTTGTCCCACTACAATGATGGAAGCCCTTGGGTTGGGTAAGTTAGCAGAGGACAATATTAGTGCTCTACAACATTCCAGATCCAATTTTGTTCCATTCCTAAATACAGGTTCTCCACACCCTCAAGTCACGCCAGCCCCCAAAACTACTCCTATCAAGTACTTGTCTAAAACAGAGATGCAGGCTCATCGAGAAAAAGGTATTTGTTATAATTGTGATGAGAAATGGTCCCAAGGCCATAGATGTGTTCATAAAAATCTCTATCTCTTGGATGCGGATTCTCCACTTGAACTGGAAGAGTATGTAGATGCTCATGAAATAGTAGATGATGAGGTTGAGCCTCAACAACCACTTGTTGAACCTCCTTTTCCAGAAGCCCAACCAGAAATATCTGTCCATGCTTTGGCAGGAGTCACTAACCCACAAACCATGCGGGTCCAAGGTTACTTCAAGAAGATCCCTCTTACTATACTCATTGATTCTGGTAGCACTCATAACTTTATTGACCCCCGAATAGCTAAACAGGCTGATTGCTTTGTACATCCCAGCTCTAGCTTTGAAGTCATGATTTCCAATGGGGGAAAACTACCTTGCAAAGGGAAATGTCACAATGTGTGTCTTGTATGCGCCCTAAAATGGTCGCCTAGACTTTGGGCCCCATTTTATCATTTTATCATTTTAACAATTTTCTAAATCAATGCTTTGGAACATTTTCAATTCAAATTAATTTCCTTGATCAAATTGTAATTAATTCAATTATTTCAATATTTCCTAAGGTTTGATCATTTTTATCTAATTATTAGATTTAATTTTCTTTTTAATTAAATAAAATTTATCTTATTTAATTAAAAAATTTAATCTCCCTTTTAATTGAATAAAATTTATCTTATTTAATTAAAGTAAATTTATCCCTTTTAATTAAATAAAATTCCTCTTATTTAATTAAATTCAATTTCCCCCATTTAATTAAATAAAAAATTTATAATTTATTTAATTGAAAGAAAACACCTCTTTTAATTAAATAAATAAAAATCCCCACTTAAAGCACTTTATTTGTTGAAAATGGCAATAAATTAAATGAAAATTAAATAAAAATCCCTTTTTCTTCACATCTTCCTAAGTGGTGGGATTTTTACCTCTTAATCATAACCTTTGATTCTTGCCTCTTAATCTCAACCGTTCACTTTTCTTTATAAAGAAATCTCTCCTTCTCATTTTCATATTAGGTTTTCATAGTATTGTTATGTTGCAGGTTTGGAGAGCAATTTTGGAGGAGAATTTGAGCACTTGAGTTTGGATATTGCAACTTCTCTCTTCTTGTCTTCTCCTTCTTGCATTCATGGCTACTCATGTAGATTAGATTCATGTTTATTTTCATAGATTAAACTTGCATTTGTATTTCCTTTCATAGATTAATCATGCATTGTTATCATTTAGATTAATTTCCTTTCATGCATTGCAATCATATAGAGTAGATCTCATTTTCATGCATTTGAATCTCTCATTTCATAGTGTACTTGCATAGGCACTAACTAGGTCAATCTAAGGGCCTCCATCATACACCTTTGCACTCCATGACTAGAGAGCTATGAGTCGATATTTGAGGCCTCATTCTTGAGCAACCTTGGATGGAATGATTCATAGAAGTGTGACACATTTTAACCACACATGTCTCTCTACTATAGATTATAACCTGCACTCTGACATGTTTATCTTGCCCTAAGGTGGATGTGATGTGGTTTTGAGCAGCCAATGGTTACACACTCTTGGCCCCATTCTATGGGATTTTGCTGAACTTTGGATGCATTTTTTCAACCAATGGGAAACAACACACTTTGAAAGGCTTACAGCCAAGGTCTCTCAGCATCTTTAGTTCACATTGTATGGAAAAGATTCTTAAGAAGAATTCACATGGTGTCATTTCTCAGCTCCATTCCATTCAGATGCAACCATCAGTGGTCTCTAGTACTCATGTAGATCTACAACAAATTTTAGATAAGTATTCAGGTGTCTTTGCTGAACCTATGGGATTGCCACCTTCTCGCCTAGAGGACCACCACATTCAACTCCTTCCTGGCAGCGTCCCGCCCAACATTACGCCCTACCACTACCCATTTCATCAAAAGACCAAAATCGAGATGCTCGTTCATGACTTACCGAAGTAATGTATTATTCACCCTAGTACCAGTTCCTTTTCTTCTCTAGTTCAGCTTGTCCACAAAAAATATGGGTCCTGGCGACTCTGCATTGACTTCCAAGCACTTAATCATCTCACCATAAAGGATAAGTTTCCCATTCTTGTTGTTGATGAACTTCTTGATGAGCTTCATGGTGCTTGTTTTTTCTCCAAGTTGGATCTTCATTCTGGGTATCATCAAATTAGGGTTAATGAGGAGGATATCCCTAAAATAGCCTTCTGCACACATGATGGTCACTATGAATTTTTAGTCATGCCATTTGGCCTCACTAATGCTCCTTCAACATTTTAGGCAGTGAAGAATAAAATATTTCGGCCCTACCTCTGGAAATTCATCACCTGGGCTAAGCATCTCCATCATCTGGAGCTCGTAATGCGACTTCTCTTTGATCATCAACTCTGTGCAAAACAATCTAAATGTGTGTTTGGCTAGGAGGAAGTGGAGTATCTCGAGCATATTGTTGCACACCAAGGGGTTCGAGTGGATCCCACAAAAATAGATGCCATGAAAAATTGGCCGCATCCTCAAACTCTCAAGAGCCTTTGGGGTTTTTTGGGGCTGACTGACTATTACCGTAAGTTTGTCAAGAATTACGGGAAGATTGCGACACCATTAACAGATATGTTAAAAAAGGATGCTTTTACCTAGACCCATGCTGCTGGGAATGTGTTTGAACAACTGAAACAACCTATGTGCAATACACTTGTTCTCGCTATACTAGATTTTTCCAAGCCCTTCACTATTGAGAGTGACACTTGTGGCAATGGACTGGGTGTTGTTCTCCTTCAAGATGACCATCCTATTACATTCACTAGCAAAGCCCTTTCTGGTAAAAATTTAGCCCTATCTACATATAAAAAAGAAATGATGGCTATTTTGCATGTTGTATAGAAGTGGAAGTCATACCTCCTAGGGAGTCATTTTTGCATCAAGACCTATCACCAAAGTCTGAAATATTTCTTGGAACAATGAGTATCCTCCCCTGCACAATAGAAATGGGTCAAAAAACTCATGGGGTATGATTATGAGATCACCTACAAGAAGGTTAAGGACAATATTGTGGCAAATGCTCTTTCTCGCACATTTGATGATCAAGCTTCCCTTTCATCTATTTCTATGCCAATTCCCAATTGGTTAGAATTTGTTCAGCAGGGCTATGTTAGTGACTCTTCTTTATCTCAAATCATTCACCAGTTGACCAATAATCCTTTTGTTGTATCGCATTACTCTTGGGATGGTGCTTCTCTCCAATATAAGGGGCATTTAGTGCTTCCTCAGAATCCAGATCTACAACAGGCTATCTTTTATGAACTCCATGCTTCTCCTTTGGCAGGGCAGTCTAGGTTCCTCAAAACTTATGAGCGGGCAAGGTGAAACTTCTGTTGGAAAGGAATGAAATAGATGATTCAACAGATGGTGGTTGAATGTGATACCTGCCAATGCAACAAGGGTGAAACGACCCTCCTTCCTAGCTTGTTGGAACCCTTGCCCATCCCTGCATGGATTTGGACTGTTATTTCTATGGATTTCATTGAAGGGCTTCCTAAATTAGGTGGAAAGATAGTGGTCTTGGTTGTGGTTGATTATCTCTCCAAATATAGCCATTTTTTTGCCCTCAACCACCCCTATACTGCCTCCTCAGTTTCACAACTCTTCATGGACCAGATCTTCCATCTTCATGGCCTCCCTTCTTCCATTGTCTTAGATCACGATGCAACTTTTACCAGTCATTTTTGGACTGAATTATTTCAGCAAACTAGCACCAAACTGAAGATGAGTTTGGGGTATCACCCACAAACCGATGGTCAGATTGAAATTATCAACAAATACTTGGAAACTTATCTTCGATGCTTCACTTCTGAACAACAACATCAGTGGGCCAAGTGGCTTCCTCTTGTTGAATGGTGGTACAATACCTCTTACCACACTACATCTAAAATGACTCCATATGAAGTATTATATGGTTAGGAACCTCCAGTGCTCCTTCCCTACACTCCCAACAGCTCACCAGTTTAGGCAATTGACATAATTCTCCACACCAAGGATCAGATTATTTGCACCTTACAGGATAATCTTCACATGGCCAGAAATCGAATGAACAACAACTAGATCAACACCGTTCTGAGCACTCTTTTCAAGTTGGGGATATGTTTTTTCTTCATCTACAGCCATACAAGCAATCCTCCCTGGAGCTTAAAGGGTGTCATAAGCTGGCCCCAAAATTTTATGGGCCATATAAGGTTCTGCAGAAGATTGGTTCAGTTGCTTATAAACTGGGACTTCCTCCTTCTTCTCGCATTCATCCAGTATTTCACGTTTCTTGTCTCAAGCAAGTTCTTGGCACCAATGTCAGAGAAAAATCTGCTCTACCTAAAATGGATAAGGAAGGATCCATTATATTGAATCCTGAGGCAATCCTCGACCGGTGCACTCGTCACCTTCGCTCTCGCTCTATCTCTGAGGTCTTGATTCAGTGGCACAAAATGCAACCAGAGGATGCTACATGGGAACCCCTTCTTCAGATTCAGCAACAATTTCCACACCTTAAGCTTTGAGGACAAATATTTTTTCTAAGAGGGAGGGGATGTTAGGAACCTATGTCCCTTCTATTTATTTTGTTAGTGTAGTGTTGTTGGACGCATATGCTTTGTAAGTCATCCCGTGAGTAGATTTTATTATCCCACATGCATAGGTAGTAATACTTATCTAGATCATACTTAGTATATAAGTGTGTGTTGAGGTCATTGAAGGTATCAATGAATTTATTGTATTGAGCTTGCTCAAAGGAGGTTACCCCCTCAAAGTGGACCACAATCAATAGATTCACTCTAAGTTCTACTGTTGCTCTATATTTCTGTTATTTCATGCATGTTCATCATATTGTTGCAGGAGGTTCTTCGCATCATGTAGAAAGATCTGCTATCTTGATAGAGCCCACAGAAAAAAGATAAACATTAGAGTGAAGGCAGAACACAAGGTCATCCATCTAGCCACATCTCTGTCTACAAAAGAAAGGGAGAAATTCATTAACTTTTTTAAAGAAAGACAAGTGAATTTTGCATGGTCCTATGTTGATATGTCGAGATTATATCCAAATTAATAATGCATTATCTTAACATAGCTCCCAAAGTTAAAACATTAAAGCATAAATTTAGAAAGATGAATCCACATGTGGCCTTATTGGTTAAAGAAAAGTTGAAGAAACTCTTGGACAAAGGATTTATTTGGCCTATTGCATATGCAGCCTGGATCTCCAACATTGTACTTGTTTCCAAAATTAAAAAAAGCATAAGGATTTGCACATACTTTCAATATTTGAACAAATCATGTCCCAAGGATGATTTCCCTCTTCCTAACATTGATACTATAGTAGATCTCACAATGGGGCATTCTATGTTTTCATTAATGGATAACTTTAGTGGCTATAATCAGATAAAAATAGCTCTAGAAGGTCAAGATAAAATGACTTTTACCTATCCCTGGGATACTTTTTGCTAGAACGTGAAGCCACTTAGTCTTAAAAATGTTGTAGCAACCTATCAAATGACCATGACAACCATTTTCCATGATATGATGCACACATTCATGAAGGACTACGTAGATTATATTACTGAAAAATATTATAACATAAAGGAATATCTACCTATACTAGGGTAAATATTTACCAGATTGGAATAATTTAAAGTGATACTAAATCTTAAAAAGTGTGCCTTTGGTGTTCCATCAAGGAAATCCCTAGGATACATAGTGTCAATAAAGGGAATAGAGGTGGATACCACTAAAGTTTGAGCTATTATAGAAATGGGGGCACCAAGGAATATTAGAATTCAGGTCTTTACAAGGAAGGTGTTGACGGGGGTTTGTGACCGGGTGTGCCAATAGAGGTCAGTGTCCCGGGGTACCAGCCAACTTCACCTATAAAGGTTGTCCAGAGAATGAGATTCTCTGGGCCTTCAAGCACGTGAGAGTCGGGTCTCGACGGTGCTGGAGCTAAGTTGGGTGTTGTGACTATTTTGTTGAGGGAGATAGTTGGTTATCTTGGCTCATCTTCTCTGGGGATTTAGGTAAGTGGGGTTTCCTGCAAGCATTCGTTAATCAACCAAATAAACTTCAAAAGATAGGCTAGGGTTCGAAGTACTCCATCTACCTACAGTCATGCAAATACATTCAAAGCATCAACCATGCTACACTAAAATACTGAATACACACAAAACCATCAATTCACATATATTCAATAGCAAGAGAAAAGGAGGTCATTAATCTACTTAAAATATCATAGCGGGGGACATAAGAAACATACAACATGAAAGAATATCAACTCAGAGATCAAGAGACCAAAAACAACATTGCAAGAATCCTTCCTTCTTCATTAATAGTTTTCCAGCATCACTGGTGAGTACATCAACAAGCTCCAAGGGAGCATCTATCTATGGAACTGCAAAGAACTAAGGAGCATTGAGCTCTGCAACTATGAAATGAAAATGTTGAAAGTGCTATAGCTATGGACTACAAAATCATCAATTTTGTCGACCCTTAGAATGAGGTCGGACTTGTTATTTATACACAGATTTTTCCTAAAATTAACCTAACTTAACTTTGCACTAAACCAATAAAATACAATTTATGGTGGTCGGTACTACTTGCACCATGCTACAACAACCTCGAGAAGAGTAGAGGTCTAACATGTCAGAGGAATGAGACAAGAAAGGAGGTATGGAAGAATTGGCCTTGAAAAGACAAACAAAGGGAGAATAGAAGAAATATGATCCCCCGGGGATCGAGGCTACATGCCTCATTAATGGAAAAGAGGCTCACTGTCTCCAATGCGCCAGGTGTTATGTTGGAGTGGCACCTTGGGAAGACCACCCGTCAGAATCATCTTTTGAGCTGACGTACCTAGCTGGAGTCACCCACTTCCTGACATTCCTATTAACTATCTGATAATGACCGATTGACTCTAGGGAACCTAGACATGGTTCATCCAAAGAATACAAAACTATGGATCCGAAACTCTGGGATCTGGGAGCTTAATCTCAAAGAATAAAGAATACAAAATGTGCACAACCAATGGAATTCTCCAAAATATGGAGAACCTTATTTCTTCTTACTACTTTTGAATGCTTCTAATACTTGGCTTATGCCTTCTTCCTCTATGTCCTTGATGTTATCCCATCGACTACGGATAGCCTCCAACTTCTCTTTGACTTCTTTGGCCCCGTTTTAGAAATTATCTACCATCTTCATGACATTGTGTGCTCGGATTGTCATCTTGGATAATCTTGATAGCCTGCCCCTGTCAAAATCTCCAGCAGCCAGATACAGGGACTCCATTCACTCATCAAATTTGCAGAGGACGTAGTCCTCCAGGGTGCATGTCCCGGTGGTGAAGGGGTTGGCTTGTGAGACCCCTACCACAAATACCTAAAATAGGCCCAAAGGATATTGGGCCACGATCACCTTCTCTCTTAGGGCCTTAACCAGTTCCTTGCATACCTCAATTTTGAGGCCAAGTCTGGAGTACTGGGCCTAGAGAGAATCATATGATTCATCTCCCAAAATTCCCACCTCTGTGATGATTTCTTCCCTGACGTTGAAAATTTCCTCCAAACTGGCCTTCCATTTTTCATACTTCTCCAAGTCCTGCTCCCATATAATAGCGGAGCCATTTGCCTGGCTAAGGAGGATGTTGATCTAGTAAAGATCCAGGAGGGACACCACTAAAATTATCTTATGGAAGCTATCTGTTTGGTGACCCACCCATCCACAACCTACACCTTCTTCTTCATGGACCTAAGACAATCCATGTCACCCTGTGCAAGTGGCAATCCAGAGGAAGAAGCTTCCGGGTGGATCTCGGCTAGAGGCTGTGTAAGTTCTGCCAGAAATGCAAGGAGATTTGCATTGGTCTCCTTTTCCTCCTTTAACTTCTGGCCTTGTTTAATGTACCGGGCCTCCACTACTTTGGTGGCCTCTCTTAGCAGGTCCAGTTCACCCTACTTGTCTCTTCTCCCCAGTGCCACTTCTGTAATAGTGCAATCTTTAGGCCTTATAGCTGATGCATCTACATCTTGAGGAGGTGTTACGATTATCACAACTGTACTTTATATTGCACTAGTCTGGAGGGTATGGACTGTTTGTGCCTTCTTAGGCTTCTAGGCCTTTCTATTTCAGGCCATCATCTCGGCCAGGGAGGGTGGAATGTTTGTTGTTATCATCGGGGCCTTCCTCTTCCTTGATTCTACCAACCATTGGGGCGGCTGGGGCGGCTTCGCTGTTAGGGCCTGGGCATCGAGATTCCTTAAGGAATTTGGCGGTGTATTCCCAGGATCAACATTGTCATTGGGCTCTTTTTTATTTTTCATGTTCCTTCTCCTGCTCCTGCTCCTGGGCCTCGTAAGTATTTTCACCAAGTTGGTGTCCTCTTTCATGATGTCTGGAGATTCTTCTCCTATGGTATCATCATCACCTATAATTTCAGGGATTTCCCTGTCGTTCGCAGCTTCAGTTGATTCATCGTTTGTATCTTCAGGGATTTCCATGTCCTTCTGTTGCTGTAGTTCTTCGGCCTCATCAGTTTCATCTGCTAGAACATCTTCCTCCATTGGGATGTCTTATGGAGGTGGGTGAGGTCTCTAGACAAAGTTCTATAATGCAGCCACCTTTACTACCTCACCGAACGTACTCCAGGGCAACTGGTCCTCCAGAGTAATCAAAGGCGTCTGGAGCATGATGATTGGGGGTACGATTGATCCCATGGGTCTGGTTTCCTCAATCATCGATTGCTCATCTGTGGCTGGCCTTGGTTCATCCTTGGTCTCTTGGACCTGTGTTTTCTCCTCCTTAGGCTCTCCTTGTGTTTCCCCCCGGACTTCCTACTCTCTGGAAAATTCTTGTTCTGGGACCTCTTCTTCTACGGGGGTATCCTCCTTCTCTTAGGTGGTGATCTCCTCCGCCACATAATCTACATCCTCATGAAGGTTCATGATCTCATCTTTCTTGAAGATGTCATCAAACTCGTCATGTGGGGGAGAGGAATAAGAAATATTCTCAAGTTCGGGAGAATCCAAACTAACATCGACTGGAGGTAGGTCAGGCATGCTGGGGCTAGCGGCTACACTTGGAGTGGGGGTCACCTTTTGCTTCTTTTTCCTTAGTAATGGGACCTCGGTGTCTAGAATACTTGTAGACCCCACCTCAACGAAAGTCTACCTGCTCATCATTGTGGCCAACGACGGGGATCTCGTCGAGTGAGCAGGTTCTACTAGAGTTACGAGGAGGCCGGAGGACATTTGTATGCTTATCTGCTGGGTATCCAGCCTTGCCAACCCCATTTTTTTTGTAACTGTACCATTATGGGGGCCGGACCCAAAGGAGGTACCTTGGCTGGGGTATCTTCTTTCTCCTTCCCCTTTCTTGTGTTGGGTCCGCCGATAGTAGCCGGCCTTTGAACAATTGGTCCCTTACGAGTGCTCTTGGGACACACCCGAGCAAAACAATTATGAATAGCCTCTAAAATGGGGTGGCATACTCCCTTTATTGTCAAATCCTCTAGGGTGGCCCAATCCACCGAAGGGAGATCTAGTTTATCTAACCCCTACCCTTTATATGCCGGGTCCTCCAATGACCCGTTATCTGAAAAACACTTCGGGAAATTTCAAAGGTCAAGCACTTTCATTAGTCCCTTGGGCATCTGCAAATTTTGGTGGGCCCGAAGATCAAAACTGTCTTGGCAATCTGCCCAAAAATATTCAATATCTATTATGTGTGGCGGGGATGCCCGGGAAAGTGCCAAAGCTATCTTTCCGAGTGGATCAAAACTTTTTCTGATGTGGTCAAATGTGAATAACCCCAGACTCCTTAACTCACTATCTACCTCTTTTGCTTCGGCCAGACTGCAAGTATAATTCCCATAAGAGACTGGGAATGGAACAATGGTGACCTTCAGTGTGAAGAAGGTGTGCAGCTCCAAAATCTATTGGCAGAACTCTAAAAGAATGATTCTATTCCTGCAATACCGAGGAAGAAGATAGGGTTTTCCGAAGAAGTCGGTCACCCGAATATATGTGTGCTCCTAGAATCGAATAAAATAATTATCGTAGGTGCTCACCAGGTTCATCACCTCTTGTGATAACCAGTATCCGGAATCCCAAGTAAGTGTCAAAATGTTTTGGTAAACGAAGGCATCGTTTACCCTGCAAAAATTTGGGAAACTCGGTTCCCATTGGACCTAAAGATAATGAGCCCATGGTGTTAGCTGGCCCAGCCCGTTCCCAAGAATGCCCATTGTTTGTAAACCCAAAAAAGCCAGTCTTTGTTGGGCCAGCGCACATAGCACATAGGATGTCATGTCAAATTTTGAATTCTGGAGAACTCCCTTCAACTGTGAGTCCACATGGTTGGCTATGATAACCTCCCAATTGAAGGTTTGGTTGCGGGTGGTGATGTAGTAAAGAAAGTAATACATCCATGCTGAGAAATCCCTATCATGGGGTTGTCCAAAGATCCTGCATAGAAAAATAATGCCCGCCTGAATGGGCTCTTTGAAATCCCCGCGGGGAATTTCCAACTTCATCTTTTTATGCTCCCTCTTTGGAGACTTTAGCCACTAAGAGTTGAGGTATTTCTGGGAGATGAGAGAAGCCTCTTCAAATTCTTGTAATGACTTGGCCCAGTTGATGATGACAGACCCCTTGAATTGTGGAATCCCCAGCCCTAAGGCAAAAGTTGTTGCCTCCAGGTTGACAATTATTGCTGGATAATGTAGCGGTCAGGGATCGGTGAGAAGAACAGTCCGAGTAGGTGCATTATATAGTGTTTCCAGCTGGAGTATCAATTTCGGTGATTGCACCAAGCAAGGAAAGTTCATAGCCTTAATGATTCCGGAGGCAGCCAAGTGAGTGGCCATACTATCCCCGTCGGCCTTCAGTTTGTATATGGCTTGAATTAATCCATGTATTTCAGCCCACAGTCCAACCTCCATGTCTATTATTTCCTGCACTTTGGAGTCCACCTTGGACCCCATGAGAACACCCTCCTTTGGGTACTTGGAGGTCAATGACAGCTTAGCGAGCATCTTCTCAGCCTTGGGTTTTGTGGCTGCCCGAGTGGAGGTAGTAGGCAACTCCAGGCTATCAGGAGGAGTGATCACTTCAGACATCTTGATCATACAATCTGCAACCTGCAATACCAAAGAAATGTCAATACATGATATAATAATAATAACTTTACAGATTCTGAGGAAATCATCACCATTTTGCACATGTCCAAAAGTGTTAGCATACGTCAAGAATCCCAGAGTATTAAGACATACATGAGTTGGATTCTAATAAACACCCAGGGGCTTCGGGGTACTGGACTAAGTGACAAAGATGGAATGAAGACCTAGGGGCTTCTCAACACCCAGAGTCTGGAAGAGTTATCTGTTGTCGACGTGACCAGTAGGAAGTCGTACTTGGCTGACATGGGTTGTCACGTGGCCATGTGACAAGTGGCGTAAAGGGCATTAATGGTGACAAGTGGGCTAACACAGGGGAAAATGAATGCTAGATGGGATGGGGTTTGAGATCCCACTCATGGGAAATTAATCCTGCCATTAAGAAGACACGAAAAAGGAGAGAGAAAGTTGCCATGGCTCGAACCAACGAGGTGCCAAGTTTGAACCACGGCGACTCCCTCTTGACGAGCTCGACAGAGTGGTTCAAAACATGATGGAGCATGGTGAGCTTGTCGAGATAGAAGGATATACATGAGATATACACACTAGAATATAGAGGGTTGAGGTTTTGTGAGGGCCAAAGTGTAGCTCGCAGAACAACGACATATACATAATATTTACAAAGTATTTACACAAATTTACACGGTGTACATAATATACAGAGACCTCTAAAAGCTACTCTACCATAATGTACAACATATACACTATACTACAACTAAACAGAGGGTGGAAAACCCTCTGGCAGAGCCAAACCACCAATGGGAGGCAACCAAGAAGCAAAACACGAAGGCAGAAATGAGAACACATGAAAGCAAAACAAAAAACAAAAAAATGAGCACAAGCACAAGCACAACAGAAGTAGAAGACAAAAAACCAGAGAAGGAAAATTCAAGAACCTACCTGGAATGTGAAGAATGTAGGGAAGATGAGCATAGGAAGTTCTTTGCAACAAGTTCACCTTTGAGCAATCGCGAGCAAGTCACCGCAAATCAACATCCAATTAGCCACCAAGCACAGGGAGCAATTCGCTGTTTAATCACCTTAATCGCCTTAAAATCGCTTTGAGTTGTCTAAGTGTTTTAATCATGGTAATTATGAAAATTATAGGTAACCTCTATTTATACCCTTAGGGTAAAAGTAGGTTACATNGAGCAAGTCACCGCAAATCAACATCCAATTAGCCACCAAGCACAGGGAGCAATTCGCTGTTTAATCACCTTAATCGCCTTAAAATCGCTTTGAGTTGTCTAAGTGTTTTAATCATGGTAAATATGAAAATTATAGGTAACCTCTATTTATACCCTTAGGGTAAAAGTAGGTTACATTCTTTCCACAAACTCCAGAGCAAGCAAGCCTTCGGACTTCAGGCCCGGGGACTACATGCAACCAAGTCTTCCCGCAGGATGGCAGAGAATCCTGGAGTCTGGATACCAACTCTAGAAAGAATAGAAAAACTCTGGTATCGAGTCCTGGAGACACAAGAAGACAAAAGCAAAAGAAAGACAACCCTCGCGGAAGCAAAGCCCGGAGGGGAAACAAGGAAAACAAAAGAAAACAAGGGGAAGAGCAAAAGCGAAAAGGGGGACCCTACATTTTGCCTATAGAATGTAGGGATGGGTATGCAGGGCATAACAAATGATGATTATCTGGGATGGATGCCTTAATGCATTCGAGAACTTCAAAGTCTCTGGTTAGAAAAACCAGAATAAATCTTTACCTAGAGCATTGTGCTTGCACAATGCGAGGTGTCTGGGAAAATCGAGCTCACCACTTGATTCAATCTTTGGTCCTTCAATTGGGAAGTGTGTGCTTTGAAAGAAAACCAAGCCGATGACCTCCAGGAGGAATAGAGAGGAGGCACTAAACAAATAAAACCAAAGTCATCATATCATGCATGTTTCCTCCAGATACCAGAATTCTCCATTCTTTAGTTCTTTCTTTTATCCTTTTTTCTGGATGGGAAGGCGGTACTCCTTTCACCGTGAACCTTAAGCTTATCTAATTTTGATGGTGGTACTTCTTTCACCTTTCCACCCAGCATTTAAACTACCAAATAGGGGAGAAAGGTCCGGTCCCAGGATATTTTTAATGATTTTTAGACTTGGTTAATCAATCAGTGCAAACGATCTGTCCTCAGGGTGTCTGATTACTTGCTTCTTAGATTTTCCCTTACCTGATGTTCAGACTGTCAAGATGTGAATCGGATGAAGATCACCTATAACCTTTTACCATACTTACAAAATAACTCAGAAGTGTGGACAAATTCCACTAATGCTAACAATAGATTCCAAATTCACCAGAATGCATAAGGTGTCATTCCAAAGACTAGATGTTATGCAAGGCATACCGGCCTACGAAATATAGGCAACATGTTGGGAACCCAAAAAGAAAAAGAAAACAGGGAGGAACCAAAAACAAACAAAAACCAAGAAAAAGTGACCCCGAAGGGCGACCAACAAGAACTATTTACAAGGCAAAGGTATTCCAAACGGAACACCGAGAAAGAAAATTTACAAGCAAGAAATATACATATATTACAACTTCAGGCAAACTCACCACCTACATTATTCAAAGTAATGTTTGAGAAACTTCCCATTAATAGGCAATGGGACAACTTCTCTGGTCATAGTGTTGAGGCGATAAGTGTTTGCCCCGTAGATCTCAGATATCAGGTATGGTCCAAGCCAGAGCCGTTGAAACTTAGTATGCTTTCCCTTCTTTTCCTGGGCCTTGTCCCACAAGAGAACCATGTCCAAAATTTGAAAGGCCTTATACTGGGCTCTTCTGTCAAACTTTACTACTTCTTGGTGACGTGTGAAATATTCAAGGGCTACGTCTCTTTGTTCCTCCATCTACACTAGGTTCAAAAGTTGAACTTCCACGATGTTGTCCCAGTTGCTGAATTCCTGTATAAACTATAAAATTGGGATTTGTAAGTTGATGGGGAATACTGGATTTTGGCCATAAACCAGATGGAATGGGGATGTCCCCAGGGCTACCTTTATTCGGATATGATCCGCCCAAAGAGCGAATCTAAGATTTTGGTGCCAGTCCCATGGGTTATATTCTAATAGATGTTTGATCACCTCGAGTAAATTTTTATTGGTCGACTCGGCAATGCCATTTTCCCTGGGGTAATAGTTGCTAGAGAACTTCAAGGTGACCTTTCTTTTGTAGGTCCATTCAAGTAATTGTGTTGAAGAAAATGCCAGACCATTGTCACATACTATAGCAAAGGGCATTCCAAATCTTGTGACGATGTTTTCTTCCAGAGATTCTATGACTACATCTGCCATGTTGTTTTTACAAGGAATCACTTCAGACCACTGGGTGCAATAGTCGATAGCAGTCAAAATATATCGGTGGTTGGCAGATGAGTTGGGGTTAATTTCCCTGATGAAGTCAAATGCCCATTGGGCGAAGGGTTTAGCTTTGAAGACCGGCTGCAGATGCATGGTCGGGTTCCGCTCATGATGTGTCACAGTTTGGCAACTATGGCATCTCCTAATGTGAGTGTAGACATACTTAAAGATACAGGGCCAGTAGTATCTAGTCTGGAGGATCTCATGGGCAGTGGCATCAACTGAGTCATGCCCGGTTCCAAACTGCCTGTGAAACTCTTCAATCATCTTCACACCTTGGTCCCTGTCTATGCATCGGAGGTATACCCCTTCATAATTCCTATGTAAAAGCATCCCATTTTTTATCATGAAGTGTGCACTTTTCAATCACAGGGCGCGATGTTTGTTTGGGGGTAGCCCCTCCAGGAATCTATTGTTCAACAATAAGTATACCAAGTAGGTATACCATGGATCTTGCATGATGGACTCCACTATGTATGTTTGACATTCAATGTTGGGAGTCTCTTCTGCCATAGCTCTACATAGTCCCTGGCCTTAGACTATCTTCATGGGTTGCATTTCTAAATCATACTCTTGGAGGATGGCCATCCATTTCCCCCATCTTTCACCCAATTCACTCTGCAGGAGCAGAGACTTAACAGCTTGGTCAGGGATGATAGCGTGCACTTTGCTCCAAAGAATGTAATGCCAAAATTTCTTCATAGCGTGAACGAGAGAAAAGGACTGCCTTTTCAAAGGCAAATACCAGACTTCAGCATTCTTAAAGGGGGAGCTCATGAAAGCTATTGGTCATTCATCCCCTTCGACCTTCTGGGTCAAAATTGCCAAGGCAGAATGTGGTGAAGCAAAGGAATATATATGAAAAAGGAGGGAATAATCTATACTAGCCAAGACTGGTGCCTCCATAACCATTTGTTTAATCTGGGTGAATGTCTGCTTTGCCTCAGGACTCCACTCAATATTCATATCTTTCTTCATCATTTCATTGAGTGGCTTTACTATCTCAATGAATCCAGTGATGAACTGCCGAACAAAATTGATCTTCCCAAAGAAAGATCTTATTTCCTTCTTGCTACCGGGCATCTGTAGATTTAGCAACACTTCAACTCTCTCAGGGTCAATGGATATACCCTTCTTAGAGATAATATGCCCGAGCAGCTTCCCTTCAGTGACCCCAAATATGCATTTCTTAGGCTTGAGGGATATTCCATACCGGCGACATCTCTTGCCAATCTAGGTAAGGTGGAAAGAATGATCACGCCTGTATTGGGAAAAGATGGTCAAATCATCCATGTAGATGATTATGCACCGGTTCACTAGTCCTTCAAACGCAATTTCCATAGCCTTCTAAAATGTGGCTCCCGCATTGATCAAGCCAAAGGGAATTCTCCAGTATGCAAACATTCCCCACTTGGTGGTGAACATCATTTTGTCTCTATCTTCATACTTAACCATGACTTGGTTATACCCGGAGTACCCATCTAGGAAAGACATCATTTGTGATCCATTCACAATTTGCAATACCTCATCCAACAAGGGGAGAGGGTGATTATCCTTCTTAGATGCCTTGTTTAAATTTCAAAAATCTGCGCAAAGACGGATCTCGCCACTTTTCTTCCTCACAGGGACAAGGTTGGCAACCCACGTAGTATGCTAGATTGGAAAGATGATTTGGGCTAACATTATTTTTTGAACCTCTTGATGAATTAGAGGCTTGATCAGCGGATTAACCAGTCTTTGCTTTTGTCGGAAGGGCTTAGTGTCAGGTTTTAGCGGGATGGTATGGGTCATGATGGATGTGTCATAGGTCTTCAAATCCTCATATCCCCATGCAATTACATTAATGTATTCTTGGAGAACCGCGAGAATATTCTCCTTCTCCTCAGGGGAGCAGGAGGTGCCAATGTGTACCAGTTTTACTTCACCGGCTTGGCCGATGTTTACTTTTTCAAATTTTTCTCCCTCAGAGGAGGATGATATCTTCTCTCGGCCCCAAGGTTCTAAGTCAAAGATTCGTTCTAGCGCTACCATCCCCTTTGGGATGTTAGTTGGTAATTCTATGATCTCATCATCTTCTCCACCCTGCCCAGTATCATCATGATCTCTCTCTTCCACTATCTAATCCTCGAAAACACCAACATTGGCCATGAAGGCCAGGATATGCTTATCATATTCAAAAACTTTAAAGTGGGTGACATTGTCTGGGATGGACGGGGTGGGGATCATCTCAATGGAGAATTTTCAGAGCTGGGAGCTAGTCATTAGCTCGAGGGTGCTGGAAAATACGGTGAGAGCATCCAAAACATAGTTTCTTTTCTAGGGAATGAGTTCAATGTTGAAGGCATCAAAATATTCGATGAGGATCCATGCTCAATTGTGATATGTGGCCAGCCTTTTATCATGACAAGTGTATTGGTTCTGGACCTGTTTAACGATCAAATCTAAATCACCCAGCATTCGGAGGTAGTTGATTCCCTTTCTTAGTGCAAATAAGAGTCCAAGGACCAAGGCCTCGTACTCCGTGACATTGTTCGTGCAATTGAACTGCAACCTGTAAGATGCGAGGAATGATTTCCCTTGCGGGTTGATCAATTCCACTCTGGCCCCACAACCTTGTTTGGATCGGGACCCATCAAACTTAAGGGTCCACAAGTCATTGTTCATTGTCTAGGGCTGGGGAGACGAAGTGGCCTTTGGATTATTTTTGGGAAGGTTGACAGGAGCTTCCTCCGGCTCTGATAGCACTTGGGTGAGGTTTTTCCTTGGAGAAGCCTATGGCTAGGATTCATGGACTGGTGGTATCACAGGGATACCACCGGAATGATTGTTGGGTCCAGGGATACCCAAACAGTGTTTCTTCCCCCGGACGGCGTTGATGTGTTAGGTAGCAGCAGAAATACATGGCTCACACTCTAGTTCTGAATGTTTTTAATAATGGACTCAGCACCAAGTGTCGGACAAGAGTGTAGCAGGGGTTGCTATGGTACATTGTGAATTAACCTCACCCCTTAGTTTTTTGTCTAGGTCTTGCATCCTCTGAGAAACTATGAGATCCTCTCCAGGGGTGAAATGAAAGGTCAAGATTTCTAGGGGTTGGTACACCCCAGGGGAAGTCTCAAAGAAGAGGACTCCATTTACCCTCTCGACTTTGGTGAGGGCCTGTTTCATCTTGGGCTCACTTTCTACCCAGACCTGGTTAGATTCTCCCTCCCAGGGGAGCCACAAGTGAGCAAAGTTGGTAGAGAAATACCTGTTGAGGGACTTAGACTGATTGCAACTTAGTAACATCCCATAAGTCTCTAGGATGTCCACCACTTGGATGTCAATTACGCTTGCTATCCTGGGGTCTTAGATGGGCTGAATCCGGATGTTTTTCAGCTCACCTACCATTTTTACAGTAGTCTTGTCCAGATGGACTATTGCGTCGTTAGATGGAGTAGGATGAAATCTAAGCTTCTAGCATATGGATAGGGGCATGACGTTTCTCGAAGCTCCCAAATCTACAAAGCAATTATAAAGGTTATTCACTTATATGTCTAAGCCTAGTAAGAAGGGAGGATCCTCAATGTTACAGTCTTGGGTGGGCGACTGATAACTTTCAGGTTTCCCAAGAGCTTCAGAAGGGACTTCCTCTTCTCGGGATAGTTCAGAAAAAACCTCCATCAAGGTCATGGAGGTGGTAGTTCATTCTAATGCTTTTGTGATGTCAAACCTGCCCCCAAGGAATTGTTGGCTTCCCTCAGCCGGGTCCTTAGCTTGGTTAGAGCTACACCCTTTAGGAGGAAAGGGGCGATCAGTTGTATTATCTCGGGGAGGGGTGTCTTTGGGAGGCGTGGGCGTGTTAACTGGTCCTTTACCAGTCTAACTTCGGGTGTTGTAGGGATTTTGTGGGTTGGTGAAGGCATTGGCCTCAAAGGCCAGAATAGATTCGTCAAAGAACCCCTGTAGTCTGGGTCCTTCTTCATCTTCCCTGTCTGATCCAAAGAAGATGGTCTCACAGGCAAAGTCACCATGAGTGGGCTCTTATATGGGAGGTTCCGAGGGAGTAGGATTAGTGGTTTTTTGTCTGTCTAGCTAGGAGATCATGATGACCTTTTCCAGCGTGGCACAGTTCACCTCAGAATGTGAGCCGGTGTCGTGCAATCTACACCAGTTAGTCAGGGGCTGGAGTTATGTGACTAGCGTGAAATGGGAAGTTCCAGCACCACCCTGATTGGCATTTTGGTTTGGAGGAGGACCTCCAGTGTTGGTATTATTGTTCCATTATTTTTGGTTGGGTCGGGGCCCATTGTTGTAATTTCTTCCTCTGATATTGTTATTTCATTGGCTGGAGAAGACATTCCCACTCTGGGAATTTATATTGTGGGTTGCAAGAGAACCACCTTCAGCTGTCCCATGTCCACAGTCAGTGAAGACAATAGTTGTCGGAGGGACTCAACCTCAGTGGACAACTGGGTGTTCGCATCACAATGTGATGGTTATTGCAGTTGGTTCCCAGGAAAGGCAGTAGTGGGTACCAGAGTTGAGGGCGGTAATCCTCCAGCTGCGGACAAATGGAAGAAAGGCACTCCGTGCGGGTTGTGTTTGTGGTTGTTGTGTTTGCTGTGGCTGGTACCAGGGAATGAATTCCAGACTTGATATTGTATGGGCTTGTGATGGATATACGTACTGGGCATGTTGGTCTATCAGTGATGGTGGGGGATTCATGGCCATCATAGGGGCACCCATTACCTGATTGGGGTTGTATCCCCCAGTGTAAGAAGTTTTGTTGGGTATCATGTTGAAAGGAATGCTCTGCACAATCCCGCCTGGAGATTTGTTAAGACCGCAAGACAACTCTAAGGCTAGGTTGTAAATTTTTGCCAGAGTATCCCGGTTGGTGGGGGTGGTAGTTCTCTATAGGAGAGTGGCAATGAAGGGGCCCATTGCGTTCAGGTATGTCTTGATGGTCACTTTTAGGGATGGGATGAAGGGACCCATGCACCACTTCAAGGCGCGTTGGAACCTATGGTTGAATGTTGCAAGAGGCTCATTTGGTTCCTTCCTAATGGAGATGAACTGGCTGTAGGACCATGTTGGGTCCATGTGTACATGAAAGGTCACCAGAAAGGCATCTTCCATATCCTGCCAACTGTTGATGGAGTTGGCGAGCAGGTTAAGGTACCAATTCAGCTCGTTTTGTCCCCAGGACAGAGGGAACATCTGGGTCACAATGTATTGATGTTGGATACGGTGTTAGTTCATGGCATCTTTATATGCCTGCAAATGTTCTTTTGTGGTTTGTGAGCCTAAATTCTCATATTGGAGACAATTTTTTTCTGGGTGTGCAGGGAGATCATTTTTTGCACTCAGAAACGTTCCCATTGGGGACCCGGTGTTACCAAAATACGCAGCCATCAAGGGTATTAGATTTTGGTGAGGCTAAGTGTTAATCCCCAAAGTTGTCTGGGAGACTTGGGTATTCTTATATGTAGTAGATCCCCAGACGATGTTGGCTGGCTTGGCTTTCGGGGTCCACCTCTTTCGAGCGGAGAGCTCAAGTTCAACAAACCTTTCAGGATTGGGAGCTGATCTAAGGATTCTTTCGAACTGGGATGGTAAAAATGATCCAATCCCACTAAAGGTCTACTTCCTAAAACTATGGCTTGGGGAACCCTCAGGTAGTGTAAATTCTAAATCTTTAGAAGGGGACGAGCTCATGCCCTCCTTCTAGCACCAGTTTCTATTGACGAGGGTTTGTGACTGGGTCTGCCAACAGAGGTAAGTTGTCACCAGGTACCAAGGTACCAGCCAACTTTGCCTGTAAAGGTTGTCCAAAGAAATTAGATTCTCTAGGCGTTCAAGCATGTGAGAGTTGGGTCTCAATGGTGTGGGAGGTAAGTTGGGAAATGTGACTGTTTTGTTCAGGGGGATAGCTAGTTATCTCGGCTCATCTTCTTCGGGGATTTAGGTAAGTGGGGTTTCTTGCAAGCATTTGTTAATCAGCCAAATAAACTTCAAAATATAGGACAGGGTTATAAGTACTCCATCTACCTATAGTCATGCAAATACAGTCAAAGCATCAACCATGCTCAAACATGCTACACTAAAATACTAAATACACACAGAACCATCAATTCACATATATTCAATAGCAAGAGAAAAGGAGGTTGTTAATCTACTTAAAATATCAGAGCAGGGGACATAAGAAACATATAGCACAAAAGAATACCTACTCAGAGATCAAGAGACCAACAACAATATTGCGAAAATCCTTCCTTCTTCATTAATAGTTTTCCAGCATCATTGGTGAGTACATTAACAAGATCCAAGGGAGCATCTATCTACTGAATTGCTAAGAACTAAGGAGCATTGAGCTCTGCAACTATGAAATGAAAATGTTGAAAGTATTATAGCTATGGACTGCAAAATCATCAATTTCACTGACCCTTGGAATGAGGTCAGACTTGTTATTTATACATAAATTTTCCCTAAAATTAACCTAACTTAACTTTGCACTAAACCAATAAAATATAATTTTTGGTGGCCAGTACTACCTGCACCACCCTACAACAACCTCGAGAAGAGCAGAGGTTTGACATGTAAGAGGAATGAGACAAGAAAGGAGGTATGGAAGAATCGGCCTCGAGAAGACACCCAGAGGGAGAATAAAAGAAATCTAATCCCCCATGGATCGAGGCTACATGCCTCATTAATGGAAAAGTGGCTCACTATCTCTGATGCACCAGGTGTTATGTTGGAGCGGTGCCTTGGGAAGACCACCCATTAGAATCATCTTTTGAGATGACATACCTAGCTGGAATCACCCACTTCCTAACATCCCTATTAATTGTCTGATAATAACCAGTCAGCTCCGAGGAACCTGGATGCGGGTCATCCAAATAATACAAAACTATGGATCCATAAATCTGGGATCCAGGAGCTTAAGCTCAAAGAATAAAGAATACAAAATGTGCACGACCAATGGAATTCTCTAGAATCTGGAGAACCTTATTGCTCCTTACTGCTTTTGAATGCTTCTAATACTTGGCTTATGCCTTCTTTATCTATGTCCTTGATGTTGTCCCATCGACTACAGACAACCTCCAACTTCTCTTTGACTTCTTTGGCCCCATCCCAGAACTCATCTACCATCTTCACAGCATCGTGTACCCGGATCATCATCTTGGATAATCTTGATAGCCTGCCCCTGTCAAAATCTCTAGCAGCCAGATATAGGGACTCCATTCGCTCATCAAATTTGTTGAGGACTTAGTCCTCCAGGGTGCATGTCCCGGTGGTGAAGGGGTCAACTTGTGACACCCCTACCACAAATGCCTAAAATAGGCCCAAAGGATATTGGGTCACGATCACCTTCTCTCTTAGAGCCTTAACCAGTTCCTTGCATACCTCAATTTTGAGGCCAAGTCTGGAGTACTGGGCCTGGAGAGAATCATATGATTCATCTCCAAAAATTCCCACCTCTATGATGGTTTCTTCCCCGGTGTTAAAAATTTCCTCCAAACCAGCCTTTCATTTTTCATACTTCTCCAAGTCCTACTCCCATATAATAGTGGAGCCATTTGTCTGGCTGAGGAGGATGTTGATTTGGTAAAGATTCGAGAGGGACACCACTAAAAATTATCTTATGATGGCTATCTGTTCGGTGACCCACCCATCCATAGCCTACACCTTCTTCTTCATGGCCCTGAGAGAATCCATGTCACCCTATGCAAGCGGAAATCCAGAGGAAGAAGCTTCCGGGTGGATCTCGGCCAGAGGATGTGTAAGTTCTGCCAGAAGTGCAAGGAGATTTGCATTGGTCTCCTTTTCCTCCTTTAACTTCTGGCCTTGTTTAATGTATCGGGCCTCCATTGCTTTGGTGGCCTCTCTCAATAGGTCCAGTTCATCCTGCTTGTCTCTTCTCCCCAGTGCCACTTCTGTAATAGTGTAATCTTTGGGCCTTATAGCTGCTGCATCTGCATGTGGAGGAGGTGTTGTGATTTTTGCATCTATACTTTCTTTTGGACTAGTCTGGAGGGTATGGACTGTTTGTGCCTTCTTAGGCTTCTGGGCCTCTGTATTTCAGGCCATCATCTCGGCCAAGGAGAATAAAATGCCTATTGTTATCGTCTGGTCCTTCCTCTTCCTTGATTCTACCAGCCATTGGGGCAGCTGGGGTGGCTTCGCTATTAGGGCCTGGGCATCGGGATTCCTTTCAGAATTTGGCGGTGTATTCCTGGGATCAACATTGTCATCAGGCTCTTTTTCTTTTTCTTGTTCCTTCTCCTACTCCTGCTCCTTGGCCTCATTAGTATTTTCTGCCAGGTTGGCGTCCTCTTTTGTGATATCCGAAGCTTCTTCTCCTCTAGTATCAGCATCACCTATAATTTTGGGGATTTCCCCATCCTTCACAGCATCAGTTGATTC
Organism: Thuja plicata; assembly: GCA_018584345.1. Lineage (NCBI taxonomy): Eukaryota > Viridiplantae > Streptophyta > Pinopsida > Cupressales > Cupressaceae > Thuja > Thuja plicata. Next base: position 525,116 of record MU223986.1, on the reverse strand, counting down.
ATCATTTGTATCTTCAGGGATTTCCCTGTCCTTCTGCTATTTTTATTCTTTATCCTCATCAATTTCATCTACTAGAACATCTTCCTCCACAAGGATGTCTTGTGGAGGTGGGTCAAGTCTCTGGCCAAAGTTCCATAAAGTGGCCACCTTTGCTACCTCATCGAATGTACTCAGGGGAAACTGGTCCTTTGGAGTAACCGAAGGTGTCTAGAGCGTGATGATTGGGGGTACAGTTGATCCCATTGGTCCAGTTTCCTCAATCATCAATTTCTCATTTGTGGCTGGCCTTGGTTCATCCTCGGTCTCTTGGATGAGTGTTTTCTCCTGCTCAGGCTCTCCTTGTGTTTCCTCCCGGACTTCCGGGGGTATCCTCCTTCTCTTGGGCGGCGATCTCCTCCGCCGTGTGATCTACATCCTCATGAAGGTTCATGAGCTCATCTGCCTCGAAGATGTCATCGAACTTGTCATGTGGGGGAGAGGAATCAGAAATATTCTCAAGTTTGAGAGAATCTAAACTGACATCGACCAGAGGCAAATCAGACATACTGGGACTAGCGGTTGCGCTTGGAGTGGGGGTCACATTTTACTTATTCTTCCTTAGTAATGGGACCCCGGTGTATAGAATACTTGTAGACCCCACCTCAGTGAAAGTCTACATGTTCATCATTACAGCCAACGACGGGGATCTCGTCGGGCGAGCAGATGCTA
>MU223986.1:502657-515166 GCA_018584345.1 Thuja plicata | reverse complement strand
TTGTGCTTCTTCTTTTGAGCATCTCTGAGTTCTGCTTTTTCATTTTTGTGCTTCTACTTTGTATCAGGTCATTTGCATGTAGGTGTATTCGGGTTCTGTGGATTTGCATGTTTCTCAAATCCTACAAGCTACCTTGGTCCATTATCATTGACAAATCCAATTAGGGGCACAATTCAAATTCTAGGAGCTCATCAGAGAAATAGACACAAGTAAGACTTCAACAGTTTAGCAAAAATCAAGAATCACAATCTTTGACACTTGTCGATTGATCCAAACATCAAAATTAAAAAATCCAAACACATGACTCATATCAAATTCAAAGGCTAAGTACATCAAACACTAAGTTGGACCATCAAAAATCAAGCAGCATGAACAAAGGATCAAAATGGATGAAACTTGTTTCTAAGAAAATGGATCTACAAACAAATAGCACAAATATGTTTCTTGATTTTTGTATCATGTCTTTTTAGCATATCAATCATGTATTGGACTAGATAAGAAATGATGGAGACATGATTTTTCTTGATTTTTGCTTGTAAGGTTGATTCCTAGATGTATGCAAGTTAGTCTAATGACATGATCATCAACGAATCATCAAGGACATTTGAATATCAAAATGGATCATACCTTTGTTTGTTTATGCAAATGGATACCTTGGCCATTTAGATTTCTCATATCTCAATGCCAAAATCCACTTGCAACACTGAATCTAATGAAAGCGGTATTCAGACTCCCATGGTTTGCAAATCTAATCAGTGAGGGTTGTACAACTTTCGTTACTGAATATGAAAATAAGAGGTATTCATACAATCATGGTTTGTCAATTTAGCTAGTGAGGGTTGTACATTTTCCTATTCCAAAAAAAAACTCAATGATGAAAATAGCAAAAATAAATGCAATCTAGTAATAAGTGACAATTTTAGTTGCATTTGCATTCATTCTAGATTACTCTTGCATGGTGATTATTATGGGATTTCCAAAAAACTAGGGTACCAATAAAAGGGGGGGGGTAACCAAAGTCACATCATCAAAATTTCTCCTCAAACATGGAATATGTTGGACTTTAGCAAAAACAATGCATCTTAGATTAAATCATTACATAAGTTACATTTAGGTGCATAATTTGTTTTGTACATCACATTTAATCATTAAGTGCATTTCATTTAAGGAATTTTATTCTTCATCATTATTCATGTTAGGTGCATTTATATTATGTACTTTCATTGCATTAAGTTCCATTCTTCATCATCATTCATATAGATGCATTTGTTGCATAACCATATCACTATACATTAATCATTAATTTGATGCCTTAAGTATATGATCCTGTATCATTAATCATTATCAAAATTATCATTGTTAGTCTTATCATTGCATATCAAAGATCCTTAAAAGCATCAATCATTTAGATTCATCTGGTACTACATTTCAATACATACATTTGTATATCGCTAAAGCATTAATCATTACCATATATTGCATTTACATTTCATTTCAATAACATATATACATCACATTGCACTAAACCATATAGGTGCATCACATAAAAGCATTCATTTTGTATCGAGGTATAAATCATACCATCATTCATTTAAATTCATCTAGGATCATTTTATTTTTCATCTCACATTATTATGATCTAAACTCCATTTTATAGTATCATCACATGTACACACAACATGTTGTAAGCATAAAGGATTTCATAGAAGCATTTAGGATAATCACATACATATTTTTGTGCATCCACACATAAGAAGTTAAATGCATCCATACATATGCATAGAAAAACACAAAAACAAGCATATAGATATAATCACATAAAAGTTGCATCCATGTCTCGATAATCAAAAACATATAGTAAATCATAAAAAAAAAGTGACAGTGTGTATCAAAATTTGATCCAAAGTCGGATATAAAATTGTCCATCATCAAGTATGTAAATTATAAAAGATCCAAGAACAATGTGCATCTAATCAACTAGGGGAAAATCTAACTTTGTTTATCACGATCCTTTGTACCACCACCTGATCCTAAATGCGGAACATCATTGGAATTATTATTGGGATCGCCTAAAGGATCAGATGACGAATAACTTGTATGAGTAGACCTCTTACCAATATGAGTAACCTGAGCCTAGATCTGTGATACCTATGTCACTAAACTATATATAATACTCATAGATTGTGCTACCTGGATATGAAAAGTTATCATACCTGCCCGTAATACTTGAATATCCTGACTAGATGTAGTAGGAGCCACTACATGAACTGGAACCTCAGGGGCATTTGGTTGAACTAGTGGATTTTGTCTATCCTATGCCACAACTGGATCAACATCATGTCTAGGAAAAACCTATATGTCCCTCTATCTAGCTGGCATAGGAGCACATCCACCTCGAACCCTCACCCTACCACCATCATCCCCATCACCCTCCTACTCATCATCATCCCAATTAGATAATACTATTCCATCTCTGTCATGAAGTACATCTTTGTCACAGAGAACACCTCTACTGCAAATTCCACCATGAACAACACCTAACTAAACTCCCTCATCTGTAGAATGAACCACTCTCCTAGCTAAAGGATGACTTGATTTTCCACCTTGAAAAGCGACATCTCTACCTCTTCTAATAGGCACTTGACTCTGTCTCTGCTATACTCTAGCCCCATCCTCTAGGTCATCATCACTCGGAATCTAGATCATCAATATCCGGAATAGGATTTGTAGGATTTGTGAACCTAAGAAAAATATGTTGAGCATACCACTGTAAATACTAAGGACTCACACCTACATCTTTGATACCATCTCTATAATCCCACTATATCGGCTGAAGATATAAAACCCCCGCTCTAATGACTCTATAATCAACACTCAGTCTGCACAATTATTGCTCTAACTAGACACGAACATAGTGAGCCACACCATGTGGAAGGCACTGAGTCTGACCATATTGTCTCAAAACTTGATGGAAGCAAAATTTCTCAACCACAAAGATAGTCTGTCTGATAAACCATCAAGACATGAATAAATATGGGACCTCAACATAATCATCTGTCCATATCTCAGATTTGATATACGGTCTCCAACATACCTAACTAAGATCATCTAAAATACGTCTCCAGTACTCCAGTTTTCCCAATTGACGCTTTGATAATCAATCCTATGTATGCATGAATATAGGGATAGCTACGGGGAAGACTACCCTCCACAACTAGTCTCACAATAGGGAGATTCTCCCAAGCCCATATATGTAGTAACACAACTTCTGCTGACAAATTTGCACTATGTTGATATACTACATGGTGTAGATCATGATACAAATGAGCAAGTACACACGGTCCTCATGCAAATCTCTATGGGTTGTAATCATGTCCTCTCAGATACGACGCCAACCAACCACAAATCCATGTCCACGTATGTCAGGTAACAAAATTCCTACAATCAATGTTGCCTAGATAGATGGTAACATGGCATAGTGTTGTCTCATCCTATGCCATGACATGGTCTCATCACCAATAGTCATATCCTCAAACACTCACCAACATGCTGCTCCATCATACACTAAATCATAATATATCAACTCTCCCATAACATGAATCCTCAAAATCTTGTACACATCCTCAGAGGTAATCATCATCTTACCCATAAGAAGATGGAATGTGTTGTGATCAGAATGCTAACGTTCTACTATGACAGTAAGTAGATCCTTGTTCATCCTCAACCGGGGCATGCCAAGCAGATACCTCAAGCCACATTGCCTAATCACATGTTTATCCTGTAAGGATAAGTCTTGTATCATATTGAATGACCAAGGGTATAACCTTCAAACATTCAATTTCTCCATAAGAATCTGCTTTGCATCAAACACAATCATTCAATCAACATCATCTTTTGATTATCTAAAGTTCATCTAACTCGTCAACCTATCACCTATCTTGCTCTTTTTGAGTGCATAAACCTATTTTGTTTCTTTAGATCTTTAGAACAAAATACATCTTACCATCATCCTAGTTGACTTGTTTTCGATGAACATTAACAATATCAATATAATGATCATGATTGACATCATACACTTTGGTTAAAATCAACATCATACATGAGGGAAATCACATCACTATTCATTCATTATATTCATAGCTGTGGTTTATTTGATAAAAGTGAAAGCATCAAACACCTATCATACCTTGGAGTTATTATGTTCCTAATTGACATACATTTGCACATCAAAGTGCATAAGCACAAAACCAGTTGCAGAAGCAGTCTAACTCATAAAAGATGCTCCTAAACATGTATAGGCGCTACAAAACATTGTACAAACACATGAACTACTTGCATAATGCACTAGGTGTGTATAGACACCACACAAAGTCNTATGTTCCTAATTGACATACATTTGCACATCAAAGTGCATAAGCACAAAACCAGTTGCAGAAGCAGTCTAACTCCTAAAAGATGCTCCTAAACATGTATAGGCGCTACAAAACATTGTACAAACACATGAACTACTTGCATAATGCACTAGGTGTGTATAGACACCACACAAAGTCATAGACGTGCCCAAACTCCTTTACCTTGCACATCAAAGTGCATAGGCACTATGGAAACTTGTGGAAGTGCCACAATAATAAGAATATGTAAAAGGAGGGAATAGGTGTTGTGAAAACTTGTGGAAGTGCCACAATAGGAGAATATGCCAAAAGGAGGGAATATGCACTATGAAAACTTGTGGAAGCACCACAACAAGGAGAATATGCCAAAAGCAGGGCATAGGCGCTGTGAAAACTTGTGGAAGCGCTACAAGACAAGGGATATGCCAAATATAGGGTGCAAGAACCCTAAAAACATGCATAAGCGCTATAACACTTTCCTAAACCTAGTATAGGTGCTCCAAACATCATGGCAGTGCTCGAACATCATGCACAAGTGCCATAATGGCATGTATAGGCGCCAAAATGCTTAGATAGATTCCAAATTTGATAAACAAACAACACCTACATCAAATTTTACATTATATACATTAATTTTGAAAGGAAAAAAACAAGATTGAGAACATACCAGGGCTCCATACGCTTGCAGACGTTGGAAATGCCTCCCACGTTCAAATCTATGCTCTCAAATTTGTATGACCATAACTTCCACCAAAGATAAAAATAAGAGCTCAAAGCAAATTTTGCAAAAAGAACACCCACAAATGAGAGGGAAAATTCACTTTTCTTTTTTAAACCCACTTTTACCTTTTTGGTGGGGTATTTTTATCACATCAATTAATTAAAAGGAGTTCTTTCTAATGTATCCTTTTGACCAGGGTGTTTGTACACATCATTGCTTATCAGGAAATCAATTGAAATGATGATTTTTATCGACATATCCAAAACTCATTTCAAATCTCAAAATCATCCGTATTGGCAACATTTATTTCATGACAAATCATTCAAAACATGAAAAATCATTTGAAATCATCAGTGGGGTATCAAAGTCAAGTTAAAATTTTCATAAAGGATTTATATCGAGGTTGTCATCAAATATGCATCATTATTAAACATTAATCAAATCTACATCATTATCCAATATCAGTCAAATTCACATCATGTTAGTAATAACTAAGAGGGGGAGGTGAATCAGTGGCCTCAAAAATTTATCCTTCAAACTTAACCACCAATCAATAAACCTCAGATTATTATGTCCCTACAAGATGCATGCCATGAAATACTTATAATGATTAACTGTCTGTCGGTGTTCTCTGTCAATCCTTATTCTTTCTTGATTACCGATAAGCAGTATAACTATTTATCGAAACGCAGTAAATAAGCAGAGTATATCGATATATCCAGAATGAATTATGTAAGATACAAAATAGTAAAGAAATGAATCATACACACATAACACATGGATTTTTAATGAGGAAACCCTATTAAGGGAAAAAAACCCACTGGGACCGGTACCCCAAATTTTCCCTCTTCTGAAGTGAGCCTTGTTAAGAGCCAACCCTGTTAAAGGTTACAAACACACTGTTAGGTGTGACCTTGTTAGGGGATTTTATACATAGAGGTTGTCACTTAGTATCGGGCATCTAATGCTTCCATCCTTGAATCAACCTCTCTCTTAGACTGTCAATAGGCATCGGGCATGTCCAATGCTACTTTCATGAATCAACCTTTTTGGCACTCCTTGAGATGTGCCTTAATATATAGAAGACTGTTATGTCCTGCTTTGTTAAGAGACTTGATGCTTCAATGGTTAAACTAAAACATTATGACCTGTTCATATTGCAACTTTGAATTGCATATTTTTAGATCTAGTTAAGTACATTACCTCTCTGACCAATATGTCAATTCAATCCTTTGTTCTCCATATTTTTTGCTCTGTGATGTTGTGCTCACTGTTCGTCGGTGTCTGCAGAATTCCTTAGCTCTTCCTTCAGCTTGTTTGATCGACACTGCATGAAGTAGTTCTTCATCAGTTTCTCTTCAGCATCCTCTTTTTATTCACCCCCTTTAATCCCATTCGTAAATGAATTAAGCTTGTCTCTTATATAGATATGATATTCATTGTTTCTTGATTTTTTATTCTTGGCGTGAAAAACAATCCAGCCAATTAGATTTAAAGCATAACTCCTGATTTGTCTCATAGATATATTCTTGCCAACTGTACAAATCAGCTTTAAATCAATCACTTATCTCTGGTCGAATTAAACAAAGTAAACAACCAGTTAAGTCCTTATTTAGCTCTTCCAGCTAGATATTTTGTCATTTTCTGAACTCTCTATTCCGTCGGTCACCTTTGCAGTTAGTTGTCAGTGACAACTGATAGTTTTGTCGGTGAGACTCCAATTAGCTTTGTGATCTCCATCCGTCAGGCAACAGTGTATTTTCTTCCGTCGGGTTACTCTTTGCTTTGCTCGTCGGGCATTCTGTGGTTTTGCTTTGTCAGGCAACATTGTGCTTCCTATTGTCGGGTAACACTGTGACTATTCTTCTTTGCTTTTACCGATGGTGTGCACCCCGTTGGTGTTGTTTGTCACTTAGTGAATACATGACTTTTATGTATTGCTGAAAGCATAACCTTGGTTCCTTTGGTTCTCTGACATCTTCAGCTTTATGTATATGACCATACAAATGATATCAAGTTGACATCAATGACAATACAAATCATTAACTGATTTAATGCCTTGCATTATCTTCAACTTAACATTATCAAACATTTAATCAGTTACATGTCATCACAACATCAATCAATCAAATCAATATCAAAGCATCAACTGGATCAAGGAATCACATCGAGATTTTATCACCAAGGTATCAAAATGGATTGAAATCAAAATCAGGGAATCACATCAAGGTTTTATCATCAAGAAATCAATGTTACATCATCAAGTACATTGAAGCAACATAAGACATGTCAATAATCAAACATAGGATATTCTTTGAAACAACATGCTTTGCACATTGTTTCAAAGAGGGGAATTTGTATACACCCTAATTTGGTCAACCAAAGTTAAAGTGGTCAACTCAAGATAATATTATGGATTAACTAATAAAGTAATCAAATAATTAAATTAAAGCTAAGGGGGGTTGATTAAACTATGTAATTGATTTATTCAATTAGTTATATTGTTTAATTCAATTAAATCAAATCCAACCCATCTGATCTCCCTACATGGCTAATTTAATTAATTGTTTGAATTAATTAATTCCTAGATACTTTCAACAACCAAAAAGGGGACAAAATTCATTTAGCTAATGAGAAGGGAGAATTGAAAGCACATGGATCACTCCAAGCTTTGCTATCTTAGCCACTCATTTAGCCTTTTCTACCCTCACCACTCATTTTGTCATCTTTTTCCCCCTATTTGAAATACAACTCAACCTCTCTCATCTAACCATGGTTAAATCAATCTACCCTTTACCCTTGGGGAAATCCTATAAACAGAATGTATTTCTTAGTGCAAACACACAATTCACATTCACTTCCATTTGCATCATCATTATAGCCAATTTGCATCCATGTTTAGAGTAATTTACATTCAATATAACATTGTAATAGCATAATTAGGATCCAATTCATCATTTTAGCATAATTGCACATCATTTTCACTCTCATTTTAGAGGTTGTCACTTTAGGATTGCTCATTTGCAGCTGAGAGCATTCATATTGTCCTTCTAATTAGAGAAACATGAGACGTTCTTGAGTATTTTTTATTGCAAATAGCTTAATTAGTCAGTTTGAGTTAAAATAGCTGAATTAAAGTTTCATGGTGGTATTTTACATACTACATATAGTGTCAGGTAATGACAAAGAGTATTGGTAAGGAGATATGGTCTCATGGAATGAAAGGTAGAAATTGGGGGATGCACCCAAAATGATTGGAGTTCTTAGAACATACAAAATGCAGATTTTGAATGAAATATGAAGATTGAAAATATTGTTGAGAATGCCTTTAGTTATAAGTAATATTTTTTAAAAGTATATATAAAAACGTTATTTGGTAATTTGCAAGGAGCTTTCAAATGCAAATTTTATTTTAAACCAAATCTATCATAATAGAATTTTCTTCTGATGTTGTCCAAAGAAAAGGGAACAGTGATAAAATTTAGTCCAAATGAAGATACAAAAATAAAAATGAGAAGGGGTAAACAACATTTTCTAAAGAAGAAAAAATGGAAATAAACATGTCACGTATAAAAGGGATGATATTTCAATTATGAGAAGAATATTACTATAGTTGTGAGCAGTGTTAGTTCATTATCAAATTGGTTGATACACATGAAGATTTATTTCATCAATCAAGGTAAAGTGTGTCAGAATTAATTTCCTCATAGAATGAAGATCTTTTTACTAGACATTAAGATTGATCAACAGCTAAAATAACACCACATTCCACTCAAGGTAAATATAAAAGGGACATAGAATTTTAATTGGACGTGAAATTATTTACTCAAAAGTGAAAATGTTTGCACAAAGTATATTGAAGGAGTAGGTGGTTATTTTATAAGAAGCATAAAAAGCAACAGTTATGTGAACTACTTTCACATTCAGTGATTTTTTTTTATAGAGGCTACTCAATTATTAAAATTGCAAAAAGGGGAACATATGCAACAATATGGAAAAATGATAATGTGTATCAGATTAAGTAATTTTTTCTCCTCAAGTGAAATTTTTTTTCATGGGGATGTAATGTTATGGTGAAATAATGAGATTTCTAGTTACATAACATAAAAAATGAAAAATAAAATAAAATAGAGAATCAAATTGTTTTCCTTTGCAATCGTGATCTGGAAGATGTGGAGTGTTGATTAGTTGGGGTAATAAAATATTTTCATATCATGGAAATTGGTATAATATTCTCTAGTTAATTGAAGTGTGAATTGAAGTGTGAGGAAAGAGAATGAAGAATATTTGATTCTATATATAAGATCATGCTTAAGGGTGGGATATTTTCATATTGAAAAGAAGAAAGAAGGATATTAAACAAACAATTAGATATTATGGCTATAATTAACAAGTGACAAATTGGATTTTGAAGATTAGACGGAGAAGAGGATAGGCGTCTACAACAAAATCAATCTGGAAGTCTTTCTTCTTCTTTCTCTAATGTAGAGGTTTTGAATTTTTGCTTCAGGCACATAAATAGAGTATTACCAAGGTTGTAGGTGACAGATATAATGTGTATTTTTGTGATAGTCCAATTTTTATAAGCAACTATTAGCCAGTTAGTACAATCATTATGTTATTGTCTTGAAATTATGTTCATATTTTGTATTTAGAATCATGTAGATTCAATATCAAGGATGATTGAGTTTATCTTTACAATTATCTCTATACTTGTAATATTTGTTCATGGATCTCTTCCAATGGAAGAGTTAAATGCTCTGGGCAGGTATTTATCATTTTGAATGCATAATATGGGTTTTGTGTAGTAGTAGCATCATTGTCACGAAGTTTTATCCATTCTTGTACAAATTTGATAATATGAATTCAATGTGCTCATGGTGTTTGGATTTTTCATTGTAGTATTAACTGTAATTATGTTCTTTGGTCATTGGTCTCTTTAAAGTAAGGAGTTAATTACTTTGACTAGACAACTGTGATTTCAAATGTATGAATTGGATTTGTAAGAATGACCTAATGATAACTTGAGAGGGGTTGTTAATGTTAGACATTAACATGTTTAAGACCCACTAGTTAAAGTCTAGTTTGCTGATAGGATCCCTATTGTAATTTCATATTTGACTCTATGGCCCATGACAAGACACTGATCTATGAGGATCGTGAAGTATTTTCACAAAAAAATCAAATCAGAAGTCATTTTACTTTTTATTGTGGGAGTAGGTTTAATATAGTTTCATTCTTAGCAAAATCTGAAGCAATGATGGGGTTGTATGTTGGAATGGTGAATCAGAAAAACCCACTATAGTCATCTGAGAATTATCCTCTGTTAATTGTCTGAAGTTAATGTTTAAAGTGAATTTATAATACAATTCATACCTACTAGTAGGAACACCCTCCTGAGTTAGTGGATCTCAAAGTGAAGAAGGCTTTATGCCTTGTTGATTTTGCATTTTCTTGTCTTCAATCAGTGAATAGGGTTGGATAAGTTGTTTAAATTTTCAATTCCATAATCTAGGTCCTTCTAATTTCACTAAGGATCGAAGGTAGCAAGAAAAATCGCTAACAGAGTTGGTCTTGGATCTTTTCCTTGCCCTTTGCCAATTCTTTGTAAAATGGAGAAACATAATTCAGACAATCAAGGTATATCTAAATCAACTTCTTTAATCTGTCAAAACATGAGGAAATTCTTGAATTCTTGTAAGAACATGAAGCTGGAGTTTGATCTTACCATTTATCTAGGTATAATAAAAAAATTAGTTTTCGTCATACAAATTACCATCTTTTTAGCTGAAAGACATATCCCATTTTTCTTATTTGCTACATACAACTAAGTTAAATGTTCAATATACTTTTCAACACATTGTCAAATTATATATTATATTATATTATATATATATATATATATATATATATATATATATATTCTATTGCATATCATAAGTTTAAAAGGAGGGAACATTAGTGTATATGAAATATTACATCAAGGGCTGAAAGAGACTACCCAGCCAAATCAAAAAGAGGCTCGAAACTTACAATTAACATCATCAAGGAGTGTATCAACTTATATAAAAAGCTATCTAGGAAGCATAAACATCAAGATTACTTAGACGGATCATCATGCTCAACATTTGACTCATCAGAGTCAGGGGACACAATAGTGTATCCCATGATCTCGTGGTTTCTACAACTGTTTGTTCCAATCCCTATCCCTCCTTCTCCCGTAGGCAGGTTGAACTTCTTCACTTGATCAATGAAGTCAGCAAGTTTGTTGTCAAACTATGGGCCAGGTATCATTGTGGTATAGCCATGGGCTATATAATTCTTAGAGATGATAGTTTCTCCGTCCCTGAGGATCTGGAGGAACTTACTTTCCTTCATCTCTATGATAATAGTAACATGCGAGGAAACATAAAAATATATGAGTCTCTTTAGAGACTCAATAAGATTCCTTTTCTTCCTTGCAAGGACATCATTATTGTGTGCCTTCCAAATAACCCACAATATAATAGAGGAAAGAATAGACCAAAAAACGTTACAATATTTGCTGCTATTAATGCAACCAAAGATGATATGAAGGGTATTAAAGTGAGATTTATAGGTGAGACCAAACATCTTCCATATTTTTCATGCAAATAGACATTTGAAGAACACATGGATAACAGAGTCAAGTTGTCTACAAACAATGCATTGATTAGGGTCACCCCTAGGTTTCTTAAAAGGGATTTTATGCAGAAGGAGTCGCCATAAAAAAAAAAGGTGATTTTAGGTTCAATAGGTCTTCTCCAGATGGAGGTGAAGTACTTGTTCCAGTCAAAGGGAGGAGTGTCAAGCTGCCATTTGACATTGGCATGGGTTAAGATATCAAGGCTCTGTGTGAGGAGATGGTAGATGTAATTACCCTTGATTTGGTGGAGGGGGAGTTGTCTGGCCAAGATATCTGGAAGGAGTAGCTGTTAGGTACACAATGTTATATGTTGAATGTAGACCTCTGAATTCAACACAAACACAATATAGTCTTTACACAATCGCTCAATTCACAAAGACAAACATGAATTGTTTGTTCTGCAAATTTGATTGAGGCGACCTGTTGCCTCCTGATTAGTTGTGGATGTTGAGTTTTACCCTTAGAACAAGAGCCAACAACCTAACCATTGCTAACATGGAGGATTTTAAGAATGCAAGATGAGAAGAATTGCCATTAATCTTATGAAATATGTAACTAGTCTATGAGAAAATGCTCTTAATCTAAGAATTGAGAAGCAATTTAAAATATGAATGCAAATTAGACTAATCTGGGAATGAATTGCAACTACTCTATGGAAGTAAAATGCAATTAATCTAAGAAAGAAAGTGATTTTAATCTAGAAATGAAATTCTTGTAATCTATGAAAGGAATT
>MU223986.1:460898-480325 GCA_018584345.1 Thuja plicata | reverse complement strand
TTAATTATTAATGTGCAACCTAGCTTTTTTAGGCTTTAGGGTTTTTGTTCACCTTTATAGGTTGAACCTTGTAATTCTTTTTTGATTAACTCAGATTATAATTTAGCTCTCACATTTTGAGTAACTTTTGAGTTCTTCTTTTTCCCTCTTTCTTCTTCTCTCTTGTAACATGTTATTTGCATGCAGGTGTTCTTGTCATTCCGTGGATTTGTATTTCTCAAATCCTACAACTTGCACATCCTCATCCTTAAGCAGGGAAGAATTAAGTGCAAACCCTGCCTTTCTAGAGGGTGAGCCACTTTGGTTTGAAATAAGGTGAATGCATGAAATAATAGGGTGGTGGTTTGAGAGGGTGTAGGGGGTAACCTTAACACAATTATCCCCCGCAACTAGGGGGCAGATGAATAATTGTTTGTTCAAGTAGATCCTGTCCAACCTTGAGTATATTCTCTTATCTCCTCTTTGGAAGTTAGACCAGATAAACCACACCCCTTCTGAGTCCCTTTTCTTAATGGCCAAGGGGTCAAAAAGGTTGAGCTTGGAAACCATTATGTTCCAAAAGACTAGTTCATTACCTTTCCACTCAAATCTCAACCCTCCTTGCTTATATTGAGCCCTCTCTACCATGTTGAAATCTCTTGCAAGGATCCAAGGTATGTTCTCTAGGTCAGAGATCCACTTCTATAGGTCAATCCTAGATTGGTGATCATTAGGAGCATAAATAGAGCATATTCCAAAGATATCCCCATCAGCCTTAAATGCAACCCACACTGCTCTGTTGTATGGAGAGGATCCCCAGCCTGTGATCAACTTCCTCCATTTCAGGCCAACAAGAATTGAGGTACCTCCTTTTCATTTTTGGTGTTTAGAGGATTATGTTGTAGCATATTTCCATATGCATTTTAATGCAATGCGTAGGGAAAATCCAACTGCCTTAACTTCTTGAAGTAGAAGGATGTCTATCTCCTTGTATAGTTGCATAGACCTTTTAAAAACATATTTTCTATCAGAGGATTCCAAACCTCTGACATTCCAAGATGCACATTTTAAAGACATAGGAAACAATTATTTATTTGTGTCCATGGGAGTTTTAAAACTCTTGAAATATTGGGGTATATCATTCTTTGGGTGTTTGAAGGGCTTGGGATTACCATTCAACAGAGAAGGTCTCCCTCTTTTCTTCTTCAAGCAAGTCCCTCCTAAAGTATCCAATGGAGCTTTCTTATTTTGCTTAATATCCTTCCTCTTATCCTTATCTGAATCTAAGCCAAAAATGAATCTGTCTCCATCAACTTTGCAAGACTCCTCCTAATCTCTGTTGATCTCTCCTTCCTCCAGCTCAAGGTTCCCCTTCTGGCCATCCTCCACCCCAACTGCATCAATTGAAAAGGTGGGTACATCTGAGATTCTCTTCCTATCATACCTCCACTGATCAAGTGGGGGAGGGAGGGTGGAGGTGTTGGGATTATAATCACTGAGAATTCATTGAGTTTTTCATTCAAGGACAGGTTAGAGAACACCCTATCTTCAGCTAGCCCACTGCCTTGAGTAACAAGGTCAATTGTGGTGGGGGAGGTTTAAGGGAGAGAGAATTACCAAGGGCTACTAGCCTTGTCAATTGATACATCAAGGGAGGTAGGGTGATCAACAGGGGAAGCTTGACCAGAAGGAAGGATCGAGTACACTTTCTAATTAGGGTTGGGGATAGATCTAACCTTATCAACTTTATTTTGGATTCTTTCCAGTGCTATCTGCTGAGCATTAAGAATCCTATGTTTCAGCAGAGGGGGGGGGACACCAAAGCTTAACCCAAAGTCCAATTCACTAGCATTCAGGAGATTCATCATTTCTTTAGGAACCATCGAGGTATGTTTATGTGGGGTTTGGTGATTATCAAATTGACCTTAGAGTTTTTCGAGGGTGGCAGAGATTTCCTTTGAGTCATGCATCCAGTCTGTAACATTGTTATCCATGATGGGTGGAGGGCATTGTAAGGTCTGAGGGGTGGGAAGAGGAGGGGAAACTGGCTGGGGTAGTCTAGAGGGACCACTAGAGGAATTGTCCGTTACTAGGGCATGGGGATCAGAATGGGAAGGAGGAGGGTTCTCAATGGGAGAGGGAGCACATTTTTCAAAGATAGGGCACTCCTATTTTTTATGGCCCTCCTTTCTACAGAGGTAGCAGCTATTGACGCCACCCAAAAAAGTGACCGGGCAATCGATGGGTCACCCACCGAGGTCGAAGCACAGTGTTTTAGGAAAATCAATTCCAGGCTTAAGGGTAATGAGCTCTCTCACATCTGTGTGGGGAATAAGATCATTAGACAGATCAAGCCTCAGAACTCTACCAACTGGTTTGAGGGCCTAAGGGATAAGGTTCAACAAAAATGAAGGGATATTTTTAAGGACAATCCATCTAGGGCTAGACAGGGCCAATACTTCATTATGTGAGGCTTCAAGTGACCAAAGGATGACTTCTTATTCATACAGACCTAATCTCCAGAATTGCTTGTCTACAATAGCTTTTTGAGAATGGGAATCTATGAAGAACATTAGAAACAAGCCCTTTTGAAGCATCCTACAATATGAGAAATGGTATCCTAATTTTTGGCCCCAAATCCTCTGAAACTAGTCATTAAGGTAGTTCCTAGATAGAATCTCGGTGACATTAATATCAACAAAGAATATAACATTATCTTTAAGTCTAACCTTTTCTTGTTCAATTGCGACAATCATTTGCAGATTAGCTTTAATGATGAGCTTGGGAGGCGTCAAAACCTTACCTCCATCTCTTGTGGTTGCTTCTGAGGCATTGGAGATAGTTGAGATGAAGCGGGTGCCCTCTGGTAGCATTCTCTCATTTTGGATGGCTTGTTTGAAGGTTCTCAGTTTGGGTCCCGCTATTTCTTCTCCATCTGTCACTTGCGAAATGTTGTGCTCCACTATGACCGCTGTGATTTCGTTTCTCTATGTTTGCATTCTGGGGTTATCAACATTGCTTTTACCCAAGCCTTTATTCCCTTGGTTGCTAGGGCATTAACTATCCTTGCCTTTATTACCACCGCCGTACCCAGGGGAAGTGGAGGCCATTAATGACACCCCAACTTGGGCGCTCAGGGAGCAGGAAAGTGTGCGAGAGGGGAAACCCTAGTTGCAGACCACCATCACCAAAACCTCACTGTGGGTTTCTACACACACACACACACACACACACACACACACACACACTCACTCTTACATGTCTTATTGCAATTATATTTCTAATCTCCACTTCGAATATGATTTTTATTATCAAATAAGTAGTAAATATTACAAAATTTAATTGAATACATATTAGAAGAACCGAATTAATATAATATTACTTTTGAGCTAATTAAATTTCCAAACTCCAAATTCTAATAAATCTTTTATATTATGATATTGCTATTTTAACTGTGTAGTTTTAAGTCAAATTTATCAACCCATGTTTCATGAAAAGAGTTTCACAAGAACCCATCTCTCATAAGAATGAATGATACACTTAACACTCATTACATCTAAGTGATGTTTATAGAGGTGAAACATTGAGTCTTTTCACAAGATCACCTATTCCAATATTACTCCAACTTAAACACACTTAAAAATATTTTTTCCTTTAAAATTAAACCCACTTAACTTACTACCCATTTTAACAAGTTAAACCGGACGTACCTCTTTTCAAAATCTAACGTGAGGTGAGTAAGTCCTACGGTTAGTTTCATTTTCGAGTGAGAGATTCTGAAAGCTTATAATAATTCTATTAACTAAACTTTTTTAATCGCGCATATAACTCTAATCAACCCATGTTTCATGAGAAGAGTTTCACAAGAACCTATCTCGCATAAGAATGAATGATACATTTAACACTCGTTACATCTAAGTGATGTTTATAGAGGTGAAACATTGAGTCTTGTCACAAGATCACCTATTCCAATATTACTCCAACTTAAACACACTTAAAAATATTTTTTCCTTTAAAATTAAACTCACTTAACTTACTACCCATTTTAACAAGCTAGCAAACACATCTCTTTTCAAAACCTAACGTGAGGTGAGCAAGTCCTGCGGTTAGTTTCATTTTCAAAGCGAGAGATTCCGAAAGCTTATAATAATTCTATTAACTAAACTTTTTTAATCGCGCAACTCTGAAAGATCTCTGATCTAAAAGAGGAAGGCAACATTTTATTGCTAGCTCAGGAATATTTTTACCGTTGTGGTTTAGCAGGCATTTTCGGTTGGAACCAGGAGAATGACGATGATGAGACGCGCATTTCATTTGAGTCGAATGGTGGCAAGAGCTGCAGCGCCCGCCCTGCGCTCTCCATTACCCGCTCTTTCTCAGCCCTCAATCTCCCGCGCGTCGATGTTCCAGGTTTGTTGTTCATTCTCATATATCTCAATGTCTTTGTTTTATCCACGGCCGATGCCAGTGACCAAGAAATGCAGTCGATTTTCGTGTCAGAGCGGTGAAATTGACAAATTTTACTCTAAATCAGAGAAACCCTAGAACGATGTGATGGATTTCAGACACTATGTTTAGCGTGTGGCCTTGGATTAGTAATAAAGTCCTTCACATCTGCCATAGATGGATTTGCAAGGTTTGATTTACCATTAACAATGTCATAGGGTTGAAAGCTAAAGAGGCACATATTTGAACAATATATATATATAATGTAGACCGGAAAATATGTAGTTTAAATTGTAGAACTCTCACTACCGCAAATGTGGGTTCACATCTCCATAAGTTGCATTGTCTAGATGCTTGACCGTGACTTAAACAATCGTCTTACTTTAAAATACAACTGCACTACAAATCCAAGGTCAAAGGAATAAATGCATTATTGCCCATGAGACCGTAAAAGTGTATAAGAGCAGGAATCCTTATTGTATTGTAAGGCTACCTTGGGATGCTCAAAAAGCGGATTTAAAATCGCGAGGTTAAATTTGAATCCCTGGAGTTCCTTTCTGGAGAGGGGGTCTTCTATTGCCGATTTGGTTTATAAAATTCTTCCGCTATAAACTTAGAATATTGTTGTACTTGCCCTAGATGCCATTACAGGCAGAGCAACTCGGGTAAAGTGCCTTTCAATCTCAACCATCCCTGAAGTGCAAAAAAAGATGTTTTCTATCAATCTTCTTGCTAGGTCTACATTTAGCCCACGTTAAATATATGGTGAGGTATGAAGAGTGTGGGAAACTAGAAATAACAAGGGTAAGCAAGATGGAAATCAATTAAGAAACATGTTAGCCAGGGTAAAGGGTGGATTGTGGAAAAATAAGACGAGTAGAAAGATAAATTAAAGGCTAAATTATGCTACCTGTACAGAGAAGTGAACATTATGCCAACTAAAACAATAAAACGTGATAGTAATCATAATAATAACTATACTACACGATTATTAATTCTATAGACAAAAGTAAACGCGTCAATTGTGCCTTCAAACCCTATATTACATTGGGAAGCCTCATCCTTCCAATCAAAGATTCCATAACCTTCATTACCCTATGGTCTAAAAGATTTGATGGTCACGCTACACAGCGTACATAGGGAAATTGGGTTTTCCATTAGCACTGAGATCAAGGAGGTCATTATTGACAGTAAACATGAGAATGCTACCAAATCCTTTTAGAGCGTTCATGCAATGTGGAATGCCATGTTTGCTTAGATGTCACTCAAGC
This sequence comes from Thuja plicata, assembly GCA_018584345.1. Classification (NCBI taxonomy): domain Eukaryota; kingdom Viridiplantae; phylum Streptophyta; class Pinopsida; order Cupressales; family Cupressaceae; genus Thuja; species Thuja plicata. The sequence continues at coordinate 474,629 of MU223986.1, read as the reverse complement.
CTTATAGCTAAAGAAGAAAATTATTTCAAGAGAAAGTTTTAAGGGGCAGTAGAAATCGGTCGACACTTGATCAACCTCATTTGTGATGATGGTTGGAGCCTTAGTTTCTCCTAAGAACTGATGTTACATTTTCTTAGAAACAATCTCACACACATTATTGACGACATTTTTACTTCTTTAAACTCTTCTCATGTCTATCTCCCACCTTCCCCTCTAGGTCCAATCAACTCTTTTAACTCAGCCTTTCTTTTCATTCTCTATTCTTCCCTCTTGGCTCTTTGTATTCCCTATTTATTTTGTTCCTCCACTTGTCATTCCTTATCCTCCACCTTCTCATCATCTCTCTTCCCTCAACTTCTTGCTGCTCTCCTTTTACCTTGTTGTTTTGTATCTTGGCCTACCTCGTTTGCCCATCCTCTCCTTAATATTGTATTCATGTTCCATATTTTCTGTGTTATTAACATCATAACTCATTATAGTCGGATTTTTTTTCCTTTTGTTCTTTATTTTCATTTCTCTTGCATTGTTTTTCATTATAGTCAAATTTTTTTCCTTTCTTTCTTTCTCTTTCATTGTTTTTCATTACAGTTTTATTATTATTTTTATTAGGAACTTTATCGTTTTTAAAAACAATGCAAGAGAAATGAAAGAGAAAGAAAGAAAGGAAAAAAATTCGACTATAATTAGTTATGATGTTAATAACACAAAAAATATGGAACATGGATACAATCTTAAGGAGAGGATGGATGAATGAGGTAGGCCAAAATACAAAACAATAAGGTAAAAGAAGAGCAGCAAGAAGTTGAGGGAAGAGAGATGATTGTTTTTCATTATGTTTTTTTTTGGGTCATTCTTATTATGAATAGAAGCATTACTATTGCGTTTTTTTAAATTTGTACATTGTTATTATTGTTAATATTTTCATCACCTTATTATTATTAATATGATGACTATTATTAGAAGACTAGTGTTATTATTTTCGCTATAAAATTTCACTTTGGTTGTTGGATCCTCATTGTTCTTACCTTTTAGTTTTTACTAATTAATATTTTATTGATTAATTAACGAGGGATTTTAATTGGACCCACACCCCCTACAAATTAACACATTATCCACCAAGGATAAACATGGCCAACATAACCAATGTCTACCACATGATTTGAACAGGGTATCATTTTGCTTTTCAACCAACAAGTGCATCACCCTGCCACATGTTTATATGCTTACTAATCATAATGTTTTTATCATTAGCACAATTAATATTACCATTGTTATTATTGTTGTTATTACTACATTTGGTAGTAATATTACTATAATTTATATTCATTTCACTAGTATTCTTTTTTAAATTTTACTTTATTTACCTTATTTAGCGTGATTATTATTTTAAACCAATTAGCCGGGTGATTCAATTGAGGCCCTCCCCCAGAAGTATTAAAGATATAAATATTACATGCATATGCATAATTTTAAATAACCATAACGGTCTGTAATAGCAACATGCGAAAAGCTAAACTTGTCAACCTGCAACAAGCAGCTTCAACATGCCAGCAGTGATGAAGCCCAAAAAATACCATTGTCCTACATCAGAAACAACAGCAAAGAAAATAAAAGCCTAATGGTAATCGACATACACTTCCATGCTTCATGCCAAATGACAGTTCATCTCCCCAACCAGCCAACTCTACAACTTGTATTCCACTACCTCCTGAGGACTCTGCACAGTCACGCCAAACAAGGGGAATCGGAACCATGGAAAACCTCCCTGGGGAATCGGAACCATAGAAAAACTCCCTGTGATGCTGAGCATGGTCAATGGAATCCACACAGGACACTGAAATTTTGGAATCTATGGATATTTCTTGGTGCCCCTTGTTATGGGTGACCATGAGACTCTCCAAGACTTTGCTTAGGCCATAGCAGTTAGCTTGTTAAAGATGTAGCTCATGTTGAACAAATTTTACTAAATCTACTCTTCCCTCTGGTTAGAGCTTTCCCATTAGATATTGTTGGAGACTGCATTTTATCTTCTGGCACCTCTGAATTCTTGACCTCTATTTACGTAACTATTGATGAGAACACCAAATCTCCAAATTCCATAGGTAGAATAAGCTGCAGAGGTCAAACCTTCAAATGTACATTTGACAAAACCAAAGCCAACTTTGAAATAAAATCCTTGCAAATTGAGGTCTTTGATTGAGGAGTCCCATTCAAACCATGCCTTCCTCTCCCAAGAGTGTTATGACAAAACCCTAATGCAAAAGGTGGTATTCAACTGCCTGACACAGACTCTACCCTTCCAATGAGGATCATGGCCAGGTTTCTTCTTCCTTGCCATTAAATTGAAAAGCCACCTTAAAATAAGCAACCAAAATCCCCATACCAGAGTCGACCATAAACATCATCGCAACAGATACAACCACCTCATTATAATAAAATTGCTCAATGCAGCTTGCACAGGTCAATAGAGGGATACAATATTATAAATCATCCAATGAACCATTGAACACCAAAGCTGCATAATGCTGTCTTAAATCTTCATTGAATTTCTGCCAACCTTTTTGAAAAAGGGGGCATGAGTCCCTATAATAGAAAAAATAAGAGAGATTAAGGAGGCTTAAAACATAAATACTTATTTAATTCACCCCAAGATAATGGTTGACTTCTGTACATACCATTAAGGGATCCTAAACAATGCTACAGTTGGCCAAATAATCTGCTAATCCATTTGCATTTTTGTGACAATGTGAGAAAAGAAGCTCCTTGTTTGATCTTAAAGAATTAGCCTCCTCTAAGTATCTTCAACACTTCCAATTGGGACATTCTTTTTTCTTTGTAAAATTGATTACCATTTGTGAATCTCCTTCTACTTCTAAATTCTGTACCTCATTAGAAAATGCTAGGTAAAATGATAATCGATTGAATTCAATATTAAACAAAGGAGAGAAAAACTCCTTGTATAAGAAACCACAAGAAGATCTTTCCAGAATGGAAATGATTGAGCACTAAAGACAGAATAGAATGTTACTAAACTAACTAAACAACTTAAAGAACATAAAGTTACTAAAAACTGACTGACTGACTTAAAAGAAAGTTACTTACATGACCATTATACTAATTACTACAATATTACTTTAATACTAACACCATACCCACTACTATGTGAAGCCCTAGAAGTAAGGAGCCATCATGGAGGAAACTGCCTGCATCTGCATGCAGAACTAATATAACCCCCACAGCCCTAAGATCACCTTCACTGCACCATCAAAATTTAACTTTGTGAAGCCCTCTACAGGGGGGATTTGAGATTTGTTACTCTTCCTGGTGGTAGCTTTATTCTTCTTATTCTTTTGCTTGTGAGAAGTCATATTTACATTTGATTTCTTTGCTGTTAACCCTTGAACAGGTATAACATGATTATTATAATGATTAATTTTATTTCAGTTTTTGTAATTTAATTTTATTATTATTAATTTTACTATGATTACCAGTAAAATTATTTAGCCTTTAATTTCTCTTTCTACAATTCATCCCACTCTTCTAGTTTTCCACCATTGCATTTTAACCTACACCCTTTTTAAATTATTTTACCACTTGGTGTCCTACATATCATTTTTTCCCATTCTGATGATGGTTTAGAGAGTGTAATTTAAAATGTCAAATGCAAAGTGAAACTCAAAATTGCTTGCTTGAATTAATTGATTCAATGGGGTACATATAGCAATTTACAAGAGCTTTAGATTGAAGTTGAAGTCTTCTAAAATTAGAAGACTTAAAAATAATAATAAATAAAACACCTAAATGACCATTAACAGAAATCTAAAGCCGACATAAAATAGCAAAAGATTCTAAAATATTAAAAGATACTAAAATATTCTAATACCCTCCCTTAATGGTCATTCTATCTACTACACCAAGTTGGCCCCTAAACTTGACAAACACTTCCGGATTGAGAGACTTGGTGAGTATATTTGCATCCCGGTCCTCAATGGGAACATACTACAATAGCGCTGATCCATCTTTGACAAGCTTGTGGATGAAATGACAATGGAGGTTAACATGCTTGGTCCGTTCATGGAAGATTGGATGTTTGGTAAGTTTTAGGACCCCTTGATTATTATAGAACAAGGGATTAGGTTCTGCTTGTGACATGTGCATACCAGCAAGCATCCTTCGAAGCCAAATTGCCTCACAAGAAGCCTTAAGACCCCCATATTCAGCTTTGGTGGAGGAGAGAGCTATTGCTTGTTGCTTCTTGTTGGTCCATGTGATTGCACAGAGCTATTGCCTGCTGCTTCTTGTTGGTCCATGTGCAATCACATGTGCCCAAACTGAAAGCATACCCTAATGTAGACTTTCTGTCATCAATACAACCTGCCCAATCTAAGTCTGTAAAGCCAACGAGCCTAGGATCTTTGATTTTGCTGAACAAAATGCCAAAATCAGGAGTGCCCTTCGCATATCTCAACACACGCTTCGTGGCAACCCAATGTTCAACTTTCAGGGCTGTCATGAAGTGAGAGATGTAGCTCACAACATAACTGAGGTCAAGTCTAGTGGTGGTGAGATAAATGAGGCTACTCACTAGTTGTCTGGAAGCTAATTCATATACCACTGGTGAATCTGATTTGGGTGAAAGTTTTAGCCCCTTCTCCATAGGTGTAGATGCAGGTTTGCAACCATGCATTCAAAACTTATCTAACAAACTTTTGACATATTTTGACTGAGAAGTGAATATGTTGCTATCTGTCTGCCAAACCTCTACACCAAGACAATAATGGAGAAGTCCCAAATCCGTCATATCAAAAGACTGGCACAAATTCCGTTTGACCAACTCGACCAAATGTGCTGCACTACCAGTAATGATCAGATCATGAACATAGATGACACAAATGAGAATCTCACCACTAGCATGCTTGACATACATATGAGGATTAGAAGAACTTTGTTGAAACTCTTGATCTATCAAATACTTATCAATCTTGATGGACCATGCTCGGGGAACTTGTTTGAGGCCATAGAGTGCTTTTACCAATTTGCAAACCTGGTGTTCTGTATTGGCAATGTGGAAACCTAGAGGCTGTGTCATGTAGGATTCTTCCCGCAAATCACCATTGAGGAAAGCACTCTTGACATCCATCTGATGGACTTTCCATCCAAAGCTGAAAGAGCAAGGACAAGTTGAATGGTGCTCATTTTGGTTGTGAGAGCAAATTTCTTCTCCTAGTTGATGCCCTCCTTGTGTGATAATCCTTTAGCTACTAATCGAGCCCTGTACTTATCAAGTCTTCTGTTAGCCCTATACTTGACTTTATACACCCATTTGCAACATAGGAGCTTCTTCCTTGGTGGAAGATCTAACAACACTCAGGTATACTTTTAGCATATGAATATGTCAGAGGCTCATAAATATTGTGAATGTTTGCCATAAGAGCAAAGTTGATTGTGGTACGTTGCTTGCTCTTATTCCTAGCTGATCTACCCTCAATAAGTTCATCATCATGAAGATCACAAATGGTCTTGGCTCACAACTTAGGCTGGAGAGTAGAAAATCCAACATCTACCGCATGAGGAACAACATCAGTTGGGATCTTTGGATGAGGATCTGAATCTCCCGAGGAAAGGTGGGTGGCATTTGAATCCCTCCCATCAAGTGAATTGAATGGAAGTTGAACATCCAAATTTGTAGCCTTTGGAGATTGATCCTTAGGACTCAAAACCATAGAAGGCTGAAACGACTCTCGTTCTTCATTAAACACCACATCTCGACTAAATATGAGACGGTTAGTATCAACATCAATCAACTGATAAGCCTTATATGCATCGCTATACCCTGTGAACATCAATTTCCGAGTCTTGGAATCTAGTTTGATGCAATCCAAACATGACTAATTTCGGGCTTTTGTCGAGACTAAGCTTCCTCTGGGGTCGTCTTCTTAATGGCTTGTGTGGGAGATCGATTCAGAGGATAAACAAAAGTATAGACTGCTTCTACCCAAAACTTTTTTGGAACATTTCTATGCTTCAACATAGATTGAGCCATGTCAGTGACTGCATGATTCTTGCGCTCAACAACACCATTCTGCTGTGGGGTATAAGTTGTGGTAAGTTGATGCTTAATGCCATGTGATGCACAAAAGTTTGAGTAATTGGATGAACAAAATTCTCCACCATTGTCGGACCGAAGAGTGACTATTTGACAGCTTGACTCTTTTTCCTCTGAGGCCTTAAACTTTTGAAACATGTTGAACACCTCCGTTTTATGTTGAAGAAAATACACCCACATTTTTCTGTTGAAATCATCAACAAATAACAGAAAATACCTACATCGAGTAACTGATGGAGTAGTCATGGGTCCATAGATTTTTGCATGAACCAACTCCAAGACCTTGGATACCCTCCAACTATCCCCATTTGAAAACGAAGTCCAATGCTGCTTCCTAGCCTAACAAGTTTTGCAAACTCCATGATTTTGTGTTTGAATTGCAGATAATCCAACATCTAGATTCTTTTGTGCCAACGATTACTGATGGAAGTACTTTTGGCTGCCATGGCTTGCTCTTGAAAATCACCTGTATTGACGAGTCTATAAAGACCATGATCCTCGAAACTAACTGCAACTATAGTGTGAGACTCCCTATCAACAATGTTGCACTTGTACAAATTGACGACGACATCTAGCTGTGGAGAATGAAGCATAATTTGACTGATTGACAACAAATTTTTCTTCATCTTGGGACAAAGTATACATTGAGAAAGATCAAATCTCTCCCACCAAGTGAAATCTGAACGTTGCCTGTTCCAACAACAATATACTCCTCGCCTCCGCCAAAGGTCATTGAATCTGTGAAAGACGTGAACTCTGTGAACCAATCTCGACGATGTGTGAAATACAAAGAGGCACTAGATTCAATGTACCAGGTAGACGATTTCTCATGATCAAATGGGCATGTGGCCATGCATGCATAGGAGTTATACTCCTTCTGATTAGAATGCATAGCAGCTTAGGCCTTTTGCTGAGACCCTTTCTGTGTAGATTGTACGACTGTCAACTGTTTCTTGCAATCTATCTTTATGTGACAATCATTCTATTGAACACTCTTCTTCTTTGAATATGTTTGAGGTTTACTTGGTTCTTCCAATTGGGAGGATTGAGGTTTACCTTTGTTCTTGTTCGAGGCTTTGGCTGTGAAGGCCACTTGTTTTGTGAAGGATAAACTAGCACTGCTTCCAAATTGTTGCTTCCATCTATTTTGCTGGAAAATCTTGTTGCAGGGATATGGAAACTTCAAATCAACACTATTAGAAGTGATATTGGGCATCTCAATGAATTGCTTGTTGGATTAGGGCAGGCTTTTCAGTGTGATCAGTACCATATATTCTTCCTCCATCTTGTGGCCAATAGCCTCCAATTGGTCACAAATGTTCTCGATCTTCGTAAGATGTGCCCGGAACATTTTCTCATCCATCATGATAGAAAATAACATATCCTTCAGAAAGAAAGCTTGGCTCTTGTTGGACGTCTCATGAAGATCCTTCAGGGGTTACCAAATCACTTGAGCTATTTTGCCAGAAGGAACATTAGGGAGCTGATCATTTGTAACGAAGAAAGTTTGATAAGAATTATAGCTTCTCGGTTACACTCATCAAATTTTTCCTAATCTGTTCTAGATTGTGTAGGATGTTTGTGTACCTAGGACAATTTTGTCAAGACACCGATATTCAAATATCGTCATCATGTGCTACTTCCAGGTGTTGTAGTTGTGGCCGTTGAACCTTTGATTGCCTTCCAACATAATGTTGTTCAAAGAAGCCATGACTGATATTGAAGTTTTTGGTCAAATCCGTGAAGGCATGAAAACCGAGGCAAAGACTGCTGATCAATCGACACAATTTTCAAGACAACACTCTGTAAGAAAGGATGGATGATGAGAAACCTGAAAATAAAAATTGTTAGGAAAAACTTTTTTGTTGGTCTAATAGGATTAGGGTTTAACCTAGAAACCCTACCTACAAAATCTCAAAGGATGCACAAAAAATTCACGTATTGTTCCACTTCCAAAACCTAGGTTCTCTCTTGAAAATCTAAATTTTTTTCGATTTGTAAAGAGCCGTAGCCGTAGGAAAAAACAAAATTCCACATCTTAGAAAACCCAAAAGCCGTGTCTTAGCATAAAGAAATCGAAAAGCAGCTGTTAAAAATGCGGGTTGTCAATGCTGAAATACGTGGAAAAATTGCGTTTAGTTAAACATCCAAGGGTTTACAAATCACCACCTCAGAAAAAAAAACACCGTTGGATCTGAACTTTGCGTGCGGTTTTTTTCAGAAAACAGACAGACGTAAAAAACATGACTAAAACATTGCGTGAATAATAGAACTTGTGTGGGAGGTCTTAGCAGATGTGAAGGAAAGATTGCGAGCTTCCTTCATGCGGGGCTGTAAACAAAAAATGGACACAGTAGTTCAAAATGCGGATTATGGAGTCGTATGCAGTTACAGAGGTCGCATGCAGACTTCTTCAAACCCGAAGAATTTCAAACTTATAGAAAATGCCCTGCAAATGGGAAGAAAAACAAAGATACACAATTTTTACCGCCAAAAAAATTGCTCAGAGAAATACAGCTTTGATACCATGAAACTCAAAATTGCTTGCGTGAATTAATTAATTCAACTGGGTACATATAGCAATTTACAAGAGTTTCAAACTGAAGCTAAAGTCTTCTAAAAATAGAAGACTTCAATAAAATAATAAATAAAACAATGAATAAAACACCTAAATGACCATTAACAGAAGAATCTAAAAAATTGGCTAAAATATTTAAGTATACTAAAATATTCTAATACAAAAAATTACGGATAGCTAATTCCAAAAGCATACTAAATCATTTACCCAGATTGTGGAAACATGATGTCTACTAATGAGAGGCATGCCTAGCAGAATTGGAATACAATTCAAATAATCAACAAATAAGGCCAGTCATTTATGTGATTATTTGAATTTAAGTGAGGGTAACATCATGGCTGTCTTAAGTGAGATGCAATTCTTGATTAAAGCATCAGCCCCCCAATTTTTTTTTTTGAATTGGAAGATGAAAAGGGAGGCAAAATTGAATTTTTTAGTTTCCTTTCATCTAGTACTATCATCGAGGAACAATATCTATTCAATATTTAAAGCTAAGTCACAGGGTTTGTTGAATTTCAGCCATGAAGTTCGAAATTCGGCGAACACTAACTTTTTTTCATAAAATTTAAAAATTCATTAAATTATGTCTATAAATTTGTATGGAAACATCAACAGCGTGTGATTGAAGAAGCTGCTATCAAGGGGTGAGTAGTTTGCACAATAGTGGATGCGGTTTGTATCAAGGACACAATTTAAAATGTCGTCGCTCCAAGTATGAGAGTTTCTATTAGACATGAGTCGTGGTTTGTTTTGCACAATAGGTTGACTCAGTGTAGAGAAGGTGTCCCCCCTAGAAATGCTGTCCACAGAAGCAGTGGAAGCAATTGGAAATGCTGCCACGAGATGTCTGAAGCTTGCATGTATGTGCGTTTTTTTGGATTTTTCTTTTGACATTTTTTTTATCAAAGTTTATGTGTCAATTTAGGTTTTATTGGTTTTTTATAAAAAAATTATGTTTTCATTTTAAAATTTAATAATAGAGTTTGTAAATATTATTTTATTTAAGTTCAATTTTATGAAAATTCTAATATTTAATGTTTCTTATTTTATTTCTTTTTTACCTATTTCGTTTACCATTAGAATTTAAGAAATTTAAATTTAATAACTTGAAATATTTAGTTTAGATTTTGAATTAATAAATTATGGATAAAATATACAAATATTTAACCAGTTGAAATATTGAAATTAAATTTAATAAATATAATATTGATTTCTTTTAAAAAATGCAAATTTAAATATATAAATCAAAATTTAAACTTATTATTACATTATATTTATTATGAATTTATGATTATTCAAATTTATATAATAATTATTATAATTTTAATTTACTTGTGTATATATATAGACATATCAATAAATTTAAATATATAAAGTTATTATTTATATTTTTTTTAAGGGAATTTAATTACAGTTATTTTTCCAATTTTTTTCTGCTTATAGAACTTCATTAAAATTTTATTGTTGCCGAATTTGAACTCAAACTCAAACGTGAACTTAAACCTTGTGACATATTATTAAATGTTAGGTTTTCTGCAAGTGCAAAAGGTAAGCTATTAGATGAGTAAAGTCTCAGTATTTTCCTACAAAATGGAAGTGGTAAAATTCTCCTTTGATATTGATATGTATGAGATAAACTAGTCTACACTCTGTGTTAATCTTATGTTATCTGCAAGTGCAAGACATAAGCTTTTAGATGAGTAAAGTTTCAGTATTTTTCTACAAAATGGATGTTATAAAAGTTTCCCTTGATATTGATATGTATGAGATAAACTAGTGTACATTTTGTGTAAAGCTTAAGTTTCCTGCAAGTACAAGACAAGCTATTGGATGAGTAAAGTTCCAGTATTTTCCTACAAAATGGAGGTGATCAAATTCTCCCTTGATATTTATATGTATGTAAGAGATCTCATGGTGTGTTTTCATGCAAATATCAAATATATTTTGATGCCTTTCTTTCAGAGATTTGCACAAAAGGTTTCACATCTATGTGAAGCTTTACAGGGTTGTCTATGATATACTATTTAGTGTAAGTTCTCATATCTGTGTGAAGATGATATTGTGATTTCTTTAGAAACTGACTTGTAGCTGGCAATTTCTTTTGGCTGGCAGGTGCCAAGGAACTTTTCTTCAGGGGAACAGCTGAAAGAGGCATATATTCGGGTCAGTTTTTGTTTTTCATTGCTCATTTGGTAGCATGATTTGATTGACTTTTTGAATACCATTTAGATATGTGTAAGCATAGATGGAACTTTTTATCTGGGATTGAAATTGAAATTTTATGTTGAAGGTGATATTCAAAAAAATCTAGAGGGATTTGGGTTTTGGTGGAATATTAAGGTTTACATATTGTAATTAAGTAACCTTGGTGACTTTGTGGTTTGTTTTCTAATATTGTTGTTAAAATAGCTAATTTCCTATAGGTATTTTTGCATAGAGTTGGGAATTTCCTGGAATGCAATGCTTTATAAGCATTTGCACAATTCATTGTAAAACCCCTTATGAGCTTAATATTATTAATATTGTTGGAATTATGGGTAAGATTTCCAGCAATATTTGTGTCTGTCATTTTCCAACCATTTTGGAGTATAACATTTATTGGATGCTTATAGTTATGTTTTTAATGTCCGAGTGAAGGTCCTTATGACAGCTATAATCCGCCTGCAACATCCTTATCTTTGTATGCGATTGCCAATAGAGCTGACCAAAAGGTGTACATGACTTTGATAGTCTGTTTGATATTATAGAACAAAACATCGATGCATCAGTGTAGAAGAGAGTTGGTTCTTGATTAGTTGTGTTTTTACCCGGCACAGAGTTAAATAACCATCTCAGAATTTTTACCCGGCATTGAATCAATACATTAAAAGTATGCTAATTGGAGAGAGCCATCTTAAGCTAAGTTGCCGGTTTGGGTTTGGTGACAGGTGCAGGTACGAGAACCCGGTACGTGGGTGCATTAATTTTTTTTTAGGGGTTTGGGTGCATATGGGTACATGTGTGTGTATATTAGTTTTGGTAATCCTGTATGCTAGATATGGCAGTAATTCTGAGCAATATAAATGATTCAAAGCACTGCCTATATTCTGCTGTATATTTCTGAGTGCTGCAACATCCTTTTCGGACCAGTATATGTAATTATGAGCCCTGAGAAAATCATTTACAAATTGGTACATGCAATGAAAGGTCAGAATTTTGTATCACTTTTCTTGTAGATTTTTCTCAGCTCTTGCATATTAAAAAGGAAGATTGTCATTTCAATTTATGCACAAATACAAATCTTTTTTGTTCATCCAGTATATCAAACCAATGTCAACCGATGAACTCTGAAACTGTGCATTCATGCCATCAAAGAAACTACTAAAAGGGCAAATTTTTGGATCAGACTAGCAGAGTATTTGACAAAATGCTTGATGCTTGAGATTTAAGGTTTCTATGCCACCTAGTATCTCTTATATACTTGGTTCTCAATGACTGTAATATTTGTTCCCCTAGTACACTTACATCTTTGTAAGCGTGTTTGAAGGCCTCATAATGGACCTTTTTAGGGTTAGGAATAAAAAAATTAAAAAAAATGTTTTTTATTTAACTATGGGACCACTTTTTTTAAGCTGGGCCGTGGGTCCACCCTCTTGCACCTGGGTGCGCCTGGGTTTGTGCTGGGGGCACACTGGGTGTGCGACCAGCACTGTGGGTGTGCATGGGTTCGCAGTTGTGTGAACCGTGGCGTACCCACAGTGCTGGGCGCGCACCCTGTGCGCACCTAGCACAAACCCACAAACACACCCGAACACGGTGCGTCCCCGCACCCAGTTCAGGGCGTGTGGGTGTGAACCCGGTAGCACAGGTCTCAAGAAAATCTCTTAAAATGTTCATTGGCATTATTCGCCAAACTTGATTATATGATACAGAGGTTGCCTGCTATCCAAATTCTTGCAGTCCGTTTAAGCTCGAGTGCTTTATAAATATTTATATGAAATGCTTTGAATATATGACTTAAGTTTGTGATACACATTTGTCACAAGACAGAATCTAACATATTTTGGATTTTGGATCATGGAAAAGGATGTTCTATCTAAGAAAGTTGCTGCTTTTGATTAATCTCTTTTATTTGTGTGACTTCATTTGTAATCATTACTTGTTTGTTGATTTAAAATTTTGATTTTTCATGCAAAATTGTAATAATTAAGGCACAGAGCAAACTAATGCTTCTGCGCATAGCAGCTGGTGTTATTGGTTGATAAAACCCATGTATTTAAAGGCTTCTCATTGTTGTGTAATGACCCCTTTTTGGATTGCCCTAATTTTTCCCCTCTGAGACTGCATGGTAGCTTGCATAAACAGTAGGCTTGATATCTGTCATGCTTCTTTTGCCAACCTTTTGCACTCTTGTAGCTATTTGTATTCTAACATATTTGATAGGCTCCTCAATCCTCATCTCCTTTGAAGCTTCTCAATTATTCCCTCTAAGCAGCTTTCTTTTCTGCGGATATGAATGTTCTCTACGCTGCAATGCTTGGCTGTAGCTTTTTCTTCTAAGTGCTCAGATAATCGATCTTCCTAGTCAACACCCGCATGTATAGTGGGGTGTCCTCAGACTGAAGAATATGGTTCATTCACAATATAATAAACTTTGACAACTCAATTCATAAACTTAGTCACCATTAGAGAGCTCCTGTAATATACCCTGCACATGTGATTGCTGATTGGACTATATACGCTGAATGCATGTTAAAAATCTTCAATGCCCTTCATATTCCTTCCCCTGTTCTGTGCTCCTGTATTCAATTCCCTGTATTTTGTTTTGGTACTAGCTACGAATAGCCATGATTCATTGATGACCTTCTTTATTCAAATATGACGACCGTCTGAATGGAAATAAATTGCTAAGTGCATGGATACAATTTTCTGATTGTGTCCTGATGGAGCCCTGATTTTATGAAATCAGGGCATCCATTTGATCACTATTCTATTTATCCCCTTCTCTACTTTTGGTCTTATTTTTTAAATTATTAATCATTTTTCTTAAAAAATGAACTTTCATACT
>MU223986.1:423335-459422 GCA_018584345.1 Thuja plicata | reverse complement strand
GAAATACTCCATTGTGTTCGAATCTGTGTCTAGTTTGCTTCCGTCTTAGGGAGTTAAAGTGCATTCTAGACTAACTTAAAATTACATAAATATATTTGATCTGTCATATCCGGATTATTAAGTTTTCTAGGAATTGAAATACTTGAAAATTTATAAAGTTGTACGTAATAAGCTTATATTTTCAACTCTATTGCCCTTTTTGAAAACTGGCACTGGTCTTTTCATTATTCATAATTCATCTTTTTCATGCTGGCAACTATTTTATATTCTGCCATTTGAAGAAATATTGTATTCATCTTTGAAATTTATAATTACTCTTTTACTTTAAATTAATTATATAATCATATAATCGTTTATCCTTTTGCAATACAGAGTTCCAAGCTTGAAGCATTGTTTTATACAGTTGTACAAATTGGCGTCATTTTAGCAGTTTTAATAATCGTTGTGCAAAATTGAAAGTCTCTTGTCATCTTGCCATTAAGGATTCTTTTCAAATACATTAATATTTTAACCATTCTGTTATAAGCACCCTGGGCTTAAGTATTTTGGTTCAGGAACAGGTATACCCGCCTTGGCCTTGCAGAGCTAGAAGTGCAGGGAACTCGGATCATACCGTTCAGTTCCGTCAAGTTGGACATAGCCGATTGGATATCCTGATATCAAGTTGGCGAGGCTTGCAGGATTCCAATCCGTCGGTTTTGAGAACCAACATGTCCTACATTACCAGGCAATGACTTGACAGTAAAACGATGCTACAGAGGAACTCGAAACATGCACAGGCATAAGAAGTGCAATATGAAGAATATCGTTCATTCACAATATAATAAACTTTGACAACTCAATTCATAAACTTAGTCACCATTAGAGAGCTCCTGTAATATACCCTGCATATGTGATTGCTGATTGGACTATATACGCTGAATGCATGTTAAATCTCTTCAATGGCCTTCCTATTCTTTGCCCTGCTCCGCGCTCTTGTATTCAATTCCCTGTATTTTGTTTTGGTACTAGCTACAAATAGCCATGATTCATTGATGACCTTCTTTATTCAAATATGACTACCGTCTGTATGGTAATGAATTGCTAACTGCATGGATACAATTTTCTGATTGTGTCCTACGTTACCAGGCAATGACTTGACAGTAAAATGATGCTACAGAGGAACTCGAAACATGCACAGGCATAAGAAGTGCAATATGAGTGTGTGTAAACACAATCTCAGAATGATCGCTGGGCAATGATCTTCCTCAAATGTTTGTTTAACTCACACTCCAAGACTGTTACTAAGGGCCACGTCCCTCTAAGGCTTCCACGTTGGATGAGATGACGGTAAGAAGAGTTACACCATGAGCTCCTTGTTCCACGATACAAATAACGAGTATTTCTTATGGTACTTGATTCTTGACCAGGTTAAATACTTTGACAAAAATATTGTCGTTGAAGCCAGAGGTGTTGATTTGCAACCATCCACAAATATGAGATATTGTCTTAAGTAAATGAATCTCTGCGCAGGCATCCACAATTATGGCAAGTTTATGATTTTTCTTACTTTGGAATTCCATTAGGCGGTATCCAGACTATAGAGTCAAATCCCTGTATTGCCGTTCAGGTCTTTATCGCCTTGGTTTGTTTTAATATACAGCTCTGATTTCCTCCTTGGTTTGCTGTTTTCCCTTCATATATATGCAAGCGTTGGTGAAAGGTAATAGATGCGATTTCCCATTTAGTTGCTTGGTCAATATATGTTATGCTTGTATTTACTATATTTAATATGGTTTGTTTATATTAAGTTTGGTATATATTTAATATATATTTATATTTTAATGATAATAGCATTTATATTATTTAATTAAATATATATAATATTAATAATATAATTTGATACTATATATTATAATATATCTTAGAGTTATTCATAATATTTAATTAGTATAAATTTCTATATTTCAAATGTTTGATATATGCCATTTATTTATTGTAATAATATTATTTATTTATATAATAATATTGGGTATTTATTATTTATTTATAATTATATTTTATTATAATTAATTAATTTATTTTCATATATTTTAATACTATTATTAATTTTAATATTTTAATTTTATAATCATTATTTATTTAACAATATTATATTATTTAAATATTATTACAATTCTATTTGAAACGGGGACATGACATGTTGAAACTTGATAGTAAATGCTATGATTTTTGTAGAGTTCCAAATTCTCTTTTAAATTTGTAGTTCTGTTTAGTCATTGTTAGAAATGTGTGTGAAAGCTAGATTTTTGTTGCAAATTTTACATTTTTCTCTAGCAGTCTTGTCTGTAATGGTTTTCTTGATGAAGGATAAGAGCTTGGAGCCTGTACAAGAAAAGTCTGCCCTGATGGAACATCTAACCTTGTTATAGAAATATCTGAAGGAATCACTTCCTAATGGCTTCTCAACATGGAGAGCAAATGATATGATTTTCGATTAGTCTCTATTTCTAGAGTTCCAATTTGTAACCATAAATTTGTAGCTCGCAAGTGAAGTACTCCTGTTTAGACACTATTAGAAATTTGTGCAAAAGCTGGATTTTATTGCTAACTTTACATTTAGTTTTGGTCTGTAATGGTTTTACTTTTCTTGGTCAAGAAGAAGAGCCTGGGGTTTGGAAAAGAATAATCTGCCTCAATGGAATGTCTAACCTGCTTGTAGAAATAGGTGAAGGCAATTATTCCACTCATGTATATTATAGATTGCACTGAATGGTGCATTTAAGGGATTGTCTCCCATCCTTTGATTAAATAAAAGCATCATGGTTCACACGAAACAAGCATAAAATTCAGTGTACCATTCACTTTAGAGCTAGGGTGATGTAATAACAAAGAAGGTACTTGTTTTTTTATTCTTAGGACCAATTTTGTGTTGAGTTGGGTTTGTCTTGTGGTCTTGTAAGTTGTAGCTATTGAATGGCATGAAACACCAATCTGGTCAAACTTGTTATGGTTTTAATTTTCGTGGTCAAGAAGAAGAGCCTGGGGTTTGGAAAAGAATAATCTGTCTCAATGGAATGTCTAACCTGCTTGTAGAAATAGGTGAAGGCAATTATTCCACTCATGTATATTATAGATTGCACTGAATGGTCCATTTAAGGGATTGTCTCCCATCCTTTGATTAAATAAAAGCATCATGGCTCACACAAAACAAGCATAAAATTCAGTGTACCATTCATTATTAGAGCTAGGGTGATGTAATGACAAAGAAGGTACTTGTTTCTTTATTCTTAGGACCAATTTTGTGTTGAATTGGGTTTGTGTTATGGTCTTGTAAGTTGTAGCTATTGAATGGCATGAAACACCAATTTGGTCAAACTTGTTATGTGATTTTAACCTGTTGAGCTGACTGCAAATATAGTCTTTGAACAGAATTTGGAACCCCTAAGTTACTTTTTTAATTTTTTGATGGCATATCATGAAGATTTCAGAGAAGCATGCTGTATAGAGGGCTTTCTAAGAAGCTGATGTTGGTTTGACTAAAACTCACAAATTTAAAATGAATTTTTTAATTTTTTTCCCCCTAAGTTGGTGCTTCCGTAAACAAATTATTTCACCTTTTGATTTGATTTATACGATGAAACATTTATCAGGGAAATGTGCACTGTATTTGAATTCAAACTTTGGTGATACTTTTCAAGCAACAGGTTTATGGCTGAATAAATGGAACTATTATATTCACCATTTAGTTGTGGTCTTGTGGTCTAAATGATGCAGATATGATCTTTATGTAAAAATTAATGATAAGGATATCTGCTATTTATTATTAACCTAGATTTTGTCTTGTTTCCTTTTGAATTTATCTCTCTTAATGAATTTGTTTTCTAGAAAGTAATGACAATGCCACATTATATAGTGTTAATTTTTCATGTTTGCTCATCATCAAAGTTTGTTTCTTAGTTTGGATGGAAGATACTTCAATAAGCATTTCTAGCTCTCTCATCTTCTTTGTGCCTTACTTTTTGTTGTTATGATCCCAGGTTCCCATTCCTATGTTTGGAGTAACAGGAAATTATGCCTCTGCACTATATCTTGCTGCAGTGAAAGCTGACAAGTTAACGGTCGTGCAATCAGAGCTGAAGAGTGTTATGGAGGCTACCAAAACCAGTCCAGCTTTTCAAAATTTTATCAAGGATTTGTCTATACAAAGGAAAATTAGAGTGAAGGCTGTGATTGAAATTTTCACAGAAGCTGGATTTTCAGATATATCTAAGAACTTCTTAGGTACAAATAGTTGATGCTATTTCATGATTTACTATTGCAATAGATTTTTTGCTGATTAGACATATCTTTGAATAGGTTCTAATAAATTATTTTTTTAATTGTAACTCAAGTTAGAACCTTAAATTAGTGAATTTGTTTATGGCAGTCAATGCAATTGATCTTGTTTAAGGATAGGTGAATACTGGTCTTGGAAAGACTGCAACAAGGATGCAAATGTTGGTTTTGCTAGTGTTTCAAACTATGATGAAGCTTCCTAATCAAACCATGGAATGCAGAAGGAAGCACTTCCGCACGAGATTGGAAGGATATAATCTTAAATTATGAGAGGATTAGAACTACAATACTCAAAGCTTATTATTATTGCACAAGTAATTGGTAAAATATTGGATTGATTAATGAATGAGCAAGACGCTCATATATAGATTACAAGGACAATATTAGAAATATTCTAATAACTACAGAATAAAAGAATATTAGAATCATTCTAATATTTACAAGATACACAATATTGACCATTAAAAGAAATAATAAATAAGATATTCAGAGATATTATTCTAATACCCTCCCTTAATGGTCAATATGTCAACTACACCAAGGAACCCACTGGACTTAACAAATTTATTTGGAAGGAGTGGCTTGGTGAGAATATCGATAGTTTGGTCTGCTGTAGGAACATACTGCATATCCACGGATCCTTCTTCAACCATCTGTCGGATGAAGTGGCAATGAAGGTCAATATGCTTTTCACTCATGGAAAATATCGATAGTTTGGTCTGCTGTAGGAACATACTGCATATCCACGGATCCTTCTTCAACCATCTGTCGGATGAAGTGGCAATGAAGGTCAATATGCTTTTCACTCATGGAAAAATGTATTTTTGGCAAGTTTGAGCACCCCTTGATTGTCGCAGAAGAGGGGTGATGGGCCTGCCTGAGGCGTATGGATGTCGGAAAAGCATCCTTGGAAGCCAAACTGTCTCACACCCTGCTTTGATTGTTCCTCGATATTCAACTTCCGTTGAGGAAAGAGAAAGCTGAGGACATATCCAGAAGTGGACTTTTTGCTATCAATAGAGCCTCCCCAATCTGAGTCTATGTATGAAATGTCCCAAACTGAGATTTTTCCCAAAACCCTCAATAATATCTCAGAACATTTAAATAACACATTCATGTAGATAAAACATTGATTCACAACAAATAACCAGCAAAATGTCCCAATAAAACCCCCAACAAATATTATTGCATTATACAACAACAATACAATAATAATGGGATTTCCACAATCCAAAATCTGAACTACAATATTCAACAGTAATATCAGATGATAAGAAGAACCTGGAAATGCAATGGTGAACTCTGCTGTGAATCCACCCCGAGATGAACTGGGTTTCCGTCCGATCCACCGAGAAAGCCTGAAGGTTTCAGTCCTCAGGTTTCAGAATCGAAAGCTGAAGCTCTCTGGATTCTCCAAGAGAAATAAATTCATAAAAACTAAGCATGCCTCAATGAGACTCCAAGCCTTCTTTTAAGGTTGCAGTTGTGACTTCAGTTTCCTCACTTTGTCTCTTCATATTCCACTTAAAGTCACTTTCAAATAAATATAACCGTTGAGTTATAAAGTGACATAATAAAATAAAGTAAGGAATCTTCTGGCATTAAAACGGAGGGCCAAACAAACCTGGATGAAGACGTGTGATAGCTTGTCGGAAAGCTCTCGGCGAGATGCTCTGAGTCCACTACTGAAATGCCAGGAAAACTAAGTTCTGCTGTCTTACTATAAATAGTAAGCACCTTGGAAACCCTGTGGAAATTGATCCGATTGGCCTGAAACTGAAAACACCTAGGCCAAACATCCCTTTGATCACCTGCAAAGCCTTGGTTAGCTCACCGAATCACGATGAAAGGCTAACTATATGGCACAAAATAATGCGCCCCGAAAAGGGGACATTACAAATCATCCCTTCCCGAAGATTGCTTGCCCTCAAGCAATCGGTATCTGCATGCTGTGATCCTAATACCTGGATCCCAAACCAACCTTAGGGAAGCTGCTCCACCAATCTGTCGTGTGAAACTGAAACAGATATTATGCCTTGACCTGTGAAGCCATTCATCCAGCAACAAAACAACAACTAGTCTAATGCTAGGATCCCAAATCACTGCAGGATCAGTCGTACTAATCTGCCCTGTGCCGCCATCATATGTGAGAAAGTCCTCAACCAAATTGAGAACCTCACTCAAACTGAGATTACCAGCACCTCTACGGTCAGATGCAGGGGGAAACCAAACCTCACACCAATCGACTCCCTGAATAAATATCAACTGCAAGTACGTCCCTCCTGGATCCCATGAGCAAAAGGGCCTTCCATCTCCCCAGCTGGCTGAAATATCTTGATGCCCTATGCCCATACTGAGTGAATCACTAGAAATGTTCAACTGCCATAACACTGCCCCTCTAATCCGTCGCCCGAACTGGAAACTGTACTGAAGAGGCAAGGTACCCAGACCGTCGGACAAGGCTTCCACCTGCAAATAGGGAAGCGTACCAACCCAATCACTCACCCCACACCTCTGCAATAATTAGGAAAGAAAGTTCTCCGTAGGTGGGCTGAATGGAAAACCAAATGCATCCCATACAATGTGGCCAACATGCGATGCACTAACCAACTCTACTGGAATTCCTGAATCAACATAAGGATTCCATAACTGTCTCTCAATACCCGGAGTCATATAGTGTATACCATGGTGTGAAAAATTCACCCCAACAAGCATAATCATCATAACAAGCTCGATAACCCCGTACTGAATAAGCTCTACTCGATCATCATCATCATGCCTAAAATATGTGGTGATAGAATTACCATAAGCACTGGATGAATCAATATGATAATGTAGAGGAGTCGCGGTTGTGTGGAAAGAGGAATGATCCAAGGGATGCTCGCCAACATGAGACATCTCACCATCAACGAGAGGTAGTGCAAGGAAAGGCATATCACCCATCATGCCACAAGACATAATTGCCCATCTTGGACTGCTGGTGTAAAAACCACACTGCTTAGCAATTGAGCTCATCTCGCTACTCCAACCCGGTGACCAAGACTCACCTCTAATAACTGAACTTGGGTCCCAAATTCTGTAATCAACCTCATCCTCGTCATGGGGATAGGAAATACCTTCTTCATCTAGCTCAAAGAAAGGATTATCAAATGTCAAATCAGCACCCATCTCAAACAAGGAATTGTCAACCGCCTGAAAGTTATCTAACTCATAAAGAAACTCTGGATGATCCAAGGATCTTTTCGGACAACTATCCAAGTCATAGGTTTGTTGTATGCTATCGAGTTTCAGAATCACCTTCTGAAAGAATTCAGACCTTTCCCTGTCGTCCTGTTCCCTGTACTGAGTAGTGGCAACAATCTGATTTCTTGCTTCCTGAAGAGCAATTTGTGTGTGTTCCAATGTACCTTGAGTAACCCTAAGCTCTCTATTGAGCTTATTAACCTCATCCTCCTTTTCCCTCAACTGCCCAACATACTTTCCAGCAACCTGTAACAGGTAGTCGCGGTCTGAAAGTAAACACAGATATCCTGATTTCTAATCCTCAAAAGCTGTTTTGACCCCCTGTAAATCTGCAACATAAGATCCAATCCCTATACCACCTTGTCCTTTCTCCTTTTGAACTTTCCTGTAAAGATCCTCAATAATCTGGTGAGTGCTATCATGGTGAACAAGAGCTGCAATAATGGCATCGTTATTGANTGTTTTGACCCCCTGTAAATCTGCAACATAAGATCCAATCCCTATACCACCTTGTCCTTTCTCCTTTTGAACTTTCCTGTAAAGATCCTCAATAATTTGGTGAGTGCTATCATGGTGAACAAGAGCTGCAATAATGGCATCGTTATTGACTTTCAGCTGACTCTTCAAGGCATGCTCCTCATTGTCATTTTGGGATGCATTATCTGATGGGTCATCCAAATCAGCGTTATATATAAGTGAGGTGCTGCTAAAGAAGTCACATGACTCATTACATGAAATTGCTAAAGACATCCAATTGGTGGTCACGATCTTTAACCATATCTTTTCCATCTTCTCTTTGATCAAGTGTAGGCTGAGAATCAATGGAAGTTGGTTGCTCTTCTCTAGTAAACCATCCTGTACCTCTAGATTTGCTTCCTCTTCTTTGACCTCTTCTTCCTGCTTTGATTCAGTATTTATTTTACAATCTCCTGCTTTGATGACAACTTCATAAGGCCTTTCTTCAATAACTGGTATGGTTTTTTATTCGCTTATGGGGTGATTAATGGTAGCTGGAAACTCTTCATATAAATTTCCACACCTATCTTGTGCAAGTAGATCTCGAGCCAAATCTTGACATTGCTTCCTTTCCATTAAAGTCTTGTGTTGAAGCTTTGGATGAAAGTCCATGAAACTAGAGAAGGTTAAATCTCTCTGAACCTGAGGAGGAAGTGTGTTATACTCATCATACATGCCGAGTATTTTTGTCCTTATAATAGGTTGTGAAATCTGGGCTAACTGTTGTTGTACCTTAACAAGATCCTTCAAGACCTTTTCCAAACTGTGCATCTTTCCTGGCTAGAAACTACTTGTCTCTACAAGTAAATGTCTAGACTTACACTGTTCAAATCTTCAGATTAACTTGTAGTTGTTGCGTAAATCCCTTTCCTATGATGGTGAAAAATAGTTTCCGTTTCAATAATATGAGCAGGTATGCCACCCTGTAACTGACACTGAAATTCTGAATACTGCTGTTACTGTAAGGCTGTAAGTGAATAGTGCCTCTAATGGCATGATGTGGAATTGCCTTTAGTAATGTGATACCTGGAACTGTTGTAGTTTATGATGCTAAATGTGTTGAAAATTACTACTGGTTGAATCTCTGTACAAAGCTTGCTGCGCACTAAAGATTGGTAGGTTCTTTCCTCTGAAGATTACACTGTGCCAATGATTGACACTATTTGTGGAGAGAGATTCTATCTCGTAAAATAGCCAGCTCATAAGAAGATGCTTCAGTTCCTAGAAGCTTCAGATACTCCAGAGCTATAGATAGAAGTTCTTGATTGGAAAGTAACTAATTCTCTTTGACAAAGAGGGACTGATTTGCTTCTGTCCAGTTGCTAGAGCAAGAATAACAGTCTTTTCCATCAAGTCTTGCAATTGATCAACAAAGCACCTCCCATCATGTTCACTCTGAAGACTTTCAGACCATATCTCTACTGTCTTTTCTTTATTTCCAGCACATATGTAGCAGAGGGTTGCTACTAGTCTATTTCCAGCTGTGGTTAATCTAGAAGCAAGTGTCTCACATAAAACAATCCATTCCTCTCTCTGCGAATACTAGACGCTAGAGAATAATCTCTCATAAGGTTTACATCCTGCGCTGTAATGACCTGTTACCAGCCAAGTCTTCACAGTAATCCCAGACGTGTCCAGTCCGGCCAAGAATCCCAGAAGAATATAATGTCTAGATGCGTGGTTGATTTGTTTAATATTCAAGTAGAGTCTAATACAAAGTATCATCAACAAAAAGAGATTACGTGCACCTCATTCAACCAGCCCCTACACCATGGATGCTTGCATTGCCATTAAATGCCACATGCGTGGTTACAACCTGTGTTGGCGGACGCAAGGTAGTGATCAACAGACAGAAGCGGTTCCCCGACTCTAGCTACTCCGTGCCTTTGCTTCCCTTTGCTGTGGCAGTTGCTCTTCCCACTTCCCGTCACCTACAGTCTTCTTCCCTTACTCCCGCTGTCTTCAAACATGCCCGTCAGATGTCGGGCCTTCCACCAGTCTTCATGTGGTGCAGAATAGCCACCACTGTTACTTCCACGACATTAATAATCCTAAATAATTCTGTCCTGATGTTTATCGCAGCCAATACCTTTCCATTACTGCTTCCCGTGCCTTTGCTGAGGAAAATGAATCGATTCTCTTAATATGAATCGAACAGTCTCCACCAATAGGGAACTACAGTTTCAAATATTTTTTTTTGATATAGAATACCTTATGAGGTTAATCTTTTTGAGTTGGCTTAATACTTCTTACGCCCAAATAAATATTCAGAAGTCCACATTCAAACTAGATATCCACGACCACGTCTTTCCATTTTATTCATACATGATCAGGAATTAGGCCCAAATATTTAATTCCGAACTTCAGCAAACATAAAATTCAGAATGCATAGCCGTATTTCACCCACGGGTAATATAATATTCAGAAAATAATATTTCTAGAGAATCTTTCTCAAACAGTTCATCCTTACAATTTTGCCTTCTAGTGTAGACTTCACAATTTAGCCCTTAATTTGACGGAAACACAATGAGATTTACCGCATTAAAACATTCTATCTTATACTCTGATAAACCTTTCTGAATAAACTCCATAGGCTGGCAAGAAAATAGGCTTTGATACCACTGAAATGTCCCAAACCGAGATTTTTCCCAAAACACTCAATAATATCTCAGAACATTTAAATAAACACATTCATGAATATAAAACATTGATTCACAACAAATAACCAGCAAAATGTCCTAATAAAACCCTTAGCAAATATTATTGCATTATACAACAACAATACAATAATAATGAGATTTCCACAATCCAAAATTTGAACTACAATATTCAATAGTAATATCAAATGATAAGAACTTGGAAATGCAATGGTGAACTCTGCTGTGAATCCACCCTAAGATGAACTGGGTTTCCGTCCAATCCACCGAGAAAGCCTGAAGGTTTCTGTCCTCAGGTTTTAGAATCGAAAGCTGAAGCGCTCTAGATTCTCCAAGAGAAATAAATTCATAAAAACTAAGCATGCCTCAATGAGACTCCAAGCCTTCTTTTAAGACTGCAGCTGTGACTCTTCAGTTTCCCCACTTTGTCTCTTCATATTCCACTTAAAGTCACTTTTAAATAAATATAACCGTTGAGTTATAAAGTGACATAATAAAATAAAGAAAGGAATCTTCTGGCATTAAACGGAGGGCCAAACAAACTCAAATGAAGACGTGTGATAGCTTGTCAGAAAGCTTTCGGCGAGACACTCCGAGTCCACTACTGAAATGCCAGGAAAACTGAGTTATGTTGTCCTACTATAAATAGTAAGTACCTTGGAAACCCTATGGAAACTAATCTGATTGGCCTGAAATTGAAAACACCTAGGCCAAACATCCCTCTGATCACCTGCCAAGCCTCGGTTAGCTCACCGGATCATGATGAAAGGTTAACTATATGGCACGAAATAATGTGCCCCGAAAAGGGGACATTACAATGTAACCAATGAGTCGGGCATCACACCAAAGTTTGGAGTGCCCTTGACATAGCGCAGGATGCGCTTCATTACAACCCAATGATCTGAAGTAGGAGATGTCATGAAGTGAGATATGTAATTGACTACAAAGTTGAGATTAGGTCTAGTGGCGTTGAGATATATCAAACTTTCTACTAGTTGCCTAAATGTGGATTCATTCTCAACAGAAGAACTAGATTTGGCTAGCAACTTTAGACCAAACTCCATAGGTGTAGATGCAGGTTTGTTGTCGTGCATTCTGAATTTGTCAAGCAAAGCATGTGCATAATTAGTCTGAGAGATAAAGATACCATGTGAGTGTTGCCAAACCTCGATACCTAGGCAGTAGTGTAGAAGCCCAAGGTCGGTCAAGTCAAAAGACTGGCATAAGTTCTGTTTGATTTCTTGAATCAAAGATGTTGAACTGCCAGTGATAATTAGATCATCAACATAAATAACCAAAAGGATGATGTCACTGCCAGTAGTCTTGACATACAAATTTGAGTCAAAAGGACTCCTCTGGAAACCCTAATCTGTGAAGTACTTGTCAATTTTTATGTACCATGCCCGAGGAGCCTGTTTGAGGCCATATAGTGCTTTTACCAGTTTGAGTACATGATGTTCTTATCGACAACCTTGAATCCAGGAGGTTGCATTATGTAAATCTCTTCCTGTAATTCACTGTTTAGGAAGGCACTCTTGACGTCCATTTGACAAACTTTCCAAGCACACTGAACTACCATGGCTAGGACTAATCTGATGGTGCTCATCTTTGCTATCAGAGCAAAGGTCTCATAATCAATTCCTTCACGTTGAGAGAAGCCTTTAGCAACAAGAGGAGCTTTGTACTTTTCTAGAGTACCACCAGCCTTGTATTTGACTTTGTAGACCCATTTGGATCCAATGGGTTTCTTTCCTGAAGGAAGATCTGATAGAACCCAAGTGCTATTTTTCAATATACTATGATGCTCAACCTTTATAGCTTCTTCCCACTCAGGTATCCCTTTCACTCTGTGTATGTTTGAGGCTTATACACATTGTGAATGTTGGCCATGAGAGCAAAATTTACAAAATTAGAAGGTTTGCTCTTCTTCCAAGCAGTTTTACCCTCGAAGAGCTCATCATCATGAAGATTGCCAATTGTCTTAGCCCACCATTTAGGTCGGAGAGTAGAAGTTCATCAAACAAAAGATCAGATGAATCTTGAGGAAAATCAAGTTGTGTAGCTGCATGTCTGGGGGATCCTATGGGAGAAGGAATTGGTAGAGAGGTACGGTTAGGAACAGGAAACGCTGGAGCCTTCCCAGCTAGAGCCCTCCCATGAGGTGGACCTAATGGAAGATGAACACCCAAGTCTTGAGCTTTGATAGATTGATCCTCAGAATTCATAACTGAAGAGAGCTGAAATGACCCTCGTTAAAAGACCACATCTCGATTGAAGATGAGATGATTAGTCTCGATGTCAACCATGCGGTAGGCTTTGTGATTATCACTCCAGCCGGTGAGTATGAGTTTCTGGCTTTTGGCATCTAACTTGGTGCGTTTAGCATCAAGGATCCAGACAAAAGCAGTGGAGCCCAAAATTTGAGATGACTAATTCTGGGCTTATGGCTTGACCAGGTCGCTGCCAAAGTCTGCTTCTTGACAACCATTGTGGGAGAGCGATTGAGAAGATAAATGGCAGTGTAGATTGTTTCAACCTAAAATTTCTTTGAAACACTCTTGTGTTCAAGTATAGACCGGGCCATTTCGGTGATCGTGTGGTTTCTATGCTTAACGATACCATTTTGTTGAGGGGTACAGTGTTGTTAATTGGCGCTTTATTACGTGTTAACAAAAATGGGAGAATGCAGAGGAACAAAATTCTCCCCCATTGTTAGTTCAAAGATTAACAATATGTTGACTAGACTCTTTTTCTACAAATGCTTTGAACTTTTGAATTAAAACAAACACCAGATTTTGACGAAGGAAATACACCCAAATTTTATGACTGAAATCATCAACAAAAAGTAAAAATTAACTGGACCTAGTAACAGGAGTAGCCATTGGTCTATAGATATCAACATGGATTAGTTGTAATACCTTAGAAGCTCTCCAAGAATTAACATCTGAAAAAGTAGTGCGATGTTGCTTCCCAGCCTGAAATTGCTTCGCAAACTCCAAGGTTCTGAGTCTAAATCTCAGACAGTCCAATGACAAGATCTCCTTGAACTAGTTGAGAAAGATAGTGCACATTTAAGTGCCCATACTGTTGATGCTAGAGTGTACTAACAAAATCGCGATGGGCTGGCATAGCAAACTCCTGAGAATCACTAGAGTCAACAAGACTGTATGGACCATGGTCTTGAAGACCCACAACAACAGTATATTGAGTCTCACGATTAATAATACTACACTGATGTGAATTGAATGTCACGTCTAGCCAAGGGGAATGTCTCAGAATTTGATTGATTGAGAGAAGGTTGAGTTCCATTCTTGGAACATAGTACACTTCAAGGAAAATCAGTTTCCTTCCTCGAGACTGTATTTGAATATTGCCGTTGCCGACAACAGTGTACTCTTTCCCTCAAAAAACAACTAAATCTGAGAATGGCTGAAAATTTGTGAATGAGTGAAGTGGCAGGAGACACTTGAATCAATATACTAGGCAAAGGATTTTACATGATCTGCAGGTTGTTTGGCCATGAAGGCGTAAAAGGCAGACCCACTCTGCTTAGTGTGCTTCACAACATGCACTTGAGGTTGTGAACCAGATTGCTTAGCTTGAGTAGCTAAGCATTTACGACACTCCAACTTCATATGACCAAACTTATGGCAGTAGTTGCACTGAATATTTTTCTTCTTCGGGACTTCGGAAGATTGAGCAAAGGGATTCCGTTGAGATGACTGAGAGAACCGATCGTTGCTTGTGGATTTAGTTGAGAAAACTTGTGTGATTGAAGATGAGTTGGTACTACTGCCGAATTGTTGCTTCCAACAATCTTGCTGTAAAAGCGCTATGGAGAGATCGGAAAATGCACATCAAAATGAGTGTAAGCAATGTTAAGAGTCTCAACAGAGTGCTCATAGGAAGATAGTAGACTATTCAGGGTGATTACCACCATGTCTTCTTCCATTTTGCGTCCAATGGCTTCCAATTGATCTCGAATGTCCTTGATTTTATTGAGATGATCTTGCAGGGACACCTGTTCATCCATCATGATTGAGAAGAGCATCTTCATCAGGAAGAACACACAACTCTTATTCGAGGTTTCATGCAAACCTTTTAGATGGCTCCAAATTTCTCAGCTGTTTTGCCATAAGGAATTCGAGGCAGTTGATCATCGATGACTGAGAATTTGATGAGTATGACATCTTCTCGATTTTGTTCATCAAACTTATCCTGCTCTTTGCCTTCATCTTCAAGATGAGTAGTCTTGCCCAAAACAAATTTTTGAAGACATCTGTATTCAAAGATTGTCATCATGTGTTGTTTCCTAGTATTGTAGTTTCTGCTATTGAATTTCTGATTCCCCTCAAGCAAGATATTTGTTAGAGATGCCATTGTAGAATACTGAGGTCAAAAAGGGGACTAAATGGCGGCACAAATATCAAGGTAGAATACATTCAACACGTGAAAATTATGTTTTGACTAAGAGTGAGGCAGAAAACATGCACTGATTTCAAGACTGAATAATAGAATTTTGGACATAGACCCGAATGCAGAAATTTTCGAAGACCTAGAAAATTTTGAGAGTAACCCACAAAGGCTCTTGACAAACCCACCAAAAATTTGTAAGCAAAATTTGAATTTGACTGGAATATGAGAGGATTTAAAAAAAACCCTAGTTGGCTGTCTCCAATAAATCAAAAAATGGCAGCTAATGAAGAATCAAATTGCTAGTGTGATGATTTCACAGTTTGAGTCATAAATTTGTGCCTTGAGCTTGAGCCAAAAACCCTAGTGCAAAAAACTTCTAGAAAAAAATGAAGTCATTTGTAGAAATCGGTAGTAGGGAGGTCCGAAAATCCTCCAAATCCTGTCAGGATAAATCGTGGGTTTGCAGGAATAAACACTTTGAAGGAGGACGTGAGTTGCAAAGATACGCTAAAAAACGACATTTATGGAAGCCAAAAGATAAAAAACAAGTGCCGTTTTTAGAGAGATGACCATAGAAAGAGGTTGGACTTGAGAAAATGATTGAAAGAATGGTTGTCGATGCTGGGATGAGGCCGCAAAGACAAAAACTGGGAGCAGAGAATCACATTGAGAGATTCACGAAAAATGTTGTTTTAGCCAAAAAACGACCAAATGTATGGTCGTGTTTATCTAAAATGACAGAAACACCCTCGTGAATGGCTTAGAAAATATCGTAAACGACCTAATCATTGAAATGATTCGAGGACACGAACTGAGGATGCGAAAGGAGATCATCTGTGGATGCGAAGGAGATCATCTGTGGATGAGTAAATCATATGGTAGCGAAAATCATGAGGATGCAAAAATCATCTGGTCAGGAAAATCAGGAGTATGCAAAAATATCTGGCCGTGAACACCATCTGGCGAAAATCATCGGAGGATGCGAACAATTATTTGGCAAAACTCATCAGGCGAACCTTCTTAGATCATCTGGGTAACATTTATCAAACATTTCATAAGATTTGTATACAGCTGGAAGGAGTGATAAGATTTGATTTGTTTTCTGGCAAAGGTTCCTATATTGACGGACTGATCTCTGCTTGAGATATTTTTGTAAAGCATTCTCACATCTTTAGTTATTTTCATATATTCTTATATCTTTTGATATTTTCACAAGACTTGTGTTCTGCTGGAAGAAATAGTTGGATTTACCTTTGCTTGAGATATTTTCCCAAAGGATTTTCAGATCTTCAGATATTTTCATATACTTCCAGACATTTTTAGACATTCTCAGATTTTTCCAGATTTTCTCAAATTCGAGTATCAAGCAATTGTTGTTGTTGATGGATCGAACATGAAGCTTTTGTGATTGTTCGGGGAATTTTGAAGAATTCACTCTGCAACTGTTCTGTCAATGTGATTTGCAGACTTTGTATGTGTTTTGCTGGATTTGCAGAAATCTAAGTGCTTGAACAGGCTCGGGCTTTCGTTCTGCAGGTTGGCGAATATTATGGATCATACATGCTACAAACTTACTATGCTCGTTGATTGAGCCTCCATTTCCGATTGGCTGGAATGCTTGTGCAGGTTAGAGACAGAGAACCAAACCCTCAAAGACACGGTACAAGCTTTGTCTGCTGTTTGTGGTGGCTTTAAACAACTTGGCACCAACAACTCACAAGTCTCAGACATCTTTGACAAACTCTCATCGGTCTTGACGGTTAATGTAGATCTCAGAGACATGGTTCAGGCTCTGTCTGCTGTCTGTGATGGCTTTAAACAACTTACACCAACAACTCACATGTCTCACATGTCTCAGACAAACTCTTATCCGTCTTGACGGCGAATGAAAATCTCAGCCAACTAATTGACTCTAGTATTGAGTAGGTCTTAGAGTTGTGGAATATTAAGGACAAACAAATGATGTTGGATAGCAGATATAACTCATTGAAAATTGAAATCGAATTATAGCTAAAATCTTGGGCGACAATTTGCAATAGCAGTAGTGCACCTCTTTCATGAGTTGAGGAACTAGTTCATGCTAAATTGTTCGAGCGTACTAGGCGGGTGCGTGAACAGAACTTGAAGGTCTTGGGCCTTCCTTCCTCCTTCGACCCACTTACTACGGGCTACTCATTTCTCAGCGAACGATTGGATATTTTCAAGATCATTCTAGATAGAGCATGCATAGGTTATGGCAACACTATTTTTCTTCGCTTCTTATCTTTCGCTGATTATCTCCTGGTTCTCAGGGCTAGGAGGAAATTGTTCCCACTCACCTAGAAGATTTTTCTTGATGAGGATCTCTCCAAGTCACATGTTGTAGAACTGAAACAATCTCGAGAATTCATTGCAGCTCATTGCATCGGCTAGACACTGGCAAATGGGCAGTCATCAGGAACTTGAAAGCAGTTATTAGAGACTCCTTCCCCCCTGGTCGGGAACCTCGGTCTATTGTTGTGGCTAAATGAAGGTCACAAGTGTGTTTGGGCATGGACGAACGTAAGGGTGGTTCCTTGCATGTCAACTATTGGAATGGAAACATGTCACTTTGGTCCATGCCGTGTTTACTTCACGACACTATTGGTTTAGCTGATCTTCTCCTGGTTATGGAGACTCACGAGAGCCGTGCTTGTCCTCTTCTAGGTGCCACTGGATATCACTGGTGATCAATTTTTAGTGACGAGGTTCGGAGTTCTGTTGGTGTCAGGGGGTCGGGTGGGGTCGCTTGCCTGGTTAGCAACCGGCTTCAGACTGTGAATATGTTGTTTATTATGACAGTTCGGCCAGATTTTTGTGGGTCCGTGTTGGCCAGGTGGCAACACACCTTAGTGACATTTTCATTGTTATATGCTACTTTCCTCCGACATCTTTTTATGGTATACATAATGGGCCGGATGAGGACCCCTACATGGACTTATATGACGTCGCTCAATTCTCTGCAGTGGTGGATATTATCATCATCAAGGATTTCAATGCATGGACCAGGGACATGTAGACCCCCTCCACAACTGGTGGGTGGATATGATGTGCACTATTGAGACGGATCCGTCTATATTAGGTCTTCAGAGATTCTCCGATGGCTTATTGGGGCCCCTCACGAAGTAAGGCTGCCATCTACTTCAGTTGTGCAAGGCCTCAGACTTGGTGATCTTGAACGGTCTTCCTTGTTTTCACAACTCCAGTTTGTTCACTTGTCCTCATTGTGGGGGTGTGAGTGTGGTGGACTATGCTGTCTCTTGTCCATCCTTCATCTCTTCCATCAGCCACTTCGTTGCCCCCCTTCTCCTAGCTGACCATGCTCTCCTTAACCTTAGCATCCGTACATCCCCTTCCCCTNCCCCCTTCATCACTCACCCCTCTCCCTCGCACCTCCTTTTGCTTTGACGATGGAAACCAAGACCTCTTCACCCTTCACCTCATGCAGCTCCTCCCCCCATATTCCTTTTCAACCCTCCAAGGTGCATCTGCCATGTATGACTGTTTGTTCACCTTTATTTGGGAGGTTGCGCTTCTCTCCCCAAACATAAGAACACCTACCCTATGAATTAGTGGTATGATGATGTGTGCAAGTCCTTCCACTGCAATTTGCCCACGACTCCCACCCTTCACCCAACTTCCTTCACCCAGCTGAAAAACTCCTACCGCCAGTTCCTCCACCACAAGAAACACATCTTCATCTAGTAGCGTAGTAGAATCCTTTGTGCCTCGTTCACACAGTCCCCCAAAGCCTTTTGGTACACTCTTTTTGGTTGCCGACCCCCTTTCTCCCCCACTTTGGACCACAACTCTCTGGTCTCCCACACCTCCACTCTTTACGATATCCCCGGTCAACCTTACATCCTTGTCACCCCTCCCCCCACTACCATCTTTTCAGCTACACCAACATAAGTGAGGCTGTTAGATCCATGAATAGTAGTAGGGTTGCAGACAAGGAAGGGTTCCAAGCGGAACTCTTCAAACACGACATCACAGTTTTAGGCTCCTTCCTCACTGATCTCTTCAACATTGTGGTTTGTATAGGGTTCCCTCCTTGGTCATGCTATATCATTCAACCGATACACAAGGCTGGTCCCGTCTCAGATCCCAACAACTACAAGACTATCATGGTTGGGCATACTTTCTCTAAGTTATATGCCACAATTTTGCACACTCTTCTCTCTCGGGAGTTGGATCAACGATGTACTTGGGCTAGGGGTAGGGCGGTTTCAGACTAGACTATTAGACCATGGACCGCATCTTGTCACTCAGGACTATTATTGAAGAGGCTCGACATTGCTTCTCAAAGGTCTACTACTTCTTTGTTGATTTCCGCAAAGCTTTTGATTCAGTACCCAGGATGTCCCTTTTCCTAAGACTTTAGGATATTGGTATTTCTGAGACTCTCTTGACAATCATCATGAGACTCTACGAGATGGTTGTGGATCGCATTAAGACCCCTCATGGGCTTTCAGACTTCATCCAGAGTACTATCGGGGTGAAACATGTTTCCCTCTGCCCCCTACCATGTTTGTGCTATATATTGATGAGTTGGAGGTATTTCTACAAGTGCACTCTTTTCCTGGAGACGGTTGTTCCTTGTACGATATTTTGATCTCTATCTTGCTCTTTGCGGATGATGTCGTCCTCCTAGCTTCCTCTCCGGAGGGTTTACAAGCTCTCCGGAGGGTTGACAAAGACTTCTTGATGACCTTGCTTCTTTCTATGACTCATGGTAGCTGACAGTCAGCTTGGGTAAGACTAAAGTTATGTTTTTCAATAGTCTTAAGACTTCTCATCTCCATTTCTCTTTCTAGGGTGTTGAGATTGAAATCTCCTCTTCGTACACATATCTAGGGGTCAAGTTCTCTAGCCCTCATTTCAACATGAGACTTGCTCTGTAGCCTCGCATCAACAAAGTGTATGGTTCTTTGGCACTTCTAGAGAGACAATGTTTTCGACATCACTTCCAGCACACCATGTCCAGGATGACTCTTATGGATACCTTGATTAGATTGACGGTACTCTATGGCTCTATTGGACTAGGCCTCGGTTGAGCGGGTCCAGACCCTCCTTCAACACATTGTTAGATTCAAGCAGTCTACCCCTCATAGTATTGTCCTTGCTGATTTTTAGGCCCACCCTTTCAGACTTGGTACCATCTTCGATCTGGTTTGGTTCTTACATCGGCTCTGGTGTTTTTTGGACTCCCCTGAGGGGTGTGATAGATATTCCTATCTTGCTTATCGTTCTTCAGAGGCTATTGTGGTTTTTGATTCCACGGGGCGATCACGGTGCTGGTTTGCTTAGGCGTCTGCTCTTCTGGGTTCGATCAGGAGCGAGATTGATTGACTCCCCCCTTTTCGGTACTCATTGGATTCTCCCTTTCACCTCCTTACATCTAGACATGAGTTGAACATGCACATCAGATTAGACATTTACAAGCAATATATCCACACTACTTGGGTTAATCTCCATGGGGGGCTTCGCCCAAAGATGGCTTTCTATGCTCAACAACTTTTTGATAGACAGGAGGGGATCATTGTACGTCCTCCTTACCTTTCTTGCCACTGGTCGCATACACTACGCATCTATCTTGGCTCCTTGGGGTCACATCGACTCTGCATTCCGACTGACCATCAGATAGTTAGGGAGGATATGATTTGCCAGCTTTGTAGCATGCGTGAGGCTGAGACAGAGACACATTTCATTTTCTGGTGTCCTATCTACTACGAGATCAGAGGAAGATTCTACTGCTTGTTCAGGGAGACTCAGTCGCTCTCCTCCTTCAGGTACATTGATCAGAGGTGCCCGACGCTCTATCTCTAGGAGACCTTGCGACTTCATGACCGCTCCCTTTAGCTTTAGTTCCCCATGTGACATCACCCCGAGCAACTTATCACCGCTTTCTTCTTGCCCTATGGTTTATCCTTTGGTCTTGTATTTTTTCTCGGTTTCTTAGAGCCGTTAATTGGTTGGTTGTTTCTTGCTTTGGTTGTTTTATTTTCTCATCTCGGACACCATTTGGTGTTCTTCTTGTGGGCTGGCCTTCTGCTTTGTTTCGGCAGTCCCTTGGACCCTCTTTGTGGTCTTTTGTTGGACATTAATAGATTTATCTTATCTTATCTTATCTTAACCTAACCCTAGAATTGTATGTATTTCATGAGTTATATTTATATTGTTATCTAATCTGGTTGTAGGTTTCCAAAATAGGCATATCTCAGCTTATTCTTGAGTGAGGATTGTATCTTTGACTATATTTTGCTCTTTCTTTCAATTGGGATTTGTGAATTTAGGGCAAAGTATAAGGTGATCCCAGTAAGGGACATTATAATAAAAACATGTCTTACACATAAACAGAAAGAAATGAAACAAAGAGCATTCAAAAGACTAAATCAAAGGATCTAAGAGCTGATGAACGAAGCTTTCATTGGTAACTTTTTGTCTCCCTTAGGTAGAAGCTTCTGTTTCCACTCTTTAAGGAAATATTATACTATTTTGGAATAATATGGAAAACAATTGTTCATCTGGGACTTTGTCTGAGACAAAATACTTATCTTCTTCCATAACTTTTGAGTAGTGTTTTCTCCCAAAACAGCTAGCTATACTGAATTTGAAAGACTGGCAGATTGTGCTTCTTCAATTTTTGTCAGGCTTATCCCAATCACCTGTCACCATAGCTGTAGGCATTTGTCCTGAAATAGCGCGCCATCGGTCTTGCTTGTAAAGTAAATCATATTGAGAATCCATAGCCTTAAGAACCTATTTGTTGAATTGTTTGATCTCTATCCTTGAAGTGTTAGCCATTGTTGGGTTCAACTATGTAGAGCTACCATTCAAACAAAGATTATCACAAGGCCAAAATATGCTCCCTCTCATAAAGCTTAGCAAACATTGGATATCAAATGAAAGGAGAATAAGTGGAAAAAAATTGAGAATGAGTGGGAAAAAATTGAGCTTGCGAAACAAAATATACAATGCAATGAAATGTAAACAATGGTATCCATAATTTTGGCATAAGATATAACCGACCTTTTTTTAATGAAAAAACGAAGCAAGACAACAATAATACCACTCAATCTATTAATATTATAATGTTATTTACAATTCAAAAAGGTTTCTCATTTGTTGATTT
Source organism: Thuja plicata (assembly GCA_018584345.1). NCBI lineage: Eukaryota > Viridiplantae > Streptophyta > Pinopsida > Cupressales > Cupressaceae > Thuja > Thuja plicata. Next base: position 437,120 of record MU223986.1, on the reverse strand, counting down.
AAGGTCTATAATGCTGTGCTTGATCCATACCAGAAGCATATACCTTTTACCAAAAGCCTTTATGCAAACACAAAGCCCTTTGCTTGTTTAGTAGGCACAAGGCAAACAAGAAGCAACCAAGTAATTGTTAATATTTTCCAGATTTATGATAGGAATAAACAAACTATAGAGATCTTTCAATTAAGCACAGGAAATAGAAAGAAGAAATAACCAAGATAGGAGAGATAGTACCCGGAAATCAAGATTCACAGTATGACTTGAATTTGTGTTGATCCTTGATCAGCAACTTTAAATCTCTCTGATTTATCCTTCAATATGCAATCTAGGTCATATGTCAATCTGCCTTTTATGTTCCTCTATAGATGCTCAATGAAAGCTGGAATGTAATTAACAGCTTCAATTCGCTTTGCAATTCACTTTAGCACCTAGGCAGATTTCGCTCCAGATTGATGCCTAATGATAGTCCTTTAGCAATGTTTAAAGGATCGAACTCAATTGCAGATATATTGAGAAGTTTGTACAGAATTTATCCATCCAGCACTTAGCACAGTTTACTCAACATTATGGATCTATACTTCTGCTCCAAAAAAATCGCTCAAATGAAGACATATATTGCTGCTCCAAATACTTCAAATTCGCTGCTACAAATTTGCCCTAGAATGATCGATCCTTGAGAGGAAAGCATATGTTATGTTTTTGATATGATTCATCTCAAGTTCGATCCTCATATATATATGAATGGAGGAGACTCTTTAAGAGGCCGACTTGGGCCTTTAATAAATAAACCTTGTTTATTTATCTTCTCCTTAAGAGGCCGACTTGGGCCCTTTAGATAATAACCCTTGTTTATTTAAATTCTCTTTGAGAGGCCGACTTGGGCCCTTTAAATAAACTTAATTATTCCATTCAAATATTAAATCGATTTTCTAATAAACAATAAATAATAAACATCCTTATATTTATTATAATTATTTATATATCGATTTATAATAAATATATATTCCATATATTTATTGTTATCCAAGGTTGTGGATATTTGCCGCAAAGGCCATAATATCAACAGTAATTTGCGATACCATGAACTGAAATTCAAGCACCTTATTCCATGAATGCAAATCTAAGTGCTTTATTTTCATGCATGTAAGTGCTCTTTACACCTGGCTATTTTTAGTTGGTCAACGATACCCTATTTTAATGCACTTTGTAATCCCCATCATACACACTTTTACATTGTAACTCCCATGTCATTATAGATCCCTTTCTAAGTGGAAGGATCGTTATTACATAGGGAAACTTGAGTTTTTTCTCCATATGTGGTGTTTCATTACATATGAGGGATCAATTAAGCATTATATTAAAACATCATGCAAGGTGTATGACGCACCTTCTTAGCAGGTGTTGTATGCTCTTCCATATGTGGTAGCTAATCTTGTTTGCCCTTGATGATCCTTTTTAATCAAGGTTGTTGGGGTATGCGTACCTAGACCTCTAGTATGCGCATCTTGCACCTGGTACTTAGTGGGGTACGAATCCATCAACAAGATACACCATGTCGACTTCTGCATATGTGACCACCAAAAGTTAGAAAAAAAGTTAAAAGCCCTAAAATGATGCACAAAATGCATGCGTTTAATCTTGAAAGGTAAGGAAAACAATGAAGGCAAATAACAACGCCATTATGTAGAGCACCCGAAGAAAAGATCCCATTCTGAAGAGCACATGGGAGAAAAATACGCCAAAGCACAGAGGAACATGTAGGTTTTGGTGTTTTACGTTTTTGGTCTTCAATCTTCAAAGAAAAATGCAGGTTCACTTTCAAGGTTCACTGTCTATCCTTAAGGAGGTTTTACTTTTTTGGTAGAGAATCAAGATACTATCGGATTCCATTGAGAGTTTGAAGTATATATTGATATTCATATTGTACAGAGTAAAATATTTATATCGTATACAATATGAATATACATGTTTCGATAGGCCAAATAAATTAATAATAAAATGGTAAACTTAAAATACTGTTTGTTTAGGGTAACAACCTACAACACAACGGTAAAGTTGTGAGCCTCTAATCTGAGAGGTCTTGGGTTTGAATCTACTTAATCTTAACAAATAATAATAATTAAATCAACAAATAATAATAATTAAATCTCGGTTTCGGTCCTTACCAATACAAAAAAATACTGTATGTTTAGAAATGTAAAATTAAAAATTAATATAATATGGTAAACATTATAAAACTTTTCTGGTAACATGTATATAGTATATACATATTTTGGTAAAATTAATAAAACTATTTCGATAACATGTTTATTAGGTATATTACTAATTTATAAAAGTTATCAATTGTATGTTTTGAAATGTAAAATTTATATACATGTTATCGAAATATATATGTTAGGAAATGTAAAATTTATATGCAATAATAAATTAATTTTATTGTTAACATAATGCATGTAATTTTTTTTACAAGTCAAAATTTCAGACACTATTAAGCTCCGTGCTGTTTGAACTTACTAAGTAGCTGTAGATGTACAATTTTATTTTTGGACGTTATAGGAGTAGCTGTAAGTTAGAAAGGAAGTCTTGAATTTTAAATTTTTTATACGTCTACAAGTACTGAGTAAGTTAGTACTATGGAGTAATAGAGCAATACGAAGGTTTTTTAATTTTGCTTAATTAAAAAATAAAATATGCTCTGTATTAAGTTTATTGTTTGACACTAACAGTCTAATATTTTGATAAGTAGGAGATATTTTCCACAACACGTCAAATTGTGATATGGCTATCAGGATTTGATTGTATAGCTTTTGAGTTAAACTCATTGACCCATGTTTCATGAGTAGTGGTTCATAAGAACTCATCTATCATGAGAAACTTAGCACTCATTGCATCTAGGTGATGTTCACAGAGGTGAAGCACCTAGATTTCTCGGGTGGTCATCCATGCCAATAGTACTCCAACTTAAGGACACTTAACGACGAAGAATGTCAGGTGGAGGAAGGCAAGGGTTGTATCTACTGTGGAAGTATGTTGATTGTGTCCCAGGGTCGAAGGGTTCAGGTGGAATAGTCACGATCAAATGTAAACTTTGTTCTTTGGCATGGAAAGGTGCTTACACGATATGATGCTGTGAGGGATCAAGAAAATGGCTAATGGAAAAGTTGCTATTCGGAGCTCTCATGCTTCAACAATAGGGCCAACTACTGCAACTCAAAGTCAGAATAAAGAGTCAAAGATGGATGCCTTTTCTGCAGATGTAGCAGCAGAATATGCTTGCAAGAGACCACACATTGGCAGCTCAAACCCCATTGGAAGATTGTTTGATGTGCAAGGTCGTGATGCAATTGATGTAGTGATTGCACAATTTTTTTATGCAAATGGGATAGTGTTTAATGTTGCTCTCTCACCTTTCTACACTGAGATGGTCCGTGCCATCAATAATGCACCAGTAGGGTATGAAAAGCTTCACACTACTCTGATGGATAAAGAAAAAAATTGATTAGATGAACAAACTGCACCAATGAAAAGAGTGTGTTCTATAGAAGGTTGAAGTGTTGTGATGGATGGTTGGACAAATGGTAGAAATCGTCCTCAGCTTAATATTATGGTAACATGCAGCAAAGGACCTTATTTTTTGAAGGCAATAGATTGTTGAGGTCAAGAGAATAATGCAACATTTCTACATAACAGCTACGTGAGGGCAGTAAGGAGGTGGGGGCATCACATGTGGTGCAATTTGTTACAGATGTTGCCCTTGTTTGTAAAGTAGCAAGCATGCTGATGCAAAAAAGGCACAAGCATATATTTTGTACCATGTTGTGTGCATTCGTTGAATAGTGCGCTGAAAGACATTGGCAAGTTCAAATGGATTACAGATCTCATAGAGAAGGGGAGGAAAATACATATGTTCATATGAATTTATGACCACACACAAGCCATCTATCGTAAATTTACCAAGGTAGAACTACTCAAATCTGTTGATACACGTCTTGCTGCCTACTTTATTCTTCTTGACTGCCTTTGTGAAGTCAAGGGAGCTTTGTGTTCCACTGATGTTAGTGATGCATGGGCAACTTGGAGACAATCTACATCAGATACTGCAGTTGAGGTGAGAGTTATGGTTGTTGATGAGCATTTTGGAGTCGATATAAAATTTGTTGTGGACTTTATTAAGCCCATACGTAAGCTGATTAGATTTGTAGATTTAGACAAGGCACGTTTGGGAGAAGTTTATGAAGCAATGGATTCCATGTGTGAAATCTTCAAGACAATAACTGATGCGAAAGATATTTTTTTATATCCTTTGATAGAGGAAAAGTTACATTGAAGATGGAACAAGCTTAACACACCTCTTCATTGTGCTGCCTATGCCCTTAATCCTAAATGGTATGATATATAGGTGACTAATAAGAGGGCTCCACATCAGGATAGAGAGGTAATGAAAGGATTTTGGGCTGCAATAAAAAAAATTTATGGCTGAGGCGAGGATGCTTTAGTTTTGAGGAGTCAATGGAAAAAGTTTTCACGTGGGCAAGGTGATTTTGGTTCCGTGGAAGCTTTATATGATATGAAAGTAAAGGAAGTCCCTATAGAGTGGAGGTGGAACGATGCAGGTGAAACCCCTAAATTGCAATCTTTTGCAATAACATTCTGTCACGAGAAGCTAGCTCTTGATCTCGTGAGAGAAATTTGTGTACTTACTGGCTCGTTCATTTACTAAAGAGGAACAAATTAGGGTCAAAGAAAGTAGAGAACTTGGTGTACGTTCATAGCTTGGACACTCCAAAACTTAATTAATTAGAAAGGGGACATTACAGTACACGACATATACACATTCATAGTCTTCAATCCACTCTTATCTCTAGTCTAACTATTCTCACTTGTTGGATGGAAGCTAACATTTACCACTTTAAAATATTGCAAAGATTATAGTCCTAACAAACTCAATGACCACTTGTAGCAGTTTTCTTTTTATTGCTATCCAAACCCCCACATTCCCTTGTCACTTGAATTTATTATTGGTTCTCTCTCTCATTTCCCACTCACTGCCATTTCCCTAGCGCATTGTCTTTCTATCCCAATCCCACTGTAATATTCTCCTGCCATCCCAAATTGCAATATATTTTCCAAAACATCAAATGAGACCCCTATAGGGAAAAATAAAATACTATTCAATTAGGGCAAAGGAATATGACATTGACTGGACAATATCATAGGAAACAATAATATCAAATGAACCAGAAATAAGTATATGAAGCGTGTTGTTCACAATATCACTAGGCTATTTTGCATCGACAACATCAAACCTCAAGGATGTCTTAAGTGGATTCAATTCTACATGGCATCAGAAATGGGTATAACTACCATAATTTAGTGGTATCGACGCAACAAATGCTTTACATTCAAAGTCTAAATATTGTTTTGAATCTTGACCGGTATACTCGTAGAGAAATTTAAGGTTCCTTGTTCCAATTAAAAACATTTCTTTTGATCAAATGTTTATTGTACCTAATTACTCCCCATCATTGATAAGACATGAGACAGAGGGGTGCATAGCTTAATATGGTAATATTGATCAGTGGCTTTCAACATATGACAGTTGGTCTTACAGAGATTATCTAATGATTTCTGCATGCCTTTAGATAATCTCTTAGACTTGCATCATTCATAAACCAACCACCTCCTTAAATCACATCAAAACTCACAAAACATATAATGACCCAAATAGGGTTATAATGCTGTTGTAATTTACAAAACTCAAGATTCGAAGTTTACAAAATTCAACATGGTTTTGGCCATCTGTTTGCTGACCTACCTTACTAGAAGCGTCTTGAATTAACTCTCTGAATGCTATGCGGCAGATGTAGATTAGCACCAGTCCAAAATTCTTTTCTTGATTGGAGTATCACAGGGAGGTTAGGGATATCATTAGCATGCAGAACTTCTCACCTCAAGTCTCTCATGTTTGTCAGCTACGTTATCGGGTCCTTCCCCCGATCCCGTGTCCTGGGCCAGTTCGAATCGGGTCTGGGTTTGGAGCTGGTATGGTGCAGGTGCGGTTAGGGCACATTATTTGATCTGTAGGTTTCTCCCACAGAACCTGAGAGAACCTGCCAAGAATTTTTTTTTTCATTCTGTCTTGAGATTGTGTCTGTGCAAGCCTCTTTCTGCTATTCTGCACAGTTTATCATATCAACATCAGTCTTAGGAATTGTGTTGTTGGACTTCCCTTGTTGATAAAGATGGATGACAAATCCTTGGTTTTTATCTGAATGCCATAAAAATCCTTCAAATGCAAATTGCAAGTTCTCCGTCATTGTCTCCTAGCTGGATCTTCGCTATGTCTGATAGGCAGTGTTTTTGTCGCTTCCTCATCGAGCTTGAAACTTGAATTCTTCTCTAATCCCTGTTTTTGACTTTGCTGATGTCCAAGCAGGCCAAGGTGTTCGACAATCCTCCTATATACAATAACAACAAGGCACACTACTTTATTCCTGAGATACATGGGATAGGCAGTTGGACAAAGGCAGTTTTTGCATTGTAGTAATTGATTATGGCTCTTTAGTTAACAGTTAACATCATATGTTTAATATTAATATTTTTGTATTTCATATTTACATATTAATAGTAATAAATTAATAAACAATATAAAAAATTTAATAATAATATTTAGATATGGTTTTGTACGGATGAATCCAACCCCATTTTTTTTGACCTAACCCATGATCCAAACCCTTGAACCTGAGCCGGAACTCAAACTGGCAACCTAGCTTGTTAGATTGTTTTTGGTGGAACACCAAACTAGGGTCTCATAAAGATGGTCAATGAAGTGACCTCTATCATCCACTATGTGCAATGCAAACTCCTTAAAGTTGTTTTTTGCGATGCCCATACTGTTCTTTCTTTTGTGCGCACAAAGAACTCAGTGAATGGAGCTGAACATTCTTGAACAAGTCTGTACCAGATCTGTTGGATTCTTTTTACCTGCCCCTAGGTCAAATGGCCACCTGAATCTACCCTTATTTCTCATAACTGTATCTTTTCTTCCATATTTCTTATAGAAGTACCTTTTTTCTTTCTCATCATATTCCCAAGAGAAACCTTTATTTCGCAAATCCCTCACTCTGCAGTTACTAAGACAGTCACTAATGTTTAAATTTACAAAGCCTTTTTTTTTGGATTTTCTGGTTTGTTTTTATGTATTCTAGTTCTTCTGTGATATTATCTGTTGCTATCCTATGCTAGCTGTAACCTATGAATTTTTGTAGTATTTCATACTGCCAATATAAACTTCCTTGTTTTATTGTGTTTGAAAGCGTAAGTTGGCATAGTCTTTTATTTTCATACTGATCAAAATGCATCTCAATTGCTGGTGGAACGAAAATATATCTTAGCAAGGTGTGAGTTTTATGATGATCAATGCAATATTTGAACTTTCTTTCCAAGATCATTTTGATACTTATGAAATCATTGATACTGTTCTTCTGTTTAATGGTGATATGATGGATTTATAGTTCTCATGTTATATTTTATGTTTCTCTTACTTAGCTGTTGTGGCTGAACATGGGAGATTGAGACTACTTGAAGGCATTATGAAGAAATTCACAAGCTTGACCAAGGCACACTTTGGGGAAGTAGATGTTATTGTGACAACTGTCATTGTAAGTATCAAATGCTTTTCAGCCTTATATTGTAACAAGTAGTTAAGGTTGTGGTTTAATTTGATCAACACTAAAATTGTTCTTAATGAAACAATTTATGGCACTCTTACATGTTTAATATACAAGTAGGTTGATGCCTGGAGAGTGTAATATACATCCATAGACTTATTTTTATTGCTGAAATGGATTAATATATTTAATTTTATAGGGATTAATTTTTGAGGTAGTTTAACATCATTGCTTGCATGATTTAACATATATTAGCCCGATTCAAAAGTGGAATAGATGTTGAAATGCATGCACTATATCTACTCAATATGCTCATTTAACTTTTTAAACCAGGAACATCAGAATGGTAAGGTTTATCTACCAGAATGGTTCACGGCAATACATTTAGGATGTTATGGTGAGAGGGGCAGGATGTTCCTGCCTTTTCCCTAAAAAATATCTTGACATACTATGGTTTCCCCAGCAAAGGGGGGCATTTGGGCGGTGCTCCCTTTTTTTCAGTTTTTGAGGTATCCACAAGTAACATCAGTGAATCCTTTGTGTTCTTTTGTTGAAGATACAAAGAAAACAATGCTTGCTTAAAAAATGTAAACAAACATGAAAAGGTGGGTCTCCACCTTAAAAGATGCCTAAACCCAAGTGGAAATGTAACCTTGATTGATGAAGTATAAACTATAAATATTAAGTATGTGAGAACTTAATGTTGAGTACTTTGTATTGAGTACTTTTTAAATTTTACTTCTATCTTTTTGTTTAAGGCTTTTTTAGTTTATTATATTTTAAAAATTCAAACTTTAAATTTATATGTAATTTTTATAGTTGTGCCCAGGTTCCAAAATTTGAAATTTTATGCCATCCCTAAAATCATGTCCCCTATTTTGAAAACATGGAGAAACATTGGGCCACCAATGTTGGGGCCATTTAAAGGAAATAAAATCAGGTTAGTTTCTTCATTAATTATTGAATGATCTCAAAATTTGAGCTGTGTGTTTTAGTTGCAAGTTAGGGGCACTAATTTTTTTCTATGTTAAATTCCCTCGATGAGATGACCTCTGATTTTGAGTCCATGATTAAGGGTCATAATTTAAAAAAATTGTGAGTTACGTACAGATTGGCGATTATGTAAAGGCTTGGCTATGGATCCACCCAAGATCAAAAAAAAATTGCACCAGAAAACGAGCCTCCCAAAAGAGGCATTCAAGGTCTCAAAACTAGAGCTATGCAGCAGCACGTGAGAAACTACAAATTTTGGATATTCCACCCATCAATATTAGAAAATAATTGCTGCACCATGAAGTAGGTAGAAAAATAGTCCAGATAAAAACAATTGCATTGACAAAACAATATTTTATGATAGAGAAAAAGCCATCCAAAAATGGCCTCCTTTACTGAAAATCTCAATAGTAGGGCCAAAAATTGTGTTCAGGAAGACTTGTTAGTGCCATGGTGACATTGCTTTATGCCAAATTGATTGAATCCATATGGATGGAATATGCTCCCAAGATTCCAAAACCATCATTTGTTTGTTGGCAAACCGCTTGAAGCATTAAAAATTGTTAATTGGAAGTTGGAAATCACTAGTTGGACCTCAAAATTTTGGACCCCATGTTAGATAATTGCCATTGATGCTAAAGCTTGATACATGCTCAAAGATATCAGAACCTGCTGTTAGAAAGAATATGCTTCTGTGTTAGAAAGAATTGGCCTAGTGTTTCATACTGCTGCATTATACACGCCTAGACACAGAAGAAAAGCTGCCTTTTTTAAATATAAAAGGAATGTTAGCATATAAAAGAAGACATCAGCATGGTTAAAGCAGCTAAAGAAAACAGAGCGCCACCTTTAAAACAAATATGGGCACCTACATAAAGAGATAAATATATGTGATTCAAAAAAGGTAAGCATTGCCAACAAAAGAAAGAAAATCAGATAAGGTTTAAAGCAAAGTTGAGATAAAAAATTGAAGTTACCTGGCTAGAATGGAAAGACATTTATGAGAATCAAATCAGATAAGTTTCACGTTGGGCGCCATGGTGGAGAAGATTTAGATAAAACAAAATCAGATTATACAGCTAAAGAAAATCACAGAAAGCTGGCTGCCACTTTTAGAAGGAAACAAGAAAAGAATGTTTGAGGAAATGATAGGATAAACCAAAATCTGATTAATGTCATAAAAAGGAAGATTTAATGTGTCATAAAAAGAAAGATTTAATGCAGATTTGATAAGGTTTCATGATCAGTTTTGGGCGCCCAAGATATTTTGAAAATTTTCCATTTTGAGAATACAAACAGCAGTGCCTTTTTTAACATTTTAAAACCCCATAGGGGTTTTCCATGTAATTTCTGTGTTCTTGAATGTGTTGTTTGCTTGATTTTTTTGAAGTTATTTTTGTAGATTTTAAATAAGTGCTAAAATTTGTTGTAACATTGATTCACCCCTCCTCTCAGTATTAGCATGTGCTCTTCATCCCTGGTTTAGTAGTTACCATAGTGCCAGTTTGTGAGCTATGGGGGTGGATTCAAATGTTGCCAAGTGGTGTAGATTATGGGTGTTATGGGCTGTGGATAGGTGTTATAGAGGCCATTGATAGGTTGCATTATGATATGTAAGATGCTTGTACTTTTCCTATTCAGACGCTTGTACTTTGCATGGATTTATGGACTGCCATGTAGGTACTACCACTTAAAATTTGTAGAAAAAATCCTATAAAATACAAAGATTCCTTGCATGCATACACACTTATGGGTTGTGGATAGGTGCTATAGAAGCCATTTATAGGTTGTAGTATGATTCTAAAGATGCTTGTACTTTGCCTATTAAGACACTTGTACTTTGTATAGATTTGTGGACTGCCATGTAGGTATTGACTTGTGGATGATAGCCTATGGGTTACCACCACTTAAAATTTGTAGAAACAATCTTATAGAATACAAAGATTCCTCGCATGCTTACATACTATAGTGGATATTTTGCTTATGTAGGGATGATGCTTGAAGGATTTTGCAGGTTTTTAGCTCAAATTCTTTATTTATTTTCAAAGTATGATATTTTATTTCTATACAATGAGCCAGGTGGAAATTTTTACTTGAGGGTCTTGAGCAACATTATTGAATTTTACCTATTTGATAGTCTATTTATAGGTTTTTGGGTTTCCAAATACAGTGTTAGGGCTGGGTTTATGCCAAAATGGTCTGAATGTTTAGTGATTTGTAGGGGTCCAATAGGAAACTGTTCGTTCGAAGTTCAAATGCTTGTAGATTTGGTTTCCAATGTCCAATTTGGATGCAAAAAAAAGATTAAATTTTCCCACCTACCCTATAGATCAAGTCACAAAGGTGAACCTAGATTTGCTCCACCAATTTCCTAAAGTGTAGTTAAAATATTGCTATGTAGGTATTGACTTGTTGATTAACCTATGGGATACTACCACTTAAAATATTTAGAAAATAAACTTATAAAGTGCAAAGATTCCTCACATGTTTACACAATAGTGGATATTCTGCTCATGTAGGGATGACTCGTGGAAGGATTTATTTTCCAAAGTATGAATATTTTATGGCAACAAAATGGGTAGGTGGAATTTTACTTGAGGGCCTTGACCAACATTGTTTATTTTAATTAATTTGATTGTTAATTTGTGGGTTTTCCAAACGCAATGGTAGGGTCGGTTTTGCGGCAAATTGCTTTGAATGATCAATGATTTGTAGAGGCCTAATAGAAAACCGTTCACTCAAAAGTGCAAGTGCTTTTAGATTTCATTTCCAATGTCCAACTTTGATGCAACAAAAGATAAAACTTTCTCAGCTACTCTACAAATCAAGTTATAATGGTGAACTTCGATTTGCTCCACCAATTTTATGTAGGAGAATCTAGGGTGTAAGAGCAATCTTGCATCACCCAAAAATATTTTCTAGTTTTCAATAAGGGCTATCTTTGGACAGGGTTACTATTTTTGGCAAGTTTAGTATTTTTAGTAAGTTGCTCATTTGAGTACAGATTATTCCAATTGTTTCCTTGGAGGTTCATTTTGGTTATATAAACTTGTCGATAAAGTTTCATGGCAAGATCAAGTCTGGTTTTAAAGATATTGATTTTTCTATTTTGGCGGGGTGGTTCAAAACCTTTGAACTCAGTTTTGAAGGCTTTAGAGGCTCCGAAAGGGGGTCATACTTTGATCGGCGGATGTTTTGCAAGCCTAGGGTTATAGAGCGCTTCGTGGGATTTTTAAAATGGGGTTGTAATAGCCAATTGACTCAACGACTCACAAGTTATGGTTTTTGGAAGTTGTGCCATCAAGACTCAAGTTTCAATACAAAAGAAAAATCACTGAAGGCGGGAAATCAAACCTGTGAGCACTGAAATGGGAAAATTTCACTTTCTAGAATCCTCTAAGGCGGTTAATTGTGTTACTTAAATAAGGTTAAATAGGCATTTTACATGTTTAGGAAATCTTAATCTAGAAAAGTTGATCAATTGGATCAATGATATGGAGTACTTTGAGTTTGAGGAAATAGAATATCCTGAGAGGGTTAGATTCGCAAAGGCCAAGCTGAAAGGTCATGCTAAAATTTGGTGGAAAGAGGTTAAGTTAGAGAGAAATAGAAGAGGGCAGGAAAAGATAACAAGGTGGGATCAGATGGTGGACAAATTGAAGAGACAATTCATTCCTGTTGACTATGAGCTTGATTTGCTGAAGAAAATGCAAGGGTTGAAGCAAGCAGGAAAATTTGTCTAGGAGCATACAAAAGATTTCTATCGAGTCCTTATCAGATTGGGTCATTTTGAATCTACCAAGGAGAAGGTTGCCCGTTACATAAATGGGTTGAGACCGAGTATTCAAGAAGAGTTGATAATAGTAAGAATGTTTACCATTGAAGACACATATCAATTTGCTTTGAAGGTAGAAGAAAAACTAACCAAGAAGTTTGAGAGCAAGCAAAGTGGAAGAGGTCGTGGTGGAAAGTCTATTGGACTGTCTTATGGAGGCCAAAATGAAGATCAAAAGAAGAATGATGACTCCAGTAGCAGTCAGAATCAGAGGGCAAATAATTCCTGTTCTCCGCGACCAAAATAACATAAATCAGAGAGGAAGAGGGCAAGGACTAGGAAGGGGAGGTTTTCGTGGGATGTGTTTCCATTGTGAAGGGCATAGAGCTTATGAGTGTCCCCAACATCAAGGAAGAACAAACAAAAGACTAGATGACAGTGCACGAGTTGCACATGTGGATGGAGATGCCAAGTCCTCACATACTGAAGATGCGGAGAGGAGACGTCATTGTTACCAGAAGAGCCTTGATAAATGATGAGAAGGAACCTGAGCAAAGGAAGAATTTGTTTTGCACAAGGTGTAAGTGTAATGGTAAAGTATGCAATGTCTTTACTGATAGTGGTGTATTGATAACCTTGTTTCAGAGGAAATGGTTGATAATTTGAAGTTAGAGAGAAGAAAGCATCCAAATTGCTATTAGATTGCTTGGTTGCAAAAGGATCACAAGTCTTTGTTCAATGAACAATGTTTGATAAAGTTCAAAATTGGTAACTATCATGATGAGGTATTATGTGATGTTATGCCTATGGATGTTTGTCATCTGTTGTTAGGGAGACCATGACAATTTGATCGCCGTGCAGTACATGATGTGTATGCAAATACCTATTCTTTGACAAAGGAACGAGTTTGACACAAGCTGAAGCCATTGAAGGAAATAGAGAAAAAGGTGTGTAGTAATGCAAGAATATGTTTAGTTAATGGAAGGAAGTTTCTAGAAGGCATCAAGCATAAGCATGTGTTTTGCTCTAATTCCAAAAGTTGATAAAGAGGAAGTAGAAGATGTACTTGTCAAAGTTACAGATTTGTTGGATGAGTTTCAAGATATTGTATACGATAATGTGTTTGATGGGTTGCCACGAAAAATAAAGATTAGTTATCAAATGGACTTGATTCCTAGAGCCAGTTTGCCGAATGGGGCAGCCCATAGTGTAGAAGGTGAAATATCATCAAATTTGGGTGTATGCATGATGAAACTTGTAATTTTTCCAGATTTTGGCATGATTGCATTACATTTCAAATTCATGAGGTTCTTTCATTCTAAGATCTGGATGCAAAATAAGAACTTTAAG
>MU223986.1:367813-388683 GCA_018584345.1 Thuja plicata | reverse complement strand
TATATATATATAATGTATATTATTTGATCAAATAAACATCATTCAAGATTATATTAAAATGCTCATTTTGAGACCGATGAGTATCAGTCATATTAATATATGAATGTCAATTTACCGATTAATATCGGTTCATGAAGTTACTGATTAAATCAGTGATATTGGTTTGAATACCAATTGGTTAATAATGATCGAGTTGACAAATTGATATATTACAATACCAATTGGGATAATGCAAAAGGTGAGTATATTTCAACGTCAACTCTGATTGATATCAGATTGACTAAAACACCGAATAGAATCAGTTCTTTTGCATTGAGTCATAGTCAATATGTGAAACGCTGTTATGGTGTAGAAACATGTCGATAGAGACAGACATGACTCCTCCCCCTCTTATATATAGTGGAGAGATCTCAGACGACATGAACACACCACAGAAATTATGCGAGTCACTTATTAAATCTGCAATCTAATATATATATTTACATATCTGTTATTATAATATATATATATATATATATATAATGATTAAATATATGTTATATATATATTGAGATTATATATCTATATATTGGACTAATATGAGAAAATTTTGAAAAGACATAAATCTGATCCAAACTTAACACTTGTAAAACTCTTCAGTATATTCCTTCACACTCATGTCCTTTTGTTTCATGTTCTACAATTTCTTGAACAATTCCAATTCATAATCCTCAAGAATGAATTTAGGTTTAAATCCAACAACCATTACCCTCCATCTGGTGTTTTTCATTTCATCATGTTCCTCTATCTTTCTGCAATTCTTTCCACCATAAGGCAGCATGACCCTTAAACTTAGTTTGTGCCAACCTAACCCTTTGTGGATCTCTGATATCTTCAATCTCAAAGTAATCTTCTAGTTCACCGATCCAATCTATTAGATCCTCAGGATGCAATGAACCAAAGCTATTAGAAACCTCCATCCTATGACTTTTACTTGTGCCATAGCTCTCAATAATCTTTCTTCTTCTGCAGGGATCTCAACATCTACAGTCTCAAAATCTTTAGCTTCCTTATATTCCTCTTTGGTCTCAGGATTCCTTCGCAATCCAAATTCCTTCGCAATCCAACCAATACATTCTGGATCTCATTTCTCACTTCATTTCGTAAATCTTCCGTCATTTGTTCTAACCTTCTAGGGTTCATCCTTCTAGGTGACATCTTACCAATCCTCAGGTGCAACTACTTTAGCTTCGGCGATCTGATTACAAGGTGCTCAATTGCCTCCTACTCGGTTGTCTATCAAACACACTTGCAACCTGCCTCCAACTCGGCGATCTATTCACCCTTGGTATGCTCGTAACACTCCACACTAAATTCTCAACCAACAACCTCCTCTGCAGTCCCCTTGCGCAAATCCTTTGCAATTGCGGGCCAGATCCACAACCTGCCACCCCAGAACAAACACATCTAGGGCTTCGCAAGCTTACAAACTTGATCTGTTAACATAGCAACACCTTCCTTGCTCTGATACCATCTGATGCAGTCATGGCCGAAGTTTCCCCAATGGAGATGGTCCAACCATGCAACAAGAATCAACACAACGGAAATAATCAACTCAAAAACAAGAATAGATCAACAACATGATATAGAAAATCTTCGCATTATCATAGAATCAAATATTTATATCACATTGGCCTGCAACATGCATATTACAAACTTTCGGCATACATGCTTGATTACAACAGAAATCTAGATCTAAACCCTAATGCTAACCTTCCAAGGTTATTCTCTTCCTTGACTGCCCAAGAACTGCTAAACAAAGATCATGAGCCTCAATATGTAGAGCCTTTGCAACACATATGTCGGCTAGATCAATTACACTTTGCAAGACTAAGAAAAACACAATATATAGGTTAGGACCCAAATCGTAAGATCTCAATGCCAAGATGTAGAAATGACGCGTGATTTAAGATAGATATCGGCCAAAGATCTAGGAACATCGGGATATGAGTCACCAAGCTTCGCCGATCGGGAAAATGCTTCGCGAGATCAGAAAACTCCAATTGACCGTAAGAACATGAAGAACACACAGAAATGACCGTGAATCTTTAATATATCCATAACGAAGTATCCAGATGAGGTGCGAACTGAGACGTAAGTATAACAAGATGTCCAGAAGAAGCCCTCAGGTTCACAACAACAATCGATCCAAAACCAAGGAACACTACTAGAAACACAGAACTGCTAACTGAAACAAAACTAAGAACAAATTGAAAGGGAAATATTTTTGGGTGATGCAAGATTGCCAACAACCCAAGGATCCTCTTGCATCACCTATAAGGATCAATTATAACTTTTGGAGTCAAGTTTTGTTCTCTTTGCATTTGGAATTCAAGAATATGTTGTCGAACCATAAACCTTGAAGTTATTGATATTTGGTTTCCTCCCAAGTCATGCTTCCTCTAGGGTCTTCTTCTTGACTACCTGTGTAATATATCGATTTAGAAAGTACATTGCTCTATACATTGCTTTTGCCCAAATCTTCCAAGCAACATTGTCTTTGCACTATACATAGTTGTAGATGAAGGTTTGCAATCTGTCATTGTGGACTTATCCAACAAACTCCTTGCATACTTCATCTGAGAAATGAAAATGCTGCCACCTGTTTTCCAAACCTCTACACTAAGACAATAATGTAGAAGTCCTAAATCAGCTATATCAAACACTTGGCACAAATTTAGTTTGATTGACTCAAGCAAATGTGCCGCATTACCAGTAATGATGATATCATCCTTATAGATGACAAGAAGAATGATGGCATTACAGGTGCTTTTGACATTCAAGTTTGAACTCAAAGGAATTTTTTGAAAGCCCTGTGCAAGCAGATGTATGTCAATCTTGATGTTCCACGACTTGGGGACCTACTTTAGGCCTTAAAGAGCCTTTACTTGTCTGCATACCTGATGCTCTTTGCCTGCAACCTTGAAACCTGATGTTGTGACATGTAGACCTCTTCCTTGAAGTCTCCATCAGGGAAGCCACTCTACATATACAGTTGATGGATTGTCTAGCTAGAGTGTGTTGCAATGGCTAGAACTAGTTGGATAGTGCTCATCTTTGTTATAGGGGTGAAGGTTTCCTCATAGTGGATGCCTTCTTTCTGCTAGAAGTCTTTAGCCACCAATCGAGTTTTGTATCTATCAATAGTTCCATCACCTTTGTACTCAACTTTATAGATCCATTTGCAGCCAATGAGTTTCTTCCTTGGCAGAAGATCTGATAGAACCCAAGTGTTGTTCTTCAAAAGATTTTGACACTCAACTTTCATGGCATTTTGCCATTCAAGGTACTTTTCTCCTCTGAACATTTGTTGGGCTCATAAACATTCTGAATGGTGGCCATAAGACAAAAAATGACTATTTTCTTATTGCTCTTGCCTCTGGTTGTTCTACCCTCAACAAGCTTATCATCCTAAATATCACAAATAAGCTTTTCTCACTACTTAGGTTAGAGATAAGAAAAGATAACTTTATTAATGTCCAACAAATGATCACAAAATGGGTCAAAGGGACTGCCGAAAACAACACAAGGTTCCAGCCGCAGCGAGGGCACCAAACAGTACCTAGAGAAAAATAAAGCTCAAGCAACGAGAAACCAAAGAAATTAACAAAGACGGACCCGAGGAGAATGAAGAGCGTGGTGTGGGTGGATCAAGAGGGAATTCCTCCAACCACCTTAGGAAACCTCAGCCGCTGAGAAGAAGATGAACCAAAGGGTAAGCCGTGGACCCAGTAAAGACACCTGGCCACCTCAGAGAGGACGTGGAAGAAGCAGGTCGAAGCTGAGGAAGCTGAGGGTTCTGTGACATGTAGACCATCTTCTTCCAAATCAGGATGATCATTATGGCTTGTCTGCCCAACATCAAGTCATATGGATGCTGATCCAGGTTATCTTGAGGGAAATTTGGTGGTACAATATCATACCTAGGAGATTTCACGAGTTCATGTTCAGAATCATCAAGCGATGTGCATTGCTTGTGGACAAGCGAATTTAGAGAGGGGAGGACTGTCATGTTCCCCTTGGATGTTGAAATCCTTTTGTGCAGCATGTCAATTTTGTGAAGTCCCTTGAAGAGACAAAATTGCGAAGTGTTTCAATGGTCCGTCTTTCTAGACAGTTCAAGAATGGAAGAAGGATTGGATTAAGATAATCCATCTTATATAGAGAAATAAGTAATTATTAAACATGATTACAAGCAGATTATTTTTGCACCTGTATCATACGTAGTAATGCAAGAGAAGTGACTTGTATGTATGGCATGTAAGACACATAATATCGTTACAGGCAAATAATTCAACAATTAATAGAAGGTACCAATTAGCATACCTTAGCTATGCCAATGGAATAACAATTAGTGATAAAATCAAATACTAAGCATAAATAGAACATGTTAACCAATATGAAGGAGATGGCTTATAATACACAGGATGCGATTGATGGAGGTGTCCTTAGGAAATTTAGCGATATATATTGAAGATAAATTCTATCCTCAAAGGGACCACAAAATAATAGTTTATAAATTATAATCGCTGGAAGCATCAGTTGGATGATGAGGGGGAATCATAGTATTAAGATCTTTAATACTGATCATTGGAAGGAAAGATCATTTAATATTTAAGATAAGGACTGTTGTAGATGATTTTGATTAAGTATAACTCCCTACAGAAGACATTAATGATAGCAATGAATAGAAGCAAGACGGACATACTCTCATAGCATACACAGATCTATATTACTAGCGGCAGGCAGTCCTGCTTATCAATCAATAAGTAGCAGCAAATGGTATTAATAATGCCCATGTCACAAGGAAGCATTGATCATTTACCTTGGAGTACGAATGTGATTGAGATAGATTGCGGATTGAAGACAATGATCCTAAGACAAAGACTGGTTCCATATAATATGGTGGACTTTGCATGAGCTTAATATAAACAACAACAGTTAATTGAAAAGTCAGCAAATAAGCGTGAGGCAATAAGGTGGAGCAACAATTTGTATTAATAAAGAAGGACAAATGAAGGCAACATTTAACAAAAAAATAATAGTGATGGTAACACAGCAATAAAATTGAAAGAAATTACAAGGTGAAAGTTGAAGAGCAAACATTTATTAAAGAGTGACCTGTGAGACAAGTCAGCAATGTCAATCAAACAAGTCAGGTTTGATTTAGTCAAAAGAGGCAAACAATGAAACTCTAATGGGTGCCATTTATTTAAAAGAAGGTATAAGCATGATGAGATGTGCCTATTGGAAGGCAATCCCTTCATTATGCCAAGATATATATGTAGGAGTACGTGGGCGTTCAAAAGAGGCATCATGGAATCAGATTTCAATTTTGTTTGAAACTCACCAAAGAATAAGGAAATATGAAATATAAAGGATATGCTTCAGATGGAAAAGAAGAGAAAAGAATCATGTATATTGTCAGAAGGCACCTATGAATTAATACTAAGTACTGGCTAATATATTCTATTAAGGATAAATGATCCTCACATGATCTTTTTATATATATGATGATAGAAGTGAAATCAGAATTATAGTTATATGTTTATATACATATACAGTAATATAAAATAATAGAAGTGAAATCAATATATATATAAATATTTAGAATGGGGCTGAAATTAGAAATAGACTTATATGTTTATATACATTCATACATACATACAGAGAGAGAGAGAGAGGATAATAAAAATGAACTCAGAACTACACATATATCATTGGAAATGAAATCAGAATTATACTTTATATATATATATGTATATGTATATATATATATATTAGGGTGATCTAATATATATATATATCTGAAATTACATTATCTGAATTATATATACCCAAATTATGGCTGAATGATGCAATATATCTGAATTGCAAGTATGGTGCCATGTTAATTTGTATGATTATCTTTAATGGATTTAAGTAGTTATGATCCGATCATAACTCCTATCCTCATTATCTATTTTGGGACCATCATTATGAAATAAGAGTTTACATCAATCAGTAAATAAGGTTGAGATCAAGCACATTCTTGGTGAATGTTGAAATTTCTAGAAAGGAATTAAGCCAGAGATTACATATCTCTAAAGATGGACATTCTTGGTGAATGTTGATATTCCTAGATAGGAATTAAGGCAGAGATTACATATGCCTAGTGTGGGTATCCATAAAGCATGGTAATAGATAAAGTCTCTTCCAAAGATTATAAGGATGGATATACCAAGTAAGGGATATCCATAAGGCCTTAGGAGGAGAGAGTCGTAATGAGATGGTGACATAGCTTGAGGACCGCTCTAGAATGACCATTAGGGAACTAGAACCCCATGAGGTCCTCCCCAGAGATCTAAATAACCTGATTACTGTCTCAACACAGGAGAAGGGGAAGTGCTGTAGTAAAATCAAGATAAGTTCTATCTTCTGAAGTATTCTTAGAATTTTTGGTTGAATATTATAATAATGAAATATCTTCAAATTTGATAAGTTTATATTTATAAATATATTGCATATTCTCACCTTAGGTTAAAATTATTCTTTCAAGACTTAATAAAGGGAGATCTGAAGTGGGGACATTATAAAATGGCATTTGTGTGCATTGGAGATACATTTAGCTTCAGACAGTATTGCATAATGTGACTCAGAGAGTAGATTGAGCTCCATGCCCGAAACATGGTATAGATTGAGAAATATGAGATTTCTCCAACCAGATGTAATCTGAACTTTTCTCATGTCGACAACTGTATACTTTTCACCTCCATCAAAGATCATAGAATCAAAGCAAGCCTTGTAATCGGTGAACTAATGTCTCCTATGTGGAAATGCTTAGAAGCTCTAGGTTCAAATGTACAAGACATGTTTTGCATGGTCTGCTGGTTTTTAGGCCATAAACACATAAAAAGAAAACTCCTTCTGCTCAGTAGACTCGTCAACATGGGCCTTCCCCTGAGACTCTCCCTGCTTGAATTTTTCATCAACCAACCATTTTATGTAGTGCTTCTTTTTATGTCCTAGCTTATCACAATTATGCCTTCTTGGAACTCTCATCAAGTTTGCATTGTCCATTTTCTTGAAAGGACTTGCCTTTGCCATTGAGTTTGTTTTTGGCTATAAATACTTGTTCCACAATGGTTGTCTAGTCGCTGCTCCCAAACCGTTGATTCCACCTGTCTTGGTACAAGAGCTTGTTGCACAGTTCATTAAACTTTGGGTCAATGCTTGTGGATGTAATGTTTAGAGTTTCGATGAAGTGCCCATAGGGTGGTGGTAAGCTTTTCAGTGTTTCCAAAGGAAACATCGTTCATTCTTTTGTATATATTGATCTTTCGATCTCTGTTAATAATATCAAGTATTTTATCAATTACTTCTCGTAATATGGTATAAGAACAGTGGATTTTTTTGGGCAAATTTGTTGTGGTGAGAAATTCAAAATTGCAGTTTTCTTCAAACCCGAGCTTGGGTTTACTGCAAAATCGTGGGAGTTTCTCCTTAAGAAATTGCGTCTGTTTGTTTGGAAAATTTAGGTTTTTTCAAGGCGAAATTCTGAGAACCTTTTTTTTTTCTAGAATCACGTTTTTTTTTTCTAGAATCACGTTTTTTTACTGTTCTCCAACCACAATCTGCAAAATTGCGTTTTTCTTCTAAAAATTGCGTCTCTTTCCTTGCGTTTTCAGAAGACTGCAGGACGTCTTTGTGGCTATTCCATCTGCTTTTTCTTGCATCGTGTGCGGCCATGATTTGACCATTTTTGGTTGTTTCGGCTCCTGCATTCCTGCGCCTTTACTGGTATCTGCTTTCTTTCCAATACCAACCATTCCTGTGGTCGTTTTTTGCAGCAGATCGTTTCCTCAGTGCTGTTATTCAGTTTTTCCTCTCCGCGGCTTAGTATTTTTGCTCAAAATCCGCCATTTTTAAAGCTTGAAGCCGTCGCCTAGGGTTTCATTTGAAAACGCTAATTTTTGTCTCCGAAATTGTTTTTTGATCACAGATTCTTGGTGGGTTTTTCAAGAGCTCAATTGGGTTGTCGTCTGGTTTTTTTTGGGTGCCTCAATTTTCGAGCCAGCAGATCCAGCATCTGAAAACATATTCCTTCTGGGTTTAGCAAGCTCTCTTCTGGGTACCACTTCATTTTTTCTGGATCTTACGACATTTTGCCTTGAAGTACGTGCCTTCTTAGTTCTACACGTTTTTCACTAAAAATCGTGCCATGGCATCACTGACAAATCTTCTGCTCAAGGGAAATTAGAAATTCAATGGTCGAAATTATAACACGTGGAAGCAACGAATGCTAACAATCTTCGAATATCGCGGCTGCGATCAGGTGGTTTTGGGTACTACTTAGTGTCCGACTACAATTGGTCCTGATTAGGTTGCATATGACCACCATAATCCGGAGGCAGTAATGTTTGTCAAATTATCAGTGGCTGATGATCAGCTCCCTCAGATTCCATCCAACAAAACAACTGTTGAGATATGGGAGCATCTCAAAACCCTACACGAGACTTTAGATAAAAGCAGGGCATTCTTTCTCAAGAACACTCTATTTTCTATTATCATGGATGAGCGGAAATTGTTCCAAGATCACCGGAATTGGATTCAGGACATTCGTGATCAGTTGCTTGCCATTGGATGCAAAATGGAGGAAGAGGACATTGTGGTAATAACCCTCAAAAGTTTACCCAAGTCCTTTGAGCATTTTATCGAGACTCTCGACATCACTTCTACTGGTGTTGATCTGAAGTTCACAGATCTCTCCACACTTCTACTTCAACAAGATCGGTGGAAACAAGAGCTAGGTAGTAGTTCCAGCTCCACCTCCACTGAGCAAGCCTTTGCTGCTAAATTGTTTCATAAGGATATGGGCAAGTCTCATTTTCAACAGTCTTCTCAGCAGAAGCCCACTGCTCCAACATCAAAAGACTCCAAGAAAAAGAACACTCAATGCCACTATTGCCACAAGTATGGTCACATGCAGGTTGAATGTCGGAAGCGCTTAGCTGCCGAAACTAAGCAATCTGGTTCGCAGTGCAGAGCACACTAAGCAGACATAATCTGCCTTTTACGCCTTCATGGCTAAAAGACCAGCAGATCATGTCAAGTCGTGTGCCTGGTACATTGATTCAGGTGCCTGTCGTCATTTCACCCACCGTACAGACTGGTTCACTGACTACCGGCCTTATTTAGATTCAATTATTTTGTTGGAGGGGAAGGGTACACTGTTGTCAACAAAGGCAACATTCAGATTTAGTCTGTTGGGAGGAATCTCATTTTCCTTGATGTGTACCATGTTGTAGGGATGGAACTTAATCTACTCTCAGTTAGTCAGATGCAGCGACACTCTCCACGGCTGGAAACCTTCAGTTCACATCAGTGCACCATCACTAATAGCGAGACTTAGTCTGTTGTTCTAGTTGGTCTTGAGGATCATGGTCTTTTCAGACTTGCATATTTTGGTACTTCTCAGGACTTCGCTATGGCTGCTCGATAGTCTTCTGTTAGTTCACTTCGGCATTAGTGTTATGGGTACTTAAATGTGCACTATCTCTCTCAACTTGCTCGTGACGAGCTTGTCCTTGGATTGCCAGAGATTCAGACTCAACAGCTTGGAGTTTGTGATGCATGCTAGNGCATATTTTGGTACTTCTCAGGACTTCGCTATGGCTGCTCGATAGTCTTCTGTTAGTTCACTTCGGCATCAGTGTTATGGGTACTTAAATGTGCACTATCTCTCTCAACTTGCTCGTGACGAGCTTGTCCTTGGATTGCCAGAGATTCAGACTCAACAGCTTGGAGTTTGTGATGCATGCTAGATCGGGAAGCAACATCGCACACCTTTTTCTGTTGGCAACTCATGGTGGGCTTCTCAGGTCTTCAGCTTGTTCATGCCGATATTTGCGGCCCTATGACCACTCCTATTCTTGGGTCCAGATGTTTTCTGTTATTTGTTGATGATTTCATTAGAAAAATGTGGGTCTATTTTCTTAAAAAGAAATTAGAAGCATTTACTGTATTTTAGAAGTTTAAACCTCTAGTTGAAAAAGAGTCCGGGAAATCTATTATTGCTCTTAGGACAAATAATGGGGATGAATTTTGTTCTACTGAATTTTCTAGCTTTTGTGATCTTCGTGGCATCAAGCGCTAGTTAACCACACCCCACACACCACAACAAAACATTGTAGTTGAACGTCAGATCAGAACAATCACCGAGATGGCTAGATCTATGCTTGAGCATAGACATGTTTCGAAGCAATTTTGGGCAGAAGCATTTAACTTTGCAGTCTACCTTTTTGAACCGGTCACCCACTGTGGCGGTCAAAGGCAAGACCCTGAAAGAGTCCTGGTTTGGTTGCAAGCCCAAAATTAGTCACCTGAAGGTTTTTGGCTCTCTTGCCTATGTTTGGATCCCTGATGCGTCACACACCAAGTTGGATGCCAAGAGCCAGAAACTCATGCTTGTTGAATACAATAGCCCTCACAAAGTCTACCGGTTGATCGACATTGAGACATCTCGACTCTTGTACAGTTGTGATGTAGTCTTTGATGAGTAGCAAGGACCGTTCATGCCTGTCTCTCCTATTCCTCATTCAGTAGACCAGCCTAGGAAGGCTCATGATTTGGGAGTTCGGCTTCCCTTAGGTCCATCTCATGGGAGGGCTCCAGGAGCTCAAGTAACTCCAGTAGTACCAGTGATTCCTGTTCAGACACCTCTGGCCTCTCCTACACGATCACCTAGATATGCAGATGCTTCACCTGATTTTTATCCAGATTCTTTTGATGAGGAACTTGATCATAGAGCATCTCCTGATTTTAATGTTGGTCCTCCTCTGCGGCCTAAATGGTGGGCTAAGACACTTGTTGATCTTCGGAATGATGAGCTCATCGGGGGGAGAACTGCTCGGAAAGAGAAAACCTATAGAGACTGTCAATATTGCTCTCATGGCCAACATTCACAGTGTGTTTGAACCTTAAACATGCTCAGAGGCAAAGTTGAGCACTATCAGATTAGTCTTAGCCATGGCAGCTCAGTTTGGGTGGCAGGTCCATCAGATGGACGTCAGGAGTGCTTTCCTGAATGGTGGCCTACAAGAAGAGGTCTACATGATGCAACCTCCTGGTTTCAAGGTTGCTGGTAAAGAACACCAGGTACTCAGACTGATGAAAGCTCTCTATGGCTTGAAGCAGGGTACATGAAAATTGATAAGTACCTTAGTGACCAAGGCTTCCTGAGGAGTTCTTCAGACTCAAATTTGTACATCAAGACTACTGACAATGACATCATCCTTTTGGTCATTTATGTGGATGATTCAATCATCACTGGCAGTTCGACATCTTTGATTCAAGGAATCAAACAAAGTTTATGCCAATCTTTTGATATGACTGGCCTTGGCCTCATGCATTATTGCCTCGGTGTTGAGGTTTGGCAGCAGTCTTTTAGTATATTCATTTCTCAGTCCAAATATGCCAAGGCTCTGTTAGACAAGTTTCGTATGCAGGATTGCAAGCCTGCATCTACACCTATGGAGAAAGGTATGAAGTTATTAGCCAAGTCTTATTCTCCTCCAGTTGATGATACTACATACAGGCAACTAGTATGCATCTCTTTATCTCTCTGCTACTAGACTTGATATCAGCTTCGCCGTCAGCTACATTTCACGCTTTATGACAGCTCCCAAGGCTGATCTTTGGATGGCTGCTAAGCAAGTGCTTCGTTATGTGACAAACACTCCTGATTATGGAATTCTCTACTCTTGGATTCCTAATCCTAAACGTAGTGGATTCACAAATTCAGATTGGGCAAGCTCTGTTGACGATAAAAAGTCAACTTCTGGATGTGTTTAGTTTGGGATTTGGTGTCGTCACATGGACCAGTAAGAAGCAGCAGGCCGTTTCTCTCTCCTCTACAGAGGGACAATTAAGGTAGGTTGTGAAGCTATTTGGCTTCATCAGATGCTTGGGGATATGCAAATGTCACCAACAAACCCGACCACTTTGTTTGTTGATAATGAAGGCATTATCAAGTTAGCATGGAATCCGGTGTTCCATGAAAGAACCAAGCATGTAGATGTTCACTGTCACTACATTCGACAATTGGTTTAAGACGGGACAATACATTTGCAGTATGTTCCTACAGTGGATCAGATTGCAAACATTCTCACCAAGCCTCTTGGTCCAGACAAGTTTGCTAATTGGTCCAGACAACTTGGTGTAGTGGATAGATTAACCATTAAGGGAGGGTAGTACGATAATAATTAGTTTCTATTAATGGTTATCTATTTAACTGTTGTTAATCTATTGTAAATATTAGAATCTTTCTAATATTTAGTTTTCTGTTAGTTAGAATAGAATGTTTCTATTTCTTACGAGTGTTTCCTTAGGAAACATTGTTCATTCTTTTGTATATATTGATCTTTCGATCTTTGTTAATAATATCAAGTATTTTACCAATTACTTCCCATAATAAAAACCACGGTGTACAATAGCTTTAATTAACAAAAATGACACCAAACTAGAATACAAGAGTGAGCACCAACTAATAGAGAGCACCAACCCTCTTTGAAGTACCAACTCCAAACGCTAAAGCACCATATCCAGTCAGCTAAGGCATAGACCCTAGTTTGAGGACCAACTCAATAACACTGGAACTCAAAAATACAAAACACACTCAACACTTCAAAACACCACACACCCCTTCATTAAAAAATCATTGCCTTAACAGTTATTGACTCCTAATAATCTCAACTTTTAGAATTATAAAAACAACACTATCATGCTCAACAATCTAGAAGATCAACTGTTACATTCAGAACTCTTCTCACTATAAAGACCACACCAATCTTTTCTTTTTATCCCATCTTCTTTGACCCCAACTTCATTTCTCCGCATTAAGAATTTCTCTGTTTTTAAATATGCAGGAAGAAATCATATACCACACTAACATATGCATCTGGTCATTCTTGTAATAATTTTTTACTAGAGTACATCAATGCAACACACAAAGTATACTCCACCAATTCCAAAAGGATATGTTTAATTATTTAAAATGCACATAAATATCTATTGATATGCAGCTTCTCTCAAATATATCCATGGTCTTATTCACGAACCAACTCATGCAATGTTCTGTCCCATTAAAACACTGTGTTTTCTAATCAGATCAATGCCCAACGCTTCTTTTTCCAAGATAGGCCTCACGCAATAACCAAGAATAGAATCCACAATAAAAAACCTCCCAGCTCTCACTGAAATTTCATACAACCCATTGTTAAGAGCTCGTCTTACCTAAAAACACGTTTCCAAAACTTTTTACACGTCCAGCTGTTCAAACGCACGACTTTTCTCTTTTTTTTGACCAGTGGTTATGAAGGAAACACTGCCCACTTCTATATAAAATGTTAAGCACAACATGAATTAATATGCACATCTTCATTACATGTAACACATATCCTCAAAATAGACATCCCACACAATGTTTGACCATGTATTGGTTTTTTATTCAAAAACAAGATACCTCCAATAAATACTCTAAATGGTTGGGCACGTATCAATTTCCCTCGATACTTAGTTGTTCATCAACCTGTCCAATATAAAATGATTCCCTTTATAAATTCAGGACATCATACAAATCTAAAGCGGTCGTTTAGAAAATTTGATGGATGTTGTGGCAGATAAATCTGATTTGGCTTATAAATCTGACTAAGCAATTAACAAGCAGACAAGTAAGTAGGTCAAGCACGTCAAGCAGCTCAACCAAGCACACAAGTATCTCAATGAACTTTGTATTACTCTGAGTAATCCTTTGTGATTTATACGACCTTCAATTGTCGACATAAATGACAACATACTCAACGATGACCACCATATCCTCTTCTTCCATCTTGTGATCAATGGCCTCTAGTTGATTGTGAATGCCTTCAATATTCATTAGATGCTTTTGCAATCCACTTCCCGATAACGCTCATCGAACTTCTCCTTGTCTTTGCTTGCCATTGTGGGATGAGCAATTTTACCAAGAACAATTTGATCCTGGTACTCAAAAATTGTGAGCATGCTCTGTTTCCACGTGTCGTAATTCTTTCCACTGAAGCGCTGATTCCTTTCCAACCCAATGTTGGTCAACAAGGCCATCTGTCTCGTTTTCCAATGACACGAAAAATGAGGTCAAAGTACACAAAAATTATAGATTTTTGTTAAAAATCGCTAAAAAATGTCAGATTTTTCTCCAAATAACCAGCCAAAACCTTTAACAAGCATATGGCACAAATTTTGAGGCAATCAACGAAAACTTGGAACTCTTTTTTTTTATTTTAAAATTCAGTTAAAAGCAAAACCTGTGATTTGCTTAAAATATTAGTTTTTTTTGCAAAAGATAAAATGGGAAATATTTTTTTTGGGACATTGCAAGAAACTGTGAAAACAAAATGTTTGCCATTCAAAATCCCTCGTCCCTCAACACATAAACCAGGCATAGAAGAACATATCACATGCAACTGAGGACCCACAATTTCTAAATCACTGTATTTTTGACAAAAATCCTCGTGCTTTGTATTAAACAACCCACGTCGCGCAACCCCAAGTCGTTGCAAAAGATCTTGCAGCCATCACAGTAGACAACCCATCGCAAGTGGAAAAAGACTTCACACATGACAAAAGAACAATAGCATGTACATATTAAACACACAAATCCTTTGACGCAATAAAACAGTCTGCGATATTTCAAAAGAAACCCACTCCATATCGTTGCAAGTAGAAAACTCACGCAAACCCTTCAAAAACAAAACCCTTCAAAAACACTTCGATTTTTTTAGAAGAAAAAAAATCGATCAAAAAACCCTTTAAATTTACAGAACAAGTCCTCCAAATTTTTCTTAAAAAATCTATTCAAAACTTACTTTTGGAAATAAACTCCAAGTAAATACCCACAAATTTTATTAAAAAAATTCGTCCAAACTTTTTAAGCTTCTCTAATACTACGAAATTGTTATGGTTATGATTGAATAACTAAGAAGATGAAGCTCCTTAAATAACAACTTAGAAATTGTTTTTCTATAAGAGAAACAATCGCGAACTAAAGAAAGCATAAAGTTTCTTAAACTAATAAAATTACATAAATGGACATTAAATAATAAATATGACAATATTACTTTAATAGAGTCAACCTTGCTTCAAAACAAACCCAGACTCTCTCCTTAAACATATTTTGTAATGGTAGAACAACTTCGAAATGGTGGGGTTTGTGTTTGGATTTGTGGAAAATGTAAAGTTAAAATTGTGATTTTGTCAATAAGCAAAGATGGTAATGGCATTCTAGAATCACAAGACTTCCAATATATTTAAGAGAATGAAAAATAGATCAAGTAACATTCCATAAATTAAATCATCCTTTGTTAAAGAAAAAGATTTTGAGGGATGAAGCTCCTTCCACTTCCTTCCATATTCAACTTGTAGAGAGCCATCCATTTTTGTCCACACTTGAAGAATGACATGTGGCCTCTATACATAAGAGATCAAAGGGACCATTGGAAATGCCATTTCATAATGAGTTTTAAGAGCTTGTCAAGCAAAACATAGCAAGTTATACTATGTGAATGGATTGACATTCAATGTTGTTTGTTAACCATATTGGCAACAAATGGTGAAAACAATTAACGAGTTTCCAAAAGGGTACAAGGGCTTAAGTTTTGAGGTGGTGTGTTGCACCTTATTGGAAAAAGAGGGGAAATTCTTAGAGTACTCCTTAGAAGCCCATAAAGGAGTCGTGGGTTGATAAAAGGTGTCCATAGTTTATGATAGATGGAAAGATGCAAAAAACTATTCATTAGTCAAAGTTATTTTAGTCTCTTAAAGGGATAATGTGTTTGAAAGAAGTGGATTGTAAAAGGAGCCAAAGGATGGTGATCTATTTCTAATATTTTTTGTCAAGCCATAAACGATGTAGGCCCTCTAAATGTTGTGCAAGTTATAATAGACAATGTCAAATATTGTAGAGTTGTTGGGTTATTGGATGTGAAATATCGGGACACATCCTTTGCCCCATAAGCCGACATCCCTTTCTCCTAGCTATTTTAGGGATGGCGGAAGGCTCGAAAGGATGCCCCCCTCCCGTCCCTAGTATCTACTTAGACGTGCGAAACGATAGGAAATGGCTTAGGAAACGTGTTGGGAACGAGATATTTTATGGTGACTCTCTAGAGCTTGCCCCTATGGGGCCTAGAATTGGGATCTTTAGAAGGCAATTCTCTAAGGAGTTGACTTAATTTTTGTAGTTTTGGATTGTTCTTTCAAGGGGGTTTCAGGAGGTATCTTTTACAAGTATTTAATGAGATGGTGCAACATATCATCTAGGTTAACTTGGGACCCTAGGATGATCTTAGTTTCAATTTGGTTCAATATATAGTGATCTTGGGGCTATATTGGAATTGCTTGAGGACAAGCAATCTTGGGAAGGGAGGACTGTAATGGCCCCCTTTGTTTGGACGCAGGAAATTAATTAAATAATTAAAATTTAAGTTGTAAATAAATAAATTTTTTTAATGACGATTTATTTGGGGCTATTTTGGAATTGCTTGACGACAAGCAAACTTGGGAAGGGAGGACTGTAATGGGGCCCCTTTGTTTGGACCTAGGAAATTAATTAAATAATTAAAATTTAAGATGTAAATAAATAAATAAATTTAATGACTTACCTTATTTATATAATAAGGTCCTCAAAGTGACTTAAATGTCAACGAAGGATTAAAAGATGGGTCACTTTATTATTTCTGTTGGTGTAATTAAATATTCCTAATTACATTTTACTTAATCTTACTTAGGATAATGCATTGATAGTAGTTTGTTATTGAGACACCTAGGAGTTCGCATCATATTTTAGCACATGGTGTAGGAGAAATTCCACTTTAGGTGGTGATAGTTGTTATCACATTTCCACTTTATGTGTGAGATCCACCTTTAGTGCACATATCACATTATCATCCTCTTCATATGGCACATACTTCATTGCATAATGGAGGATGATCTACCTTTGGTGGACATGTGATTCCACCTTGTGTAGTTGATAGCTTATCAACTCCTTATCATGGTCTCTTATTGCCTTGCCTATATAAGCAAACACTTCTACATTGTAAGTTTTCTCCAATATCTTCTATTTGCATATTGCATCATTAATGAGAATACATTTTAATCTTGTTCATATCATCTCTCTTGTCTTTGTGCTATTTTTTGACCTCTAGATCCGTGGTTCATTGCTATTTGCAAATTCTTACAATTTCCCTTTAGCTAAGATTAAAATCTAAAGAAATGGAAAAAAAGTTTCGAAAAGTTTCTTGAGAAAGTTTATAGAAAGGCAGTTTGAGGCTCAGTTGTGATATGCTTGGTCTATTTTTTTTCTTGAAGAGTTTTGAGAGCTTCTAACTTTTGGTTCAAGAAACCTGAGTAGAGAACCCCTTGGGGTTCTTGGTGGATTGGACAGAATCCCAATTCATCTTTCCAGTGGATTCATATTAGGATTCACATTTGAGCTTCATCGCCAAAACTTGTGAAGTCTTTTTCAAAGACAAACTTCAGAAATACTAGATCTTTAAAATAAGGATGTTTAAGAATGTGGAATTTCTATATATTTTCCTATGTTACCCCAGGTTTCTGGGACGAATTTTTTTTTCTCGGAGCAGGGGACGATAGTGGGAACAACTATATAAAAAATAGGGAAAATTTTAAATGTATAGGGAAATTTAAAATATTCATATAAAAACATGGATAACGCATGCTTATATAAATTATTGAACCTTAACATTTAATTTTTGTTAAATAATTTAACTGTAGAGTTCACATGAGAGTGAAAATCAAACAAATTATCAAAACTGAAACATTAATTCTATGGGACAGCCAAGGGAAAGGTTTCCGGAAGTTTCCGGGACGTCCCGGAAATGGGGACAGGTCAATTTTTGCGTCCCCAGGTAACATAGATATTTTCTCTCTCCAGGGTGGAAGCTATATGAAGAGTGTTTAAGGAAGCAAATGTCTTACATGCTGGCTGCCATTTTATTGCTTTAATAAGAATTGATTTATGTGAAGTTTGAGGGAAATAATCTAATTTTTGAGTGGTTTTTTAGAAGAGGCGAGAAATAATCAAATAGCTAATGTTGGACTTTGAGATAGAGAATTTTTTTTGGCCGCATCTTCTCATTCGAAGTCGTTGGAAAAAAACTTGGTGAACTATTGATTCCTTCTATAGTGGAAATCATTCCCTACTATGGTGTAAACCTTCATAAGGGAAAATCATGGGAACTTCAACAAAGAAAGGAAGATTATCAGAGATCGAGCTGTTTTGTAACACTGCGAGTTTGATATATTCCTTGAGTGTGGAACCTCTTATTCACACGCAAGCTTCACATATTAGCATGGGTTCCTCATAGGAGCAGGATTCTTTTTAGCATGAGAACTATTTATTATGCCGTGGACATAATCTTTGGTGACTGCGGGCCTGAAAAGGGCATCTTTATATACCATTCTGGTGTTAATATTTTTCAGATTTTAACAAGGAATATTCAAACTATAGAGATCTATCAAAACTAAGCACATGATATGATATAAGAAATCACAAGGGAGGAAGGAAAATACCCGGAAATCAGACTTTGACTATGCCTCCAAGATGCCAATGATCTGTACTTTGATATGTCCTTGGATCAGCTAGTCAATGCCTTAGTTCTGCCCTTAAGGCTGATATAGCTAGTTCCCAATTCTCAACAATACCTGGAGTACTTTGCTCAAGTATAGACAGATGTAAGTATCACTGCCTTGTGTACCTTCGCTGCTTTAAATTCGCTTTCCTTGATAAGATGTTGATATTATTATAAATCAGATTCGCAAGTCTTAGAGTTGGCCAAATTTGATAACCAAGGTTCTATGTATTTCACATTACAAGCTCAGATCCAATTATCGCTGATCCATGCGCTTCAATATCAGATTAAATATCTGATGCAATTCACACTTGATGTTTACCAATCGCAGCCCTTCATACATGTCGAATATGCATTCCTTAAGTATTTCACACTTCTTGGAATGGAGAAGTAAGTCGTAGGTTGGATACTCTCGAGGGAGAAGCACACGTTATGTTTTTGGTATGTCTCTCCTCAAGACTCGATCCATATATATATGAGAATGAAAAAACTCCACAAAGGGCCGACTTGGACTAAAATGCATTTTCTCCAAGAAGTTTACTTGGGCCCTTAAATAAACTTTGTTTATTTAATTTCATTCTAATAATGTATAGATTAAATCGATCTACTAGATAAACAATAAATAATAAATATCTCTTATATTTACTATTATTATTTATGCATATCGATTTATTATAAAACTAAATATATTCTATATATTTATTATTATTATCCAAGGTAGAGATATTCGCCGTAAAGGCCATAATATCAACATGTGGGTTATTGAATCTTGTTGTGACAAATGACTTTCTTGGGATAAAATTCTTCAATTGGTAAAGTTGCAATAGGTGACAAAGGCTTTTGTTTGCTTCGTCCTTAAAGATTTTTTGTTATTCTTTCCCCTCGATGGTATTATTCACTGGGGTACTCCATAAGACCTATTCTTTTTTCATTAGTCGGAGATCAAGTTACAACCATTCAAAGTAAGATTGTCATTTTAAGGTAAATTTCGCTTTTGGGTTAAAAATATTTAGTATTTGTAAAATCTTTTCTCAAAGCTAGAAATTGTGATTCTTTTTTTTCTGTGTGGATTCTCTTGCTTGACATGGACCTCTTTTAGAGATAAATACAAGTTTAGATGGAGTTTTTGAAAAGTAGGCTAAGAGGATGGATTTGGGCTTGACGATGTCATCTTCTTTTAAGATGCAAGATGGGTGGGTAGTTTGAGAATTGGCTCTTCTAGTGAAATTTCTAATGAGGTACATTTCTGTGTGCACTTCAGACAATTGGCTCTAGGAGAGTTGGACGATAAGGTTCAAGTGCATACTGGAGGGGGTTGGTTCTTCTTTATGAAGATGAGGGTCCTCTCATTGAATATGGATGACTAAATACCACTTAAAAGAGAAGGTTGGTTAAGATCCAATTTCTTGGATGTGTTTTGGATTAAAATTTTCTTCAAGAAACTAAATATTCTAAAGAAACCTTGGGGGAGTTGGTGTCTAAAATAGAAAACTAGACATTGTTTAGCTTTTGGTGCCTTGGGCTCCTTGGTCGGAGTTTTCATTTTTTAAAGTTGTCTTTAGTGCAACTGGATTTGATTGTTAAAAATCCTAGTTCCATCAGTTCAAATAGTCTGATATTGATCGTTCAAACATCAACTATTCAGGTCTCAACCATTCTAGCATCAAATCATTTAACAACAATGCATCAATCAATCAATCATACAAGTTCGAGTCATTCATAAACTATGTTACCTCGAGTTTCCGAGATAGGGGGTCATGGAGGCATCCCCTATTTGATATATAATATCTATGTTACACGAGGACCCGTCCCCTATTTTTGGCCCTATAGGAAATGTCTTGGAAACGTGCCCGTTTCCATCGGTCATCCCCGTCCTCGAAATGTCATGGAACATTTCAAAAACCAACTCAATTGAATGTTTTTCTTAGGACAATAAAGTAGAAGCAAAGCCAAGTGAGCTTGGACATTAACTATGGGTTCTAAGTTGGCACTAAGTTGAATCCATGTTTCATGCATGCATCAAACTGTTGGAATTGGAAGCTTATTTTGTGTCTTAGAGAAGACTTTTTCTGATTTCACCATAAATGTTGTCATTAAAAGTTCTATTAAACATGAAAACTACATAATATATTAATATATTTTAAAAATCATATATATATATATATA
>MU223986.1:332518-359241 GCA_018584345.1 Thuja plicata | reverse complement strand
TCTCTTGCTTGATTTCATATTATATATATATATATATATATATATATATATAGGTTCATCCATCCATATTGCATACCAATTTCTTGGTGGATTACCAGTCTGCTGATTATTGCTTGCAGATCTGTGTATCTGATCTGATCACTTGCTTGATTTCATTCCATTGATCATTCGATATAGATATCTTCATTGATGATTTATTTGCTCTATATGGCTGATTGATTCTCTGAGAGGAATTGAATCCCACTTGGTGATTGATGATTCTGCTGGTCTGCTAAATTCATAAACCAATATATTTATTCTTCTTGTAAATGATCCAATTGCCCAGTGGCTGATTGATGCCTGTCACAAAATGATTCTTCCTCTTATTCCTTCAATGGTGGGGGTGATAACCTTTCAGTTTGAAGTGTGATCTGATCTCTTGCTTGATTTCATTCCATTGATCATTCGATATAGATATCTTCATTGATGATTTATTTGCTCTATATGGCTGATTGATTCTCTGAGATGAATTGAATCCCACTTGCTGATTGATGATTCTGCTGGTCTGCTTAATTCATAAACCAATATATTTATTCTTCTTGTAAATGATCCAATTGCCCAGTGGCTGATTGATGCCTGTCACAAAATGATTCTTCCTCTTATTCCTTCAATGGTGGGGGTGATAACCTTTCAGTTAAAAGTGTTGCAACACTTAGAAAAATAGGAGATCACGACTCTAGGCATTGGCTGTTCATTAAATCAAGTAATCGCTGCCTATCATTTGTTTGATGATCACCCTCTACATGATGATGACGCCCTTCAATTATGGTCGCCCCCCCTTGAGTGGTCGGCCCTTTCCTTGTAGTTATTATTATTTTTTAGCTTTATTTTTAAAACTTGGGTCAGCCCTTATGAATTCCCTCACCCATTTTGTATTATTAGGTCTGCAGGTTATTTGGTTTTCTCTCTATGGTGGGGCGTGACACATGAATTGTAAAACCAGGATCCCTGTACCTGAGAGCCCTGCTAACACCTATTCATAATATTTGATATGTGTGTGCTGACCCATTATCGACTCAGGTTCCTTGAAGATCCTTTTTAATAAGATCAAGTGTTTTCCTTGCAAAGATATCCTGCAAATTCTTTTCAAGCTATTGAATTTTCCAACCACCTGATATGACATAAGGATACCTTATCAATTAACTTAATTAAATCTGGCACTTTGAGAGACTAGTATCAAACAACCATGATTTGCATTCGCCACCCTCAAAATATCAATAACAATCCTAAGTCTCCCTCCACTATTTATTTATCTATTTTCAATGATAAATTGTAAACTTCAGGTGTTCAAGGTTGAAGTATGCATTATTTGAACACTTCATCATCTTGGTCCTTGCAATTTGTGGTTCCAGGTTAGATATTTACAGTTTCTTTTTCTGTTTTCTAATTTTTGTAGATTGATCGAAGTATTCTTGGAGGTGTGGTTATTGAATATGAAGGCAAACTTATTGACATGTCTATCAAAACAAGGCTAAAGAAAATGGAAGACAGCATCCGCAATGCACCGGCCGAGTTGCTAGACGTTTAATCTATTCTAATTTGTTGGAGGGACATTTCCGATGTTTGTGCTTCTTGCTTTTTGCCTTTCGGGCGTTGAATAATCGCGTGGACAAGTTTTGCATAGAATTGCATTATGAACGTCATCTTCTTTTGTCTTGGCAACTTTGTTTCCTGCCAATTGATCCTGTAAGACAATTCTGGCTTTGTTATCCTCTAATAAAGTTCTTTTACCCACTTTATCTGCAATGTTTGACTAAATTGTAACTGTGTTTTAATTGTGGAAAGGACTGGACTTTTAGGAAAGCATTTAAAAATTAAGACATTTTTTCCAAATTCCCATTGTTTATAAAATAACTAGACTCTGGATTTATTGTCATAATTTTAATATTGGAAAGGGCTGAAGTTATCTGGAAAAAATTAAAAACTGAGACATTTAATCACAAATTAATGAAATTTTATTCCGACTCTGCACTGTTTACACCTTATTAACAAGACTTTTGATTAATTTTGACTCCTTATTGTGCATATGTAATGGACAAGAATATGTTCAATAAAAGGGAGCATTCATATTTAGACTAATGCTAAATGATACAAAATGCAATCTATGAATCCTTAAAAGGCTACTCTAAGACAGCTGTGATAATCTTCTATACATATAATAAAACACAATCAATTTTTTGAATACAGGGAACTTTTTCGATTCTTTGACTTCAATTGTCACATTTTTTTGTTTCCAGGGAAACAGTTTGCATTAAATGGTAGTTGATATTTTATAATTTTTAACACATTGTTCACTATATTTGCATGTCGTACCTGTAATCAATATTATAGAAGTCTTTTGAGAAGCTATTTTGTCAAGGTGTTGAACTTTATTGGTTAGAGCATTAGTTCTCATTTTGGAGGCCCAAGTTCAAATCTCAAAGAGACAACTTATATTGAATTCCAAGTTGTGACTCTTGGTCTTCCATAGATGGTTGTTTGAAAATAGCTGATATTAAGTTCATGTGTGCATTTGTAAGAGCTTGAAATAGTTTCATGTTGATGCTCACATGAGCAGAATATTTGTAAACAATTAGCAATATTAAAAAAAAACTTGTTTAAAATAAAGGAGATGACTTTTTTTGGTTTGGTCATTAGAAAGCTGGTTAATTCAATTTACTAAACTAAGTTTTCTATCTCTAGTCAAAACTAAACTATGTTACTTGTGTCGCGTAGAAACACTATTAATCTGATGAAATTCACAAGAAAATGAAGAATGCAAAATGTGTAGGGTGGTCTATAGGATTTGAGATGGATGAGGTAATCTAGGCACAATGGAGTTGAATTCAGTTAAAGTGGCTTGCTGAGAAATAAAGTGAATGTGGAGTTTGAGTGGAAAAACTACATGTAATATCCCTATTCCAGACTTGGAAAATATCAATCAATAAGTGATTTAATAAGTTTAAATTAAAGATGTAAACTTTTTATTTTGTTAATGATCCATACACACATAAGAACCTGATGAGAAGTACCTTGAAGTCGACTTAAAACAGTATAACAAGATCTAACAATGCCATCACTAAACATTCTCCAATCAAACTTTAGGAGGTTGCATTTTAGACTTAGAATTCGCCTACTGACAATTTCACTTTATGGTTTAACAAGGCTCTCTCCCCATCAATGGAGATTGATTCCATGAGCTGAGAACACTTGCCAAAATGTCCAGAGAGGTTTTTGCAGTTTGCACATGAGAATCAACTTTTCCAAATCAGGGTGAGACAACAACAATGTACGAATACACTTATGAGTTGGAGTTAGATGCATAATTGGAATTCAAAGGTTGATCATAGATATAAGCTTAAGGTCATCAACAAACATCTTTGTAAAGAATCCTCGCAGCTTTGGATGATCCACTTTATACACAAGCCCTACAAGATTGATACTCTTGTTGACATTGAGAACCATGGGTATTCTAACCTACGGGACACCAAAACCTGTGTGATGAGTGAATTACATAACAAATTTGGAGGCATCCACATGAAGCCATGGGGGATGTGCTAAATCATTCTACCGACTTACTTGGGATCCAATAATCAACATGAGATTATAAGAATGCTTGTGGGCAAGCATTTTCTATGAGGGGGAGATTGTAATATGCCCGTTCTAGACCTGGAAAATATCTATCAATAAGCGAATTAATACGTTTAAATTAAAGATATAAACTTATAATTTTGTTATTAAACTATACCCACAAGAATATGATGAGAAGAACCTTGAAGTTGACTTATATGACACAACAACAATCATATGATAGTTATATATAATTATTGCCAACTAAGTCAAAGGGTCATTGTTAGAAATATTCAAAAAAAGAAAAGAAATGAGCTTAGGAAAGAATCCAAGTGAGTGAGCAAAATGAAGAGTTTTACCAAATACACAATTAGTGAGATATTGCTCCATTGGATCAAACACCAAATTCACCAAGATGCTCCAAGATCAACACAGACAATAATTTTGAGAGGGGGAAAACAAAGAAAAACCCCTTGTGCATATAATTAATGAGGCCATAGCCTAAAGAGAGAAAGAAAGAGAGCAAGATGCACATTACAATAACTTCATCCTTCATCCTTGCATTGTGAGAAATGAGAGATGAGCATCTCTTAAATAGAGATGAGCATCTCTTAAATAAAGATGAGAGAGAGGAGTTAAAATGTAACTCCCAAGTGTATGAATGCCACCATTCATTAGTGTGTGTGACAAGTGTTGATATCCTCTTCAGGAGGAATAAACTAATTTCCTTATTAAAGAAATTACATGAAATGATTTGTCCTCACACTTTACTGATTTCGACTAGTTTGTCGAAATTGTTATTCACTTTGTTGTAATATCTCATGTTGACAGTTGTTAGTACATTCGACAATTGGGTCGACACTCTTCCTTGTTATGAACATGTTTTTTTGTTTTGTTTGACAAGATGGTCGAATCATGTAGCTTTTCTAAATATTTTTTATAGAAATGTTTTTTTTCCTTGTCGATTTATGGATTCGAGTTTTGACTTGGTTGACCGACTTCATTGTCTTTTGTATATTTCTTGCATGGACTATGTTGTCGAGGAAGTAGTTCTTACATATGGCATCTAGAGGACAAAAACTACATTTAAGGATATCTTGGCTTATCCAAATTTAAATAAAACACCAAGGAAAGATTATTAATTCTAACACCTTCCTTTAATTTTTACTTGGGGCGTTTACAAGGGGTATGAAACTCAATTTTTACAAAAAATCAGCAACTTGATCTTTAATATAAGGAAGGAATTGTATTGTCTTCAAGATTGCAAGTGGCCTTTTAGAAATGTGATGTACACGCATCTTTGGTAGAGCCAACAGAAGTAGATGGGTCCTTTAAATGTGCTCAAGTGGAAGTATATGCACATCTGCAAGTAGTCTTGTGATTCATAAGACGTGTAAATGAATCAATGTCTTTGGAAAGGTCCATGATATATCACCTGATACAAATCAGTAGACCTTTGAAAAGAAACTCATATTATGTATAATAAAATAATTCAACTTTAGAGAATTTTTGAAAACTTTAGAATGAGATTAATCATGAGCAATCATAAAAATGTACAATGTAGCTAACATGATATCAAGATAAACCATATGCTCAAAGTGTCAAAATGAAGAAGATAGGTACAAAAGTGTTTATAAATGCTCTCAGAAAAGCATCATACTAATGTACAAATAACCACAAATAATGCCAACTAATGAAGCCTGCATCAACATTGATCAATCACATGTATATAGACAATCCACTAATGAGTCATCTCACTGCAAGAAAATGGGTGATCAATTCACAACCTGCATGACTCATGATCTAAGCAATGAAGAATGTAGTGCATTATCACATTAGTATATTAATCAAATAAATATGAGAGATAATTATAAATTAGAAGAACATGTGAGTCAAGCACCAGTAAACATTTGATTTGATTAACCAATCACGTCTACACTTATGAACCATAAGCTATGAACCATTAAGGAGATAATAATTTAAACCAACATTAAGATTGACATATGCTAGATAATAATTTGAACTAAGGATTATGAGAGAAAAAAAAACATATTTCCTGCCAAATATATGAGAAATCTAACAAAATTCAAGAAGGATTTCAAGAACAACATCCTCACCAAGAGAAAAAAAACAAGCAATGGAACAAGTAAATAAGCATCAACTAAATTAAGTGCATCCTAATGCAACTTACAAATGGAGCAAGTTGATAAACATCAACTGAAGTAAGTGCATCCTAGTGCAACTTACAAATGGAACAAATTGATAAACATCAACTCAAATAAGTACATCCGATGCAACTTACAAATGGAACAAGTTGATAAATATCAACTGAAGTAAGTGCAACCCTGTGCAACATACAAATGGAACAAGTTGATAAACATCAACTGAAGTAAGTGCATCCTAGTGCAACTTATAAATGGAACAAGTTGATAAACATCAACTGAAGTATGTGCAACCCTATGCAACTTACAAATGGAACAATGAATCAAATGGAACTCATAGAAGATGTAACATTAGATCATTTAATATCTGAGTGCAATTAATGCTAAATAATGAACTAATCCACTAGAAGACAATGTTGAATGAGTACTAGAACAAATTAAAACTGAGCAACATTAATGTTTATGGATATTAGTTAGAAAACTTCATTGATGGTGAACATGAGAACTAATCGAGATAGACGATATAACATAATTACTTGATCGTAAATAAATTTATAATTGAAAATACCCAGACTAAGTGAGTAAACATAATATTAAAGTCTATAGTTTAAATAAAGGTATAATTAACAATTTGAAATGAAATAAATTTGTTTTGAACAAAGCAGAGATCTGACAGTAAATAATATAGAGGAATACAAAGAGTATTGCAGTTTAACAAAATGTTAAGCTTAATATTTAAGAAATTTTAAATTTTTGTTTAAAGTAAAGACAATTGCAAACAAACATATGTAAATGATAAAAATATGCAATGTAAAGCTATTTAACGCAATGTTCCATGTTTTAGCCAAAAAATTTAAATTTAAAAAAGGTACATTTTTGACAAACAAAATTTTAAGAAAAGTTTTCATAAATATAATAATGTGAAAACGTTAATAACATTAAGATATAGTAGATATGAAAATATTAGGAGATGATAAGTTATAGAAAAAAAAATCATAGTTAGAATGATAATGATATGAAATAAAATTTAAAATTTTTGTTTTAATTTTAAAAAAAAAATGATATTCAAACAACCACAACGATAAGAATAACAACAACTGAGTGCAAAACAATGATAAGAAATACATAGGTAGGTGAATGCTCCAATCATAGGCAAAATGCTCCAAAACGGAGAGAGTGACAACTACAAATATGCTGGTGCAGCGATACCAAGTAAGTATGATTTATAGTAAATTTATTTAAAAACTATTTAAGAAAAATATAATTAAACCATTAAAAATCAATTTAAATTAAACTAACACTAATGTTTGTAAACGTTTTTTTTGGGTTAAAACAATTTAATTAAACTATGTTTAAAGGCAATGCAATTGAAACTATTTTTTTTAAAGTTTGATTAAACTATTGAAACAATGTAATATAAAAAATTTAAAGTCAAACTAATTTTAAAACTTTCAAAGTAATAAACAAATGAATACTTGCTACGTACAAAGGAGATACGTTCAAACTAACTTTTAAAAAATAATGATTATCTGCAATGAACGGTTGAATATGGCAGAGCTAAGAAACGTTATAATTATAAGGAAGAGCAAGAAATGATTTAGCAACTTAAGACCAAAAGCACAGAGCAAAGAGGTGCTCATAGAGCATTGATGAAGCAAAAAGTAGGAAAATGAAATGCCAAAGTTAATGACAACAAGGATACAAATGTAGCGCTAAGAAGAAATACTAAGGCGTTATGCAAAAGAAAGAGATAGAAAATATAGCACAAAGAGCTGCACAGACTACAAAGGCTCCGAGAAGGAGGCACTGAACGATGGGAGAAAGAAGTGCGACAATTTTTTTTATATAAGTTAAAAAATCTTAAACAAGCTGTAGAACAAAACATAACAATAATATGAAAGGTCTGGACAAAGGCATCGAGTGGGAGAAAAAAAGGTTTTGCAGAGAGAATCAAAACCATTTTTAACAAAGAAGGCAGACAAATGCTATGTAAAATTTATAGGATTTTAATTAATTTAAACTTATTGACAATTTAATAATTTCAAACAGAAAGCTACGTTGGAGGGAAGTAAAAAAAGACTTAGCAAAGGAGTTTAAAACACTAATGTTGGGGTGAAAAATGTTTTTGGTGGGGAAGAAACTGCTGAAAATAATAGCTGTAATAGCTATATAAAAAACGTTTTCAATTAAAACAGAAAAATATAAGTTGCTGAATCTTAAATTGTTAAAAAAGAGAGTTGATTAAACTAGAGTTAAAAATAACAGAAGATGATTATAATGATGCAACGTTTGAAATAACAAAAGATTATAAAACTTGCTGAAACTTTAATCTTGGGTAGAGCAATGTGAAAAATCTATTATAGTCACTGATTATTAATTTCCTATCTTATAAAGATTATTTAACTGCTGAAAGTAAATGCAACTTCACCAATAAAAATACAGAAAGAAATATGCAACACAATAACACAATATTTTTGGACAAATTGTCCCTGGAAAAACTCCGAAGGGAAAACTAGTACTGCAGATGAGAAATATAAATTAACTTTAGCAAATTTAGAGATACAAAATTCCTTGCCTCTCACTGGCAGAACTCAGACAATATCCTAACTCCTCCTGCGGATATTCCTCCACTGCTATCCCCAACGCTATCACTACGCCCTTGCTAACATTGCAAGACTGTTTGCTATCACTACAAAATCATTTGCTAACACTGCAAATGCTCTTCACTTTTCGATGTCTCTCCAAATGGTCTTGACCCCGTTTTATACTACCCTCGTTGGTAAACCAACGACTGAGATCAATTCTCAATCAATGATTGAGATAAATTACAACCCAACAACCAATCAAAAAATTAATTGCAAGTTGTCACCTAGGGGAATCAAACAAATAATTAATAATTAATTAATTATTGTTAGCAAGTGGTGGGACATCTGTCCAAGCTAACAAACCTTCACTCCCTCTTAGTGAGGAAGTTGTTATGTAGGACGCCCAACTTATCTCTGAAGAAGATGAAATTTGCCTTCCCCAATGTCTTTGTTAGAATGTCTGCTACCTTCTCCTCTGTAGGTATGTATTGTAGTTGAACAATCCCCCGTTGTACACAATCTCTGATGAAGTGATACCTGATGCCTATGGGTTTAGACCTATCATGAAACACCAGATTCTCAGACAACTTGATGCAACTCTGATTGTCACAATGTATTACATTAGTCTCAACTCGCTGACCAAACAAGGCCACTAGCAACTTCTGAAGCCATATAGCTTCACACGTCGCCATGCTAGTTTCTATGCATTCTGCTTCTGCAAAACTCAAAGCCACGAACTTCTGCAACCTTCTGAAGCAAGAGACAACTCCCGATCCCAAACTGAAACAACACCCTGAAGTGCTTCTCTTGTCCGTTGTACTACTTGCCCAATCTGCATCAGTATAGCCTATCAACTTGATACCTTCACCTCGAACATATATGATCCCATACTCAACTGTACCACGAAGATAACACAATACATGCTTTGCTACCGTCCAACGAACTCTCTTTGGCTCCACCATGAATTGACTAAGAGAGTGAACTACAAAGGCTATATCTAGCCTAGTGTTGACCAAATACATGAGCAAACCAATCAATTGCCTATATAAGGTGGGATCTACATCCTTCTCCTTAGATGCATCTACCTTCCTCCAATTCATGATCATAGGTGTAGACATGGCTTTGCAGTCCTCCATCTCAAATCTCTTGAAGATTTCAATGCAATATTTCCCTTGCCCAAGGAAAATCTCTCCATCTGTCTGCCACACCTCCATGCCTAGAAAGTAGTGCATAAGTCTTAAGTGCTTCATCTCGAACTCTGCTGCAAGGTCCCTCTTACACTCCTCTATGAGCCCTATTGAACCTGTTAGAAAGAAGTCATCCACATATAGAACAACAATGAGAACCTCACCCCCAACCACCAAGAAGTAGAGGTTAGCATCTGTCACACTCTTCACAAATCCCATTTCCTGCAAGTAAGTATTGATGCGCTCATACCACACTTTGGGAGCTTGCTTGAGTCCGTACAAAGCTCCCTTAAATCTGCACATGTGGGTCTCTTTGTTGTGTGCTACAAAGCCTTCTAGTTTCTCTATGTATACCTCCTCCTTCAACTCACCATTAAGAAATGCTGTCTTGACATCCATTTGATAGATCTGCCATCTCATTTGTGCTAGAAATGAGATTATAGATCGAATAGAAGTATACTTGGTCACAGGTGCGAATGTCTCCTCATAGTCTATTCCCTCGTTCTGAGATATCCCCTTTTCCATAAACCTTGCCTTGTATTTCTCGATGCTACCATCTACACCGTGCTTGATCTTGTAGATCCAGCGTGACCCAACCACTACCCTATCTGTTGGTCTAGGCACTATCTCCCACACATCATTCTGCATTATTGAGGTATATTCCTCAACCATCGTATCTCGCCAAACATGATGCTGTGCAGCTTCCTGATAACTGGAAAGCTCACTATCTACCAACTGACTGACTAAAGACACAGTCATTAAA
Source organism: Thuja plicata (assembly GCA_018584345.1). Taxonomy (NCBI): domain Eukaryota; kingdom Viridiplantae; phylum Streptophyta; class Pinopsida; order Cupressales; family Cupressaceae; genus Thuja; species Thuja plicata. Next base: position 348,956 of record MU223986.1, on the reverse strand, counting down.
CTTGGCTGGTTGTTTCCTTGATCTTGTACTCCTCCTAGGAGTTCCCAAAAACTCTTGAGTATCCCTTTGTTGAAACTCACAGTTCCAACTTCCAACTGTAGAGGATGCAATATCGACCTCCATATCTTCTTGATGCATTTCCCGCTGCACCAGTTTCTCCATACTCTGTGAACTCTCACCACCTGAGCCTACACTTGTACTAGTAATTGTACTTGAGCTTTGTTTCCCTTGACTCGGTTGAGCTACCCTTGAAGTTTCTGTTGGCTGTTTACTCTGATCTTCTGTTGGAAAATCTCTAGACCTTCTGAAATCCTTATCCTCCATGAACTTAACATCACGTCTGACTATAATCCTTCTAGTCCTTGGAATAAATATCTGATATGCCTTTGAGGTTTTACTGTACCCAACAAAGTACCCCCTCTCTACAGTCTAATCTAACTTGGTACATGTATCCCTTGGAATATGACAATATGCTAAACCTCCTAATTTCCTAAAGTGACTGACATCTAACTTCTTCCTTGTGAAAGCTTCCTCTGGTGTCATCTTCCCTTGTACTTTATGTGGAACCCTGTTCTGTATGTACATGGTTGTACTACATGCCTCTGCCCATAAGTAGTGGGACATTTCCTAGTCATGTAGTATAGCCCTTGATGCCTCTGATATGGACCGGTTCTTTCTCTCAACAACTCCATTTTGCTGTAGATTGTAAGGAACAACCCACTCTCTTTGGATTCCTTCCCTGGTATAGAACTACTAGAATTCGTTTCCTTTGTACTCCCCTCCATTATCTAATCGAAGAACCTTTATCTTCCTTCTTGTCGAGTTATCCAGAAGAGCCTTGAATTCTTGCAAGCGACTGAAAACCTCTTCCTTGGTCTTTAAGAAGTATATCCAGGTCTTCCTGGAGAATTCATCAATAAAAGTAACATATTACTCATATCCTCTGAGAGACTTCATCGACATTGGTCCACCTATATCTGAAAGTACTAGACTAAGAACACCCTTAGATTTGGTGTCACTCCTTGGAAAAGATGCTTTCACAAACTTCCCCAAAACACATCCCTTACACACATCATCATGCTCTGTGCTCACCTCAGGAACACCTGTCACTGTCTCATGAAGCAATCTAAGTGCTCCATGATGTATATGGCCCGTCCTCCTATGCCATAGCTCTCCAAGGTCTCTAGGATTACTGCTGCTCACAAATTCCTTAGGAGTATCAAACTGCAATCTATAAAGGCGACCACTCCTAACTCCAATAGATACTGGTGATTTCTAATCTTTATGATTAATCAAAACATGCATCCCTCTAAAGAGAACATTATAACCTTTATCTTGAAGGAAAAATACATAAACCAAATTCATACCTAAGCCTGGCATAAGCAACACATCATGAATGGGAATCAACTTCCCATTCTCCCTCTGAAACTGAACAGTCCCCTTCCCAACTGAGTTGAGCTTGGACAAGTTTCCCATAGAAATCTGGATATTGGTGTCCTCCTCCTTGTAACTGGAGAAGTACTCTCTAACTCCTGTCATATGAAATGACACCCCACTATCTATGTAACAAACACTCTATGAGGTTGAGCTAATCATGCAAGCTATGAGTGCGAACTCATCCTCCAATCTACTAGAGAGCTCATCTGCACTTGCTGAAGCTGCCACTTGCTTCTTACCCTTCCTTTGCAGGAAATCAATGACATAGTGGAAAAACTCATGACAACCAAAGCACTTAACCTTAGATAGGTCCTTCTTCTTACTTTGTGAATTTGATCCTTTCCTAGACCCCTTCTTTGCTTTCCCCTTACCTGCTAGGGAAACATTTTCCTGTTCCACCTCACTATTTTGACTCTTGTTGTTGGCTCCATTGACAAGACCTAGTCTAAACTCCTCCTGAGTGAAATCACTCCATAGTCGATCCCAACTCAGTAAGGTGTCTCGTCCACTGAATAATTCACTAAATACTGCTTATTAAACCCATTTAGGGCTATCTTGACTAGCTCATCTTCACTTGGACTATCTCCAACAACTGCTAACTCATCCTTGACAAGTCTAAGTCTGGTAAGGTAACTTGTGATGTCTTCTCCCTTGTTCATCCGAGCATTCTTCAAATTTTCCATGAGAATCATCTTCCATTTGGTGGTAGCATTCTGGTACAGATTCAGAATGGCGTCCCACATCTTTGCTGTATCTAACTCTGCGATATGTGGAATAATATGGTCCTTGACACCATCAAGGATTCTCCTCCTCGCCTTTGCATTGTCCTTCTTGTATGCTGTTGTAACCACCTGTATTTGGTCTACTCTGACTATAGACCCTATTTTCCCTAAGTGTGATCATACCCGGAATTATGTTCAGACAACTCTTCAATCGGCTGACATAATTCATTCAAATCAAATTTAATCTCCTAAGTGATCTAATCGCTAAATTTTATTAATCACCTAAGCCAATCAAATCAAACCAATTTAATTCAAATCAATTCAAATCAAACATGGCTAAGGTAATTAATTTAAAAGGAATTAAATAAATCCCTATTATATCAAATCACTTGCAAAAATCCTATCTTCTAGCCTAAATTAATCTAATTAATTGGCTATAGTCCTAATTAATTATCTAAAGCAATAAAAAGCTTGAATAATTAATATTCCTATTTTTGAATGAATATATTTAATATAATTCATTTCATTAATATTCCCCTAAACCCCTAACCTAACCTACCTCAACCACCTTGACCCTGGGTTCAAACCCATCCCAACCTATTCACCCCATGCTAAATCTAATCCTAATCCTAATCCCATTCTAGCCCACGTCATAATGATGTCACATTCCATTAAGGTGTGATTAGGAATTCAACCCACTTGAGAAAGTCAACTTTCTCAAGCTTGACTCTCTCTAAGTCCACCTTCTCAAGCTTGCCTCTTACACCCTTCCCATGCTTCTTAAAAGCTCTCATTAATGCCTCATTAATGGAGATTCCTTAAGCCCATGCCTCTTCAATGCTTTGGCATTTATTTCTCTTACACCTCATTAATGAGTTTTTCAACTCCATTAATGAAACTTGTCCCCCCCTCTCACTCCTCATTTTCTTCTATAAATAGAAGGGGTTTTTGAGCACAAATAAGCCTTCATTTTAGATTGAAAATACATTGTTATGCTGTTAGGATTTATATAGATTCAAGTTTCATTTAGTTTTTCATGTTTAGGCATTGTTGTTATCTTCATTTCTAGAGTTACTATGCATTTTTTAATGATTAAATAGTTTGTTTTAATTCAAAGCTTTCATGCTAAGTCGTATATGTCACTGATAGTAGCATAATCTGAGGGCTGTTATGTTTCTTATCATACTCTTCTTGGTTAGAAAGCAATAGGTTGATTTTAGTTCTTTATATGTTCATCTAACAATGTTTTCCACTAATATAATGACCTATTGAAGTGTTGTGTTGCAGGTAATAGGTGCAATATTTCACACACACATTTCTGGCGCCCACTGTGGGGCTTGATTCTAGATTTGGCCTCATTTTAACTCTATTTTTCACTAATCTATCCTCCCAATTTTAAGGTCCAGAGTCATTTCTGGTAGCAGAAGATCACATCCAAGATACGCCCTCGTACCATAGAAATCGAGGCTCGCATCCAAGATTTCCTAGGTCATTTTCAGTTCTGGGTCGTATCTGGTAACTCGAAGATCACATCTGGTAACACAAGGTCGTATCTATTTTTTGTATCTTTTACTACATTTCCTGGATCGCATCTGGTGAAATTTTTTATGGATTTCATTGCCTAACCCTAACATCCTAACCAGTGGTAATTCTGACATTTCAACCGCCTAACTAAGTGCTTGCAAGTTTCTGAGAATGAGATAAGAAGTCAATACTAACGTGTGTGGTTGTAGGGATCTTCAACTAATTTCAATACTAACCCCTTTTTCAAATCTTTCAAACTTAACACCATTTTCTCAATACGTGTCAAGTCAACTAGATTATTATGCTCTTTTCCTCTTGAGGAAAATCAGAAAATCAGATGTTGGTTAAACACTTATGGAGGGATTTGGGGGTGAATGAAAAAGCAATCTCATCGTTTCAACTTAATTTTGAAAATCAGTAATTGAACCAATCAAAGCATTTAACATTGTGGGCTAATTGAACAAACTCATTGTCTAAATTTGGGATAGTAACTGAACAAGCAAATCACTTAATATTGCGGATAATTGAACAACACAAATTTGCTTTCATCCTGTTTTCATTAACTTAGGAACATTTAAATCAGACTCAACATAGCTTGAGGGAACAAACTTTGATTTACGTGTTTTGGGAGAAAATGACATGGATTAGGAGAGTATGCTCTTCTTTTTTGGAGGAATCAGAAATCTAGACGTCCTACGCTCACCAATCCTTGGTATGCTTATTTAACAGTAGAGGGCCTGCCGATTGAGGAAAAAATCTCCCGACAACGACCCAAGTGAGGACAGGTTTTACGCTAATCCTGCCAACTCACTATAAATAGTTGCTTCCTCGTAGGCTAAAGCCTCGGAAGACAAAATCGGTTTTGTTCCTGGAATCTTGACATCATTCCTTGAACATGCTTGGGTATGTGTAGAGCAGAGCCGCTTTATTCTTGCTTGCAAGACTACACATATTTGAGTACTCATAGGGCTATACACCTCAATTTTGCCTTGTGCAATTCTATGGGGGATAGTTTCGAATGGATTGCCCAATCATAGACAACACTTAAACTGCAAAATTTCTTGATTCACCCCCAAAAGGGTGATAATCCTTGTGCAAGGAAAAAAGTAATTTCCCCAAGACACTCGTCATATCGTGCCCTCACTTGCGTTTGGAGTCAACTAATACAACATCATAACTGGAGCCATGGCGTGATTGGTGATGGTTGTATTCTGATTAGCATTTGAGTGTGTACCTAAGTCAACGAACAAGGATTTTCATCCTCCACCTAGAAAATAGGGCATGAGGATGTGTTTGTTCACCCTTTAACAATGCAACAATGCTTGATGTAACTGAAAATCATTAAAAAAATAACATCTTCAAACAAGCAACAAATTTCAATCCTTGGTCTACACATGTGTTTTTCACCCACTGACAGGTCTCAAAATGCAATATGCAATTAGACGAACTTCACGCACTTTCAAGACAAATTTTTCAAAACTGACCAAATCAGACAGAGACATCAAAAAATTGCATCCCAGATTTCCTAGCTCGTATTTGGTATCCTGGCTCACATCTAGTCAACACATCATCACATCTAGGGTTCCAAATCGCATCTAGGGTCATCAGTAGCTCATATATTGTATTTCCTGGCTCGCATCTAGGAGCTCACATCTAGGATAGTGGGCACTTGCAGAATAGTTTCTCAGGAAAACTCAGTTGATTTGGGTATCCTTTTGCTCTTTAGTCTGTCCCTGTTGTCTTTTTTGGTCTCCTTGTTGGTGTGTCAAAACACTTTTTCAGACGTCTACCTTGCATGTCCTATCAGTTTCTCGCAATCTATCTCAATACGTGTGGTCTATCCACTTCTTACAACAACTTGATTCCCAACTCACTATCAGGGAATTCTAACCCTCTGACACTGGAATCATTTACTTCCACCAAAATACAAATGATACTTCCACCTAGACACACTCACTTGAACGATTCAGGATACTACCTAACACTATCGAGAAGCTTTGACAAAGTTGAGATACAGATACATGGTTAACACAAGATGCAAAAAGTATACGTCTAAAGGATCAAAAGTACCTCCTAAATCACCACACTTTCAAGGAGAAACATCTCGCAGTTCCCTACTCGATCTAGACTCTCTAGAAATGGACAGGTCCACTCATGGATGGAGTGAGGCTTTTGATGAATATGACAATAGAAAAAACCAAAAGCACAAAGATCTCAATGAAGAAGAATAACCCACATTTGAACGTCCTCTATTTGAATTAGGCAGTGAGGAAGACATCATTGAAGAAGAGTACGATAAACTCAAACAATGAAAGAGGTTCCACAAGATACTGGAAAAGATGATTGACGCGGATAAAGAGAAATACTTTCTCCGTTTAGCATCCACTAGCGTAAAATTACCCAAGGATTATGATGTAGAACAACTAAAAGAAAAGGAGGTACCGACTCCCATTTCTATTCTCGCCATACAACTTACCTTAATGCAAACAGAACTTGCGACTCTCAAGCAAGAGAAGGCTAAACCCAAAACGAAGTACTCTATGGACTACATTTGTCCATTTCCTTTCGACAAGAGTATCACTATGGTTCCATTCCCTCGCAACGTGGCAAGGCCAAAATATGACAAGTATACGGGAGAGACCAATCCACATGACCATGTTCGAGAATTTTGTGCTCTTAGCATAGAGTACATGCATGAACCTACTTACCTCATGCGGCTTTTTCCAGGAAGTCTAGGAGGCAACACCATGGAATGGTTCTAAAAAATTACACCCAAGGTCAAAATTTTTGAGTTAATACAACAGTTTATCCAACACTACTCCTATAATATCTAGCATGACGTGACTATGATGGATCTGTGCAACACTAAACAAAAGATTGACGAATCCTTTACCCACTTTCTACAAAGGTGGAGGAAAATCTTTGCACAGTATTCAATAGCCATTCTTGAATCCGAGAAGATGGAAATCTTTGTCAATAACTTAGTACTTGAGTTAAATTACGCATTATGTATGCAAGACTCCCCTAGCTTTGACACGATGATCAAGAACGGCCTCCGTATCGAAGAAGTTATGGTCAAGAAGGGGGAAACCACTCTTCAAAGTGAAAACAAATCTAACAATTCCAACTCCAAACCTAAATGGTGGAAGCAAAATAAAAATGTTGTCAACGATGGCGTTGTAGAAGCATCCAATGTTGGTCCTAAACCTGAGGTGTTCAATCTAACTAACAGTATGCAAGCAAGAAAAGATGCCAAGGTAACAAACCCCATACCCAAAGCAAACAATGATAATAACAAGGGTCGACCATGGACTTCAAAACCTCAAAGAACATTCACTCCTTCGGGAGAACCTCTTGAGACTATTTTGAAGACACTATTAGACAACAATGTTCTCACAATCCCAGATTCTAAACCATGGGAACCAACGTTCAAACCAAGGTGGCGGGATGATAACTCTTACTGTGTCTTTCACAAAAACAAAGGACACAAGACTAACAATTGCCTTAAGCTTAAACATGTTATTCAAGACCTCATTGAAGGAGGAAAGATCAAATTAGAGGGACAAACTACCAACGAAGATCATACAACATTTAATAAACCATTCCCTAACTAGGAGAAAGGGGAAGCATCTAAAGGAAAAGATAATGAAGTAAACTACACCTACTCCAATAATGATAACATGATTAATATGATAGACATTAAAATTGAATCAATTAATGTAGTCACAATTAAAGGGGTTTCTTTCCAATCAAATGTGGTGACTCGGAGTCAAGCACAAGTCACGATCAAAGGACCCAATTCTACCTCAAAAATGACATCAACGTCCAAGGTTCCTATTGTTACTATTTCTAAACCGACAAAAAAACACACAGTTACTCTTCCTGCAACAAAGTATGACTTGGTGGACCAATTGCAATGAACCTCTGCTAAAATTTTCATTTTTGAGTTGCTTAAAATATCCACAGTGCATAGAGAAATCCTGGAACAATCCCTACATGACACAAATGTGCCAAAGGACCTTGATATAGACAAATTCCTTGGATGGTCAATCACCTCTCAGCGCCACATTACCTCTCCTTTTCTGAAGAGGATGATAAATCATTGACCCATCCACATAATCAACCCCTCCATATTGAAGTCCTTATTTATAAATCCCGTGTTAGACGCATATTGATAAATGGAGGTGCAGGATTGAATATTTGTACACTTAATCTAATCAGGAAACTGGGTCTCTCAAAATAGACCATTGACTCTATAAACAAAATAACTATCAAAGCTTATGATGAGGAAGAAAGATCCTCTAAAGCTATTATTGTTCTACCCATCCGAGTCAGACCAATTGAAAGGAATGTCATATGTCAAGTTCTGGATGTACCCCTGGCTTACAATATCCTATTGGGGCGACCATGGATTCACGAAATGCAAGCTGTGCCTTCTACTTACCACTAGTGTATCAAGTTCCCACATAATGGGGTGGAAGTGACAATTCCTGCATATGCTAATTATACTTGCAACAATATCAAGGCAGGTAGTATGATTGCACATAACAAAGAATCTATGGATGAGATTTTTCCTAAGACTACCAAGGACATGGTTATGAAGAGTTTTGGAAAAACTTTAAAACTTGAAGAAACAGGTATGGGAGAATACAAGCTGGACATGACTCCGTCACTGACAGAACTTCCGGTGTCACCGAGATCCTATGGAAAACCTTCCTTGACATTCACACCTACTGCATCCAAGGAGTCAGAAATCCACAAAGAAACTGGCATGGTAAAGGTGTTCACATCTTCTTTAGATAACACATAAGAACATGCAGTATTGGACTGGATTTACAAAGGAGAACTGACAAAAGCTAAGGTTAAACATGTGGAAATATCCCCAGAACAGTATGGTAAATGATACGACCTCCTCAAGAAAATGGGATACAAAGGAAAAGGACCTCTAAGAGACACATGAACAAGACTTATTGAACCTGTACACATGGAGTTCAGGAATACCAGAGACAAAACATGACTAGGTTTTAATACTGAATTTGACAAACCTGTTTCAAAAGATAGTCCGATCTATGATAAAGGGAGTGATGAAATAGAGGAGATAGAACTAGAGCCATGGTCCTATGAAAGATTATTACATGTTGGCACAGAGAATCCTGACTATCAAGGAGAGCGCTATGTACCAAGCTTTGAGAAACCACAAGATCTTCGCACCCCTTTGTTAGCACAGGATCCTATTCAAGAGGTAGGAGACACAACAAAAGATGATCCAGAGATACCATTGATAGCAACGGCTGTAGAGAGCACACCCCGACAAAAAGATTTACATCCTAACCGAGGGAAATTAGTCACAATCACACATATCCTTGATTTACCACACTTTGATCCACAGGTGGCTAATCGAGTACATCAGATAAGTATTGCAGAATTATTAAACAGGTCTGATGATGAAGTAATAGAATCTCATGATTATAAATGGGATGAGATCTCTGTTGCCACAGAGGACATTGAAATAGATGTGATTCACATGTTTGCAGCTCCATCAGCACCCAACGAACATTCTAACACTACTCCCAACAATAGTGATATTCCTAAAGCAAAGATAGAGTTCCTTCCCCCAATCATTGATGGAGAGACTGGTGTTCTCATAAGTCTAGAATAACTTCAGAGGTGACAAGCAAGAAGCCTCCTTTTATGAAGAGATGATGATAAAATTTCTAGTGACGAGTCACTAGAGTTTGGTCGACATATAACTAACAACAACCCTTTTAATGATGATGTAACTCTTATTGATCTAAACATCGAAGAACTTAACTTAACAAGACATGTCATGTGAATTAATAGTCATGATGCTAATGTGATGCTGTCCTTCCCAGAGTTTGACTCCTTATCTTTGATAAATCCAGACCTAATTGATTGGACTAATACAGATCCTACTCCTATCCTCGACTTTCCCAATGACTACACTTTGGATTTCTATCTAAACGCTTGTGAACCCTACCCTTCTTCCACCAATGCAAGGACCATGAACATGTCACAGGAGGATATCAAGTTTCTCAGTCAAAAATTGAAAAAGAAAAAGAAAAAGGGAACTGATGGTGAAAACCACGTTGGGGCAGTATCAGATCCTAAAATAGTAAAAACAAAAGACATATCCAATGGTGAAAACCTCTCAGAGGCGCCAAAGGATGAGATTCTTGATATCCTCCCCAAGAACTTTCAAGAAAGGTCTTCAGTTCTGATAGAACCAACACAACCAGTTAATCTGGGCACAATTAAAGATCCTCAAATAGTCCACCTAGCACAATCTTTGTCGGAAGAGGAAAAGACACAGTTCACCAAGTTCCTGAAAGAGAAGAAGATCAAATTTGCATGATCTTATATAGATATGCCTGGGTTGGACCCTAAATTAATAATGCACCAGTTATCTATAGCTCCCAGGATCAAGCTCATGAAACAAAAAGTAAGAAAAATGCATCCTCATGTTGCATTGCTAGTAAAGGCGGAGCTAGAGAAAATGTTGAAGGCTGGATTCGTCAGAGTCATTGCCTATGTAGGATGGATCTCCAATGTGGTCCCAGTGTCTAAATCTGGTAATTCTATCAGGATATGTATAGACTTCAGAGACTTAAACAAGACATTTCCTAAGGATGACTCCCCCCTTCCTAATATTGATATGATCATAGACCTCACAACAGGCTACCAAATGCATTCACTAATGGATGGTTTCTCTGGCTACAATCAGATAAAAATTGCCCCTGAGGATCAAGAGAAGACTGCATTCACATGCACATGGGGCACATTTTGTTGGAACGTCATGCCATTTGGGTTAAAGAATGCTGGTGCTACATATTAAAGAGCAATGACTACTATATTCCACGATATGATGCATAAAAACATGGAGGATTGGATGACACCTTAACTAAATCCAAAGAAAGGAGCACTCCTATTGATGATTTAAGAAAGATATTGGATCAAATGGAGAAATTTCAACTCAGGCTCAATCCAAAGAAATGTGCCTTTGGGGTCCAATCAGGAAAGCTCTTAGGATTTATTGTTTCAACGAAGGGAATTGAGGTAGATCCTGCAAAGGTCAAAGCTATTCTAGAGATGACTCCTCCCCACAACATTAGTCAAATGAGGACATTGCAAGGGAGACTTCAATCAATCAGGAGGTTCATGTCACAAATTTATGACAAAGCTCAACCCTTTACCAAATTACTACATAAAGGGGTCACCTTCAAATGGGATGAACAATGTGAAGCCAACTTCAAAGAATTAAAAGAGTACTTAGCTACTCCTCCTATTCTTATGGCACCCATTCATGGAAAGCCATTACTCTTGTATATTTCATCTACAGCTACATCACTAGGAGTGTTTCTCACACAAGAGGATGAAACTAAGAAATAAAGATCTATCTACTACATCAGTAGAATGCTAGTCTCCTATGAGTTCAATTACAACATTATTGAGAAGGCATGCTTAGCAGTCATCTTTGCATCACAAAAATTGAGGCACTACATGCTATCACATACATTAAGGCTCATTACTAAGATCGATCCTTTGAAATACCTCCTGAGCAAAACAACATTAATAGGCCGTTTGGAAAAATGGGTCCTCATTCTAAGTGAATTTGATATTGAATATGTAGACATGAGAGCCATTAAAGGACAAGTCCTCGCAGATCAACTAGCTGATTATTCACTTCAAGATGATGAACCTTTAAGGATTGAATTCCCTAATGAGACCATTATGCATCTCGCTAAGTACCTGTGGAAGATGTACTTTTATGGTTCTTTCACGCAACAAGGCTCTGGGGCATGAGTTCTATTCATAACTCCTCAAGGCTACAAGATACCCAAGTCTTACAAGTTGATGTTTCCATGCACGAACAAATTTTTTGACTATGAGGTATTGGTAAATGGTCTTAAGCTCACCATGGAGTGGAAGATTGTAGAGTTACACATGTATGGTGACTCCGAGCTCATTATCAATCAAGTCAATGGAGATTATCAAACAAAAGATGAGAAGTTGACACCCTACAAACAACTGGTTGATGACTTAAAGAATTACTTTGTCTTCATCACATTCCAGTAGATACCCAGAACAAAGAACAAAGTTGCAGATGCCATGGCTACATTGGCATCCATGTTACAACTGGAGGAATATCAATTCTGCTATGACTTCTTGGTGGAATAACTATCCTATCCTACCTTTGATACCCATGAATATCAAGTAATCTATGCTTTGAACACCCCAAACCAATCTCGGTATGCTAATGTCATTTCTTACCTCACTAACCAAACTATTTCCAACAATCTATCAAGAAATGAAAAAGAGCCCTGATTAGGACATCATTGCGTTATGTCCTCAGAACTGATAACTTATATCGTTGAGGTCTTGATGGTACGCTTTTTAGATGTTTAGAACTTGATGAGTCAGATTGTGCGTTAAAATAAGTCCACGAAGGTGTATGTGGCTCACATTCAAACGACTTTTCACTAGCAAAGAAACTGCTCAGAGTAGGCTATTACTGGCCTACAATGGAAAAAGATGCTATTCAGTTTTCCAAAACATGTCATAAATGGAAGACACATGGAAATCTCATCCATGCTCCTGCCAGAGAACTTATACCTTTCATAACACATTGGCCATTTCAGCAATGGGCTTTTGACTTGGTTGGACAAATATATCCCAATTCTTCCAATGGACACAAGTTCATCATTATGGCCACTGAGTATTTCACAAAGTTGGTTGATGCCATGCCGCTAATCAAAGCCACTGGAAAATAGGTGGCTATGTTCATTATGAACTACATTATCTGTAGATATGGGATACCCTCATCAATTATAACAGACAATGGGTGCCAATTTAAAAATCAAGACATTGATGACCTTTGCGAACAGTTCCACATTACTCAATACTGATCCTCAATCTATTACCCTCAAGGTAATGGACAGGCTGAGACATCTAATAAGAATATTCTCAAAATCCTACACCGAACTATAAGTAAGTCTGGTAGAGACTGGCATCTACAACTAAATCTGACACTATGGGCCTACAGAACAAGCATCAGAACACTAACTGGAGCCATGCCATTTTCCCTAGTCTATGACGCTGAAGCAGTACTACCTATTAAGGTTGAAATCCCATCTTTACGAATATCTTTACAAGGTCTTGTTACTAATGAGCAGTACTGCATCGATAGAGTGAATTCTCTAGACCTACTTGATGAGCGTAGACAACAAGCGTTTGATCATCTAAAGGTATACCAAGCACGAATGTCCAAAGGATACAAAAAAAAGGTCAAGCCATGACAATTTCAAGTGGGGGATCTCGTCCTAAAGGAGAATCCTAAGAACCAGCCCAACAGAGAATATAAGGGGAAGTTTGAACCTAATTGGCTGGGACCTTATGTTATCACTACTACTTTTGGGACTTGATCTTATCAACTAGATACACTTGAGGGAGACGTTCTTCCAGATCCTATCAAGACTTTGCATTTGAAGCAGTTCTACGCTTGATGTTCGGCTAGCAGAGCTTGTACAATAAATAGTTTTAAGAAAATACCCAAAACATTCAGAAAATTGATCCTAAAGAAAATCCAAAAACAATAGAAAAATTCCTGAAGAAAGGTATCCTTGGTGAAAACCTGGAAAATAGGCGCCTTGATACTACAAAAACATTAAAAAAAGAAGAAGCAAAAATAGCAAAAAAAATTGAAAAAGAGAAATGTGCCTTGATGAAAACCTGGTAAAACAAGCATCCTGGTAGCAAAAATAATAAAAGGTCTTGCCGAGTGGTGAAAACCTGACAATCATGTGTTACTTGTGTTCTATGCTTCATCTATCAATGCATTGCTGATACTAAACCTTTATGATTGCACCTGTGCTAAGAGTTGACTTTGGTTCCTTAGAAAAATCTTATCCTCGCATGGGATTTTTCTGCATTTCTGTCTTAGGGTCACGTCATTTAGCACTGGGGGGCATCTTTGCCAACATGATAGGTAGTGTCTTCTAGGTCGTCATAGGATGTTTTATTTTGTGACACAATGCTTATCGATACTTGCACCATTAAATTGTCACTTTCATGAAACAAGAATGACACAAACATTGCACTAAACATAAATGGTGTTCCTAAGACCTACATTGGATTGCAAACATGAAACATGCACAAACAGGGAACGCGTATTCCTTGAATTACAACTTTTTGATTGTTGAAACTATACTGCGCTTGAAAAATGAATCAATAGTATTTCTCAATACTACCTAAACACAATTTGATCTTGGTTTGATTGTGACTCTTTTATGTACCCATGATGTTTTCACTGGGGGCATCTAAGCAGTTATGAGTTTTCTTTGATTGATTCACAATTGATAGTTGTTATGTCTTTCGAGTTACTCCATGACGTTTGCACAAAGACAAAGAGTCGCAAGGATAGGGGGCATAACATTTTCTTTGTTTTATGCATATGGTGATTGCTCCAAATGATCCTATGAATTTCACCTAACTTGGATGTGCATGATAAGAGCTGCCACCAAGAGTGGATAGCCACATATATCTCAATCTTGGTTATGTGTAAACCATAGCGAGTTTGAAACAATTTCCTTGTCTGTTTTCTAACTCAGATTTTCGCTAAGGTATACGAAGCATAATGTACCCAAGGATATGAATTTTCAAGGTCATTGTAGGTGCAATATCTTTCCTTACATAGAATCTGATATAATAAAAGGAAGGTGACTATTTTGTTATCCCGACTTCTATGCCTTGATGCCTAAGTCTATTTCTGACATTTCAATAAAACATAGTATTCATACTTTCATAATATCAGTGGGTATTAGTGATGGTTGTACTATCAAATGGTATCCATTCCTAAAAGTGCCCAATGATGATAAAATGTCGAATATCTTCCAATCAGTGAAAAATCCTAAGAGTATGCATAAAGCTGCATTTAGAGGTTGCATGATTTATTTTTGAAAGGAACAACATAAGGACTTGAGCTCAAAATGATTTCCATTTTCTTCTAAATCCAAGTTAATCACATTTTTAAAAGGTTAGTTTGATTTCATTCCCGATAGATTAGAGATTTCAGAAATCATTGATATTAGTGATATAGATTATGTAATTAATTGGGTTAGTAATGCGACGTGGGTTTGACAGGGTGCAATCCGGAGTCCCGGATGCGACCCAGAATTGAAAGGGATATAAAAACTGTAAAAATTTATGAAAATCAAAATTGAAAATTTTTTGAGGTAGTTTTGCGAGTACTTACTAGAGGTGCATAATCGGCCGGGCGCTGATGTTGATGGATGAGCTCGAAATGATATTTCCTAACGGAGACCACCATCTTCTCTGCAGAGCTCTCAGATTTACTATGAATAAAAGTGAAAATGAATAGTAAAATGGTAATTTTTGAGACATATATTGGTCTTTTGAGATATTTAGGGGTTTCAAAACTCCTCCCAGGCAACTGAAACTCCATTTTTGTTCTCTTTTTGATCAATCGAGAACCAAATCAAAGGTGCCTAAGGTCTTTTATGTAGTACAGTAAATTTTTTTTGACAGTTCCTAAAGATGCAGAATTGCTCCATCTATTCTGAAAATCTATCAAATTGCATGTTTCATCATAAATCTTGGTCTGACATCATTTTATTAGTCTCACCACTCACATTCTCATGTGATTAACTTGGTTCTCGTGTGTTTATTCTTTAACAAACCCCCGTTTCTTCACTTTCTCTAATCTATTCTTACCCGTTCCATGCAAGTGATACACCATTTTTAACAGAGGGATTTTATTTATTTCCTTCGATTTCATTCCCGAGGGGGTATGATCACACTATCATCAATCAAATTTTTGCTTGAAACATCATAAAAAATGACTTCGTTATCAAACAACTAGGGGCATGATAGTTTCCTTGACTAAGTCAGAACTATTGGATAGAAAGCTTTGGTTCTCATAAGATGGATATCTTGTGTTTCCTCATTTTAAAAGACTCTTATTAAGCTCCTGGAAGCTTCATACTGACTTTTTGACAACAACCAAGTTCATAATCAATATTATCAATCTTTGGATGACAACCAAGTTCAGAATTGGTATCTTTAAGATATTTTATTGACCTTTGGACGACAACCAAGTTAAAAGTCAATTCTATCAGTTTAGTATGATCAAGTGCGAGATTGATCTCATCAAACATTTCATTCAATCATGAGAAAAATTCTCAATCTTTCTGAAGTCAAAATCAAAAACTTTCTTTGAATCAATGCACTGCTTGCACATTAATTCAAAGAGGGGCAAATGTAACCACCTGGATTTGGTTTTCTTTGACTATAGACCCTATTTTTCCTAAGTGTGATTATACCCCCAATTATGTTCAAAAAACTCTTCAATCGGCTGACATAATTCATTCAAATCAAATTTAATCTCCTAAGTGATCTAATCACTAAATTTTATTAATCACCTAAGCCAATCAAATCAAACCAATTTAATTCAAATCAATTCAAATCAAACATGGCTAAGGTAATTAATTTAAAAGGAATTAAATAAATCCCTATTATGTCAAATCACTTGCAAAAAGCCTGTCTTCTAGCCTAAATTAATATAATTAATTAGCTATAGTCCTAATTAATTATATAAAGCAATAAAAAGCTTAAATAATTAATATTCCTATTTTTGAATGAATATATTTAATATAATTCATTTCATTAATATTCCCCTAAACCCCTAACCTAACCTACCTCAACCACCTTGACCCTAGGTT
>MU223986.1:275496-326637 GCA_018584345.1 Thuja plicata | reverse complement strand
TGAAAAGAATTCTAAGATATCTGAAGAATACAAAGGAATTTGGCTTATGGTATAGAAGAGAAGGCAAATTTGAACTTAAGGTGTTTACTGACGCTAATTGGGATGGAAATCTTGATGACCGAAAGAGCACAACTGGAGGAGCATTCTTTATTGGTGACAAACTTGTCACATGGATTAGAAAGAAGCAAGGATGGATCTCCCAGTCTACTTCAGAAGTAGAATATGTTGCTACTGCAAATTGCTCAAATATTGCATGGATCAAACAGTTGCTGGAAGGTATGCATATGAAGATCTTAGATCTAGTGATTATTTACTGTGATAACACTAGTGCAATAAACATTTCCAAGAATCCAATCACACATGCCAAGACTAAACACATTGTAATCAAGTATCATTATTTGAGAGAGAAAGTTCAAGAAAAAGAGGTGATACTTGAGTATGTGAAATCAAAATAACAATTAGCTGATATCTTCACCAAGCCACTGCCCAAGGATACATTTGAGTACTTGAGAAAGAGACTAGGGGTCAAACCCTTGTCTACCAGTCAGTAAAATGACTGAAGCTACATCAGCCTACATATTATCAGAATATCATTCATGTTGATGCAAGCAAAGAGATGAACTTCAAAGATACATCTATATACAGACATGTATATATCAGAACCAAGCACCATAACATATTGTTGTATTGCTGATGGATAAGGGAAATTTAAGGAATATATTATGGATGGAAAGAAAATGATTGTTTGAAATGAATGTCAGATATTTGTAAAATATTTTTTTGGCATTGTTGTCAAAGGGAGATATTATCCATATTATCACATCTTTTTGGAAAGAGAGAAAGGTTATCCATTATCAGATTACTCCAACAGGGAGAGATTTTATCCTAAGGGGGAGAAATTGTATGGAAAGATTATACAAAGGGAGAGTTGCTGACAAAATAAAAGGACATCACAAAAGAGAGAATAGTCAAAGGAGAGAAATTGACACAAGAAGAGGACTCAACACATCATAAGACAAAGAGCTGCAAGAATCAAATCTAAGCTAAAACAGAGCTTACCAGAGATCAGACATTTATCGGTTATCAAACAAAAAGATTGGTAGTTTGATGAATCTCAACTGTTGTATTTCATATTGTATTAGAAATAATATAGTGTGATAATATAGTATGTTGCCATCAATGCCAAATGGAGAGATTGATGACATGTAACTGATTGAATGTTTGATAATGTTAAGTTGAAGATAATGCAAGACATTAAATCAGTTAATGGTTTGTATTTGCATTGATGTCAACTTGATATCATCTGTACAGTCATGTACATAATGCCAAAGACTTCAGAGAATCAACGAAACAAAGGTTATGCTTTTAGCAATGCATAAAAGTTAAGTATTCACTAAGTGATAGACAACATTGATGGAGTGCACACCATCGGTAAAGGCAAAGAAGAAAAGTCATAGTGATACCCGACGAGTAGAAGACAACATTGCCCGACGACGCTAAACCATAGGGTGCCCGACGAGTAAAAATCCAATGATGCCCGACGGATGGAGATCCCGAAGCTAACTGGAGTCACAACAACAAAACTGTCAGTTGTCACCGACGACTAACTATAGAGTTGACCGATAGAATAGAGAGTTCAGAAAACAACAAAATATATAGCTAGCAAGAGCTAAAGATAGACTTAACTAGTTGTTTTCTTTGTTTTAGTCGACCAGAGTTAAGTGATTGATTTAAAAAATATTTGCATAGTTGGCAAGAAGATAACTACGAGATAAATCAAGAGTTATGCTTTAAATCAAATTGGCTGGATTATTTTTCACACTAAGAATCAAGAATCAAGAAACAATGAATATCATGTCTATATAAGAGACACACTTAATTCATTTTTGTAATGCATGAAAAGGGGATTAAGGGGAGTAAATAGAAAGAGGATGCTAAAGAAAAACTGATGAAGAATATCTTCATACAGTCCTGATCAATCAAGCTGAGGGAGAGCTAAATAATTCTGCAGACATCAACGAACAGTGAAGCACAACATCACAGAGTAGAAAGTGTGGAGCACAAAGAATTGAATTGATACATTGATCAGAGAGGTAATGTACTTAAATAGATCTGAAAATCTACAATTCAAAGTTGCATCATGAATAATTCATAGTGTTTCAGTTTAACCATTGAAGCATCAAGTCTCTTAATAGAGAAAGACTTAACAGTCTTCTATATATTGAGGTACATCCCAAGGAGTGCCAAAAATGTTGATTCATGAAAGTAGCATTGGACTTTCTTGATACCTATTGACAGTCTAAGGAGGCTGAATCAAGGATAGTAGCAATAGATGCCTGATACTAAGTGACAACCTCTATGTATAAAATCCTCTAACAAGGTCGCACTTAACAGTGTGTTTGTAACCTTTAACAGGGTTGGCTCCTAATAGGGCTCACTTCAGAAGAGTGAAAATTTGGGGTACCGGTCCCAATGATTTTTCCCTTAACAGGTTTTCCACGTTAAAAATTCATGTGTTATGTGTGTATGATTCATTTCTTTATTGTTTTGTATCTGACATAGTTAACACTAGGTTGATCGGTATACTCTGCTTATTTACTGAGTTTCAATAAATAGTTATACTGCTTATCGATAATCAAGTCCAATAAGGACAGACAAGGAAAACTGATAGACAGTTAAATCATTATTAGTATTTCATGGCATGCATCTTATAGGGACATAATAATCTGAGGTTTATTGATTAGTGGTTAAAGTTTGAAGGATAATTTTTTGAGGCCACCGATTCACCCCCCTCTCAGTTATTACTAACACATATGCTCATCTAACCATGTTTTCCACTAATATACTGACCTATTGAAGTGTTGTGTCGCAGGTAACAGGTGCAATATTTCACACACACAGCTGCAAGCTGTATTGGATTTGTAGGTACAAACACAATAGTGGTAACATATTCCTTGATACCATTCTCTTCCAACAATAAAGAAATCTTGGCTTTCTAGGCACAAAAATTTGAGGCACAATCCAATTTGTCTTGATCTCTCAAACCTACTGAGGCCATCTCAAATAAATAAAAGGAACAATAACTTGAAAGAGGTCAAACTCAAATTTCTTTCCTTTACCTAGGGTAAACCTTTTCTACCCTCAACAAGTCTCTGATACTATGTGAAAAATCTATTGCAGTAATTGGTTATTAATCTCCTATCTTATAAAGATTATTTTGTTGAAAATAATGGAATGGTGCGTACTGAGAGGGGAGGGGTGAATCAGTAACCTTAAAACTTTTATCTCTTTTATCCTTTAGTAATCTTAACTTGCATTACAAACCATATTGATTTTCTACCTTATGCATGTAATATCAAAACATAAATGTAATTGCATGTAAACATTCATGAAATTCATTGACACACGACATAAGAATTGATAATGCAGAAAACCCCTGTTAGAAGATAAAACTGCGATAGTGATGAAACCCACAAAGCTTCACTATCTGCAGAATGGAAGTTTCCGGTTAAGGCTACAAGTGTGATCACTTCTGATGATCTTACCCTGTTAGGAGTAACATTTTAGACTGGTTAGGTCTACTCTGTTAAGAGATTTTAACAACATTGTTAAGTGTGCACTCGGTTAAGAGATTTACAAAAAGACTGTTAAGTCCACCTTCTTAAAGGATTTCTTCTATTTTCTAGAATTGTTAGAGAGTAGTCAAAAATAATTATTGACCTGATAGTATGCAATCTTGAATTGCTGAATACAGATCCTTTAATTTCTCAATATATATGTATCACCTAGAGTGATTGATTAATACCTTTGTTTTGCTCGAAAGCCTTGAATCTTGTTCTTCATAACTTAATTCTATCTGTTGTGTCCTTATGCATGAAACTCTCTGTCTGATCCTTTAGATGTATGCTACAACTACAATCATCTTTGTCTAATTGATTACTACATCTATTTATACAATGTATTGACCTATTTTAGGTTTCACGCTATACAATAAAAACTCTATGATCAAGGGTTTACAACTTGACCTTGGTCTCTTAGTTTGCATGTTTTCAATCAGTTAGACTGATTAAAAAATTTACACGTGCTTTACTTGTCCCTCAAGAAATGGTTTTAAAGATAAGCATAAAGCTAAATATAAAACTCAAGTGTTTTTCTGACGTGTAACTCAGATCCACATTTCTCGGGAATAAAACTGTCTCTCGGTAGGCTAGTGCTCGGTGATGTCTCTGTAGACATACTTCTTTTGGGTTCCTTTGTAAACTATGTTTTCAATTTACTTTGTAAATTGTTTGTCGGGTTACTCTATGAATTGTGTTCTCGGTTTACTCTGTAAACTATCTGTTGGTGAAGACTGATTTCGATGTTTAATTGCACTTAACATTTTCAGTGACCTCTGTGAATTGCTGTCGGGTTGCACTATAAAATTGTCTTTTGGTGATCACATTACCGACGGTTCAAAAATTGTGTCCTTTTTATACTAATGATAAAATATGATCATCAATCTCCCCCTTTGGCATTAGTATCATAAAACTGATATGTGTGAAACTAAAATGTTCAGTATATAAACCAAAATGTTTACCTTGTCGATATGAATCCCCCTATGTGCATGCCTCGGTGTAGTGTATGTACATGTTTCTTCCTTTGATACATTTTCCTTTATACATATATTTCCCCTTTTATCATTTCCCCCTTTCACCTTATCACTTCCCCTTTTCATATCATTTCCCCCCCTTTTTTGAAAATAATGACAAAAGTGTAATACTTACAACTTGTCAAAAATGTGGGAATGGGATTTTTGAATGTCCTCCATTAGCTTCTCCCATTTCTCTTTGAGGTGCTCAAGGGTCATGAATTCCAAGGTGAGTCTGGCGTGCATGTCATATATTCTTTCTGTAACAGACATATCTGGGGTGGAAATCAATGCTTTTGCCGAAGTCATATGTTTTGATAGCAGTGTGAGATTCAGGAGTAACATAGTCTGAATCTCAATTACCTCATCTCAGATTCTACTTTTTTCTTTTTAAATTTCAAGTCTCAACCTTTTTGCTTCTATTATCTTGTCATAATGCAACTTGAGTGCATTCTCATCGGTTGCGAGACCTTGTGCACTAGCCTTAAGATCTTCATCAATTTTGGCTATCTTTTCACTATGCTCCATAGTGAAAGTCCCTAATGTGCACAAATTTTTAATTGAGTTGACTACTTCTAATAAGATTGGTTCTATTATAGTAACTAATTCGGAAAGTTTTACCTTTTGTTCTGCCACTTCTTGGCTGATTTTCTCTGCAAGCTTGTATTGACACTTCTGCTCAGTTTGTTCCTCAATTACCTTGTCTGCATCTACATTCTGTGATGTGATGGCTTTGGTGAGAAATTCTAATTGATCAAGTATAGGATCATTTTGATCAATGTCGGTATCAAGAAAAATCTGCAATAGTATTTCCTTTGTTGTCTGTAGCACCTGGGAGTCCTTGTGCTCCTTCTTGAGATTTTATTGAATGGCTTTCCTCTTACATGATTATCCATACTTGGTGAGTGACTCATAATCCATTGTTTTTGGATCACATTTAGGTATTTCTATAATTTCATCAAGGGTTACTGGTGCCTTCTTCTTCTTCTTCTTCTTCTTTGAAATGGTGCTGGAAGTAGGGGAATGAAGAACTATGGAAAGATATTGTACTTGATATGTTGGCTTTGGTGATTCCTTTGGAGGTTTGTTTCCTTTTATGTGCTGCTTGGTCTCAGTCTGTTGGTTGGTAGTGGACGTATCCACATCAACCTTTTCTGTATCTAAAACCTTTTCTTTCTCCTCAGTTTCCTTGGCAGGTTCATCCTATTTCTCCTCTCCACTTGTTTCTTTCTGTTCTCCAGTTGCATCCTTTTTCTTCCCTTGTTCATCACATGTGTCTATTGGAGTGTTTGCATCAGGTGCAGGTGTCTCCTCCTTTTCTTTTGTGATGATATTGATAGCTATTATCAATAATGGTATTTGACCTGGTATGTTCACCTGTGCAACATCCATTGTATCTTTTTCCTTTTCTTGCGTGGGGGATACATTTACCTCTTCATCATTGTTGGGTTCATTATCAAAATAAATAAGTGTTATATATTTTATGATGATCTCTATTGATTCCCCTAATGATTGAAGTATCTGAGGTACATCATCCATTTCCTTGGATGCCTCTATTGTCAATTCTATTGGTTTGATTTCATCAGAGTCATTTATGAAGATGTGCTCAAGGCTGCCTCTTCTTCCTCAATGTGAGGTGTCTCGGTGAGAAGCAGTACCTTCTCGAGGCTTTCTGTTTCCTCCTTTGGTGGATTGAATATTTCATTCCATACCTTATTATTTTATTTTTCTAGCTCTATTAAACTATCCCTAGCAATTTCTATGCTCTCATCTTAGCTGAAAATTTCTTTGCATGCTTCTTCATCATTTCATCAATTTCTTCAACTTTAGACTCGGGTGGTATGATTATAACTAATGATGTCTCTCTTATCTGTATCTCTTTTTGCAAGGCATATGTCCATCTTGCTGATATTCTGTCATTAAGCTCTTTTGGCATCATCTTATTAAATTGTATAGGTACATATTTGAATACAATCATTGCCTTAATGATGGCCTCTTCTATCTTATTCTGATCCTCGGGTTTTAGAGTTAGCCATTGTTGAATATTAGGATTTGTCATGCTACCTGATTTGATGATTGATGCCGCAATCTCATCAATTGT
Organism: Thuja plicata; assembly: GCA_018584345.1. NCBI lineage: Eukaryota > Viridiplantae > Streptophyta > Pinopsida > Cupressales > Cupressaceae > Thuja > Thuja plicata. The sequence continues at coordinate 319,906 of MU223986.1, read as the reverse complement.
CTTAGGAATTTTGTTCTTTGTAGGTTGGAGTGCTTTCTCACTCTCATCCTTTTCAGTGTCATCTTTTTCCTCTTTTCCTCTAATGTACATTCTTCTTTTCCTTGGTGCCTATTTCCCAGTTTGAGGCTTTTTCTTATAATTCCTTACCGTTCCTTTCTTAACTGGTGGTAAGTCTTATTCTTTGGAAGTTTTACTTCTGGTTCTTAATGCAACTGTCACATTTGAAACCTTTTCCTTCTTGGCTGGTGGTGCATCTGACTTAGTTGAGTCGGAGTCACTCAAATTTTCACCTTCACCGATGGGCGACTGTCCCTCGGTGTCATCTTGTTGTTTTGACTCTTCAGTATTAACTGACATCTTCTTTTGAAGTGTTTTCACGATCTTTGTTTTCTTTCTGTCAATTTTATTTACTTCTAAGCCTGTTTTGATTCTAGCCTTGGCTTCTTCATAAGTGCCAAATCTTGGTAATGATTTTTCCACTGCTTCATTCAATAATGCTTCAATAGCATTTGTGGCCTAATCAATGTTGATCTCATAATAAAGTGGTGGTAGCAATGTTGTCCTCAGTATAAATAGTTTGATTAAAGTGGTGTTGGTATCCACTATGAAACATATATCATCTTTATACTGTTCCACTAGTTGTTCAGGTATCCTCATCCTTTTCTGCATTCTATCTTTAAAAGAAGTGAAGTATGCATCCATGAATGATGTAAAATTTTCCCCTAGTGACTTAATATATTCACTAATTTGTATAGTTACTGGTCGGGTTGTGTCCCAATTGACATTACCGACATATGGGAAGAAATTATGGAAATAGAAAAATGTGCACATGAGGAGTGATCCGAACTTACACGAATTGGATTTGGCTGATCTGATAGTCCTCATGTTCTCCTCTAGTTTCTTCAGTAGAAGCTCGGATAAACCCAGTTGCTATCCCTTCTTCACAATCTTATGGGCAGTGTCAACTGCTCTACATGCTATACTATTTAGTTGGCTGGCTTGGAATACCTTGTAACCTAGTACACATGCACCAAAATTCATTTCTGGATCAGTGATGGAGTTAACCTTTAATCCTCTATCATCCCATACTAAAACTATCATCTTTTCTATCTCAGGGTGAGAAGGATGTTTTAGGGCTTTGGCCTTGTCATTTACTAGATAACCGGTTACTGCATGAATAACATCCTTAGTGATTGGTTTCAGTTCATCCAACCACATTTTCATGTCATGTACTCTGCTGAGTACTATCCAAATCCACTCAGTTTTAAACTCTCTCAAGAACATTAGGTCATTTGTCAACCCTTTTACCTCTATGTGCTTGTGTTCATCTTTAATGTTTCCATCTATGTAAAGCTTCTTGTAAGCTTCTTCGACCTCAAGATCGCCGATCTCTAAAATCTTGCAATGGATATATGCTCAGACATCCTCGACTAGAAAAACCCTAGGTGGTATTCTTGAGAAAGATCCAGTGTCATTGGGTTGTGAAGCAACCTCTAGACAAAACTTATAATTAGGTTCTTCACATGTAGTATTCTTCATCAAATTAACCTTCTTTTCCTTTGCATTCTTGATCTTGGAGACTCGTGATGTAGTTGCCATGTTTTTGTGAAATTAGGGATTTCTCCGTAAATAATTTGTTTGCTCGGTGAGTCTTAGATACTCACTTGATCATAGTTGTAGTTGTTGGGAATCTGTTAGAGTAGTCATGAATGTGCTTGTGAGTCTCTCTACAATCTGGTAGCTCCTTGGTCATTCTTCTACGCTCTATTTTGCTATGCTCTTCACTCTTAAATGCTTGGTGAATGAAATGAGATATTTGTCACCCTTTTATAGATGATGCCCTAAGTGGTGCATTTAATGCTTCACCTACTTCTTGGCGGTCGAAGACAGAGTCGCTTGGGTAACATGCAAACTTATCAGCTCGAGGTAAGTGTCAACTCAATTGAATTTTCACATGTTCACCAATGGTTCTTGGTATGTAGCGAAGACTTGATTGTCTTTTTACATGATTACCGACATTGCTCAGTTTACATTGAAAACTTGGCTTTTATATGTATACTGATGATTATTGGTATGTATTGACCAACGAGATTGGATTCACAAATTCATAACATGTAATACCATGGTGCATCTCTATTCATGCTAATTTGGCATATTATCAATGAATATTGGAACTGATGTAAAATATGGCTTTGTAGAGTTAGGTTCCATACTTGTTTTTCTTAGGTGGGGGTGGTGATGTCACTAGATCCATTGGATGAGGTGTCACCAACTGTATTTCTTGGTCCAACAATGTCATTGTTTGAAGCTTTCCTCCACATTTGATTTCTCATTCTCCTAATATCTTCAATGGTGTTTCCATTTGCAAAGGTGCTTGACTCTGTCACTCAGTCTTTGCAGTCCTTGCTTAAGTGACCAACCTTGTGATAGTGTAAGCATGTCATTCCAGAGTTTTTCTAGTTTCTAGATCTTCTTATCCATTTCCTCATGCAGTTTGCAGCTATATGTCCATATCTACCACATGATGTGCAATTTACCCATGTTTTGTAATCCCAAACATATGAGTTACCGACGCTTCTCGGTTGATAAGGATTTTCTTGTTCCTTGTGTTTCCATGCTTGCCTTTTATTTTTCCTGCATTGATTAGATGTGTGCCCATGTATTTTGCAAGTAGAACAATATTTTTCCATGTAGGATTAATTCTTTGGTTGTTTTACCTTAGATTTGCATTCAGGTGCTTTGTGTCCATGCTTGCCACAGTTATAACATTTGCCTATGAATGTTAAAGTAGATTTAGGAATACCTTTAGCTTTGCTCCTGCAAACATTTGATGTGTGGCCTGGTTTTCCACAGTGATTGCATGACTGCTTCTTTGGTCTTGGATTTGTGTAGACATCCTTTTGATTAGATTGGTTTGATGATTGTCCATGCTCGATACACCCTAAACTAGTATCATTTTTTACTCTTCTTTGTCCATTCAGAAAATCATCCATTCTCTTCGTACTCTCTCCAGCTTTCTTGATCATATCATTGTGTTATTCTTGAATCCTTTCTTCGTGCTTTAATTTCTCATTTTCTTCTCTTATTTCACCAATAGATTCCAATTTTCCATGAAGTTCTATGTTTATTCAATTGGCCTCATGACTCATAAGAACTATCTGATTGGTGATCTCAATGTGATGCTCTGTTAGTCTCTCTATTTCTGATTCTTTCTCTTGTATCTTTTCAGTGATCTTTCTCCTGTCATCAATAATTAATGTTCTTTCTTGTTCAGCTTGTATAGCATTATTCATAACATCAATCATTCTTACCATCTATGTCTCTTGACCGATTTGCAGTATCTTTTCTTGTTCAGTAAGATGTTGATTAATTTCATTCAGACTTGTAATGCTTCCTTCTGATGTATTAGATGTATTACTAGATGCAGATCTTGATGACTCAAATAATTTAGGTATCTCTTCTTCAGGATAGTCTGTTTCATTGTAGCAAGATTCCATTTCTTTTCTTTCATCCAATATCTCTCTCATCTTGATTCTTGCTGCTTTGTATTGCTCATAGAAGATCTGTATCTCTATCTTCTGATTCTCAATATTCTTGTCAAGCCTATACTTTTCCATTGTATGATCTTTTCTCTCTAGTGATTTAAAATTTTCCAAATAAGAGACCTAGCTCTGATACCAATTGTTGGAAATAATGGAATGGTGTGTACTGAGAGGGGAGGGGTGAATCAGTACCCTTAAATTTTTTATCTCTTTTATCCTCTAGAAATCTTAACTTGCATTATCGACCATATTGCTTTTCTTCCTTATGCAGGTAATATCAAAACATAAATGTAATTGCATGTAAACATTCATGAAATTCATCGACACATGACACAATAATTGATAACACAGAAAACCCTTGTTAGAAGGTGAAAACAACGGTGGGGATGAAACCCACAAAGCTTCACTATCTGCAGAATGGAAGGTGCCGGTTAAGGCTACAAGTGTGATCACTTCTGATGATCTTACCCTATTAGGAGTAATATTTTAGATTTTTTAGGTCTACTCTGTTAAGAGATTTTAACACCACTATTAAGTGTGCACTCAGTTAAGAGATTTACAAAAATACTGTTAAGTCCACCTTGTTAAAGGATTTCTTCTATTTGCTACAATTGTTTGAGAGCAGTCAAAAATACTTGTTGACCTAATAGTATACAATCTTGAATTTTTGAATACAGATCCTTTAAGTTATCAAAATATATGTATCACCTATAGTGATTGATTAATACCTCTATTCTACTCGGTAGCCTTGAATCTTGTTCTTCATAACTGAATTCTATTTTTTGTGTCCTTATGCATGAAACTCTCTGTCTGATCCTTTAGATGTATGCTACGGCTACAATCATCTTTGTTTGATTCATTACTACATCTATTTATACAATGTATTGACCTATTTTAGGTTTCACGCTTTACAATAAAAACTCTATGATCAAAGGTTCACAACTTGACCTTGATCTCCTAGTTTGAATGTTTTCAATTAGTTAGACTAATTAAAACAATTATATGTGCTTTACTTGTCCCTCAAGAAATGGTTTTAAAGATAATCATAAAGTTAAATATAAAACTCAAGTGTTTTATCTGGCGTGTAACTCAGATCCACATTTCTTGGGAATAAAACTGTCTCTCGGTAGACTAGTGCTCGGTGATGTCTCTGTAGACATACTGCTCTCGGGTTCCTTTGTGAACTGTGTTGTCAGTTTACTTTGTAAACTGTCTATCAGGTTACTCTGTGAATTGTGTTCTCAGTTTACTCTGTAAACTATCTATCGGTGAAGACTGGTTTCGGTGTTTACTTACACTTAACATTTTCGGTGACCTTTGTGAATTACTATGTCAGGTTGCACTATAAACATGTCTTTCGGTGATCACGTTACCAACAGTTCAAAAATTGTTTCCTTTGTATACTAATGAAAAAATATAATCATCATATTTAACTGCAGAAAATAAATTCATAGCTTATATAAAAATATAACACAACTACAACTTCACCAATAAAAATACGGAAAGAAATATGCAACACAATAACACAATATATTTGGACAAATCATCCCTGGAAAAACCCCGAAGGGAAAACTAGTACTAAAGATGATAAATATGTATTAATATTTAGCAAATTAAGAGATAAAAAATTCCTTTCCTCTCACTGGTAGAACTCAGAAAATCTCCTAACTCCTCCTGCTGATATTCCTCTACTGCTATCTCCAATGCTATCACGACGCCCTTGCTAACATTGCAAGACTGTTTGCTATCACTGCAAACTCATTTGCTAACTCTATAAATTCTCTTCACTTTTTGACGTCTCTCCAAATGACCCTAGACCCCCTTTTATACTACCCTCATTGGTAAACCAACAACCGAGATCAACTCTCAATCAACGGTTGAGATAAATTACAACCCAACAACCAATCAAAAAATTAATTGCAAGTTGTCACCTAGGGGAATCAAACACATAATTAATAATTAATTAATTATTGTTAGCAAGTGGTGGGAAAACTATCCAAGCTAACAAACTAACAAGCAACAATAAGGACACACATAAGACAAATATATGCTCAAAATGTCTGCGATTAGAGGGCAGAAAGTCTACTTTAAATCTGTTATAAGAATAATACAAGCTATGTTTTGGGGCCGTTGCAAGAATGTTAATAAATAGAAAGTATATTCAATGTAAAGGCTATAAATTCATATAAAAGGATGGATCCAAGAATACAAATATGTAAATAAAAGGATGCTGATTGAAATGTTAGCACAAAATATAGAAGAAAAATAAATGTTAGAGATGCCGCAAGAAACGTTAAAGGTGCTGAAAATGAATAAAAAATAGCAGTTAGATCTAAAAATATTAGATTTTTGAGAAGAAAAATGACAAATACGAAAATATAGAACAAGGTATAAACATGCAAATATGATAGTTAGATAAATGAATGGAAATGCATGAAATAGAAAACCCTTGCATTTGCTCGACAGAGGGTGAGTTAGAACTTAAAATTTCAAAAAACTACTCTTTGGCGGAAAGCCTTCTAGAGAGGGCTAGAAACGAAAATAACAAAGGAGAGAGAGAAAGATCTGCAACAAATGGTTAGAAAAACTAAAGACTAAAAACCTGCAAACAAGAATTAGATCAATCAACAAAAAATGCTTTCTCCTTCTCAACTGAGATATCCTTCGAATGACACCTTCATGCAACACTCAAAATAAGGATTTAGCTAGCTCTGATACCATGTTAGAAATATTCAAAAAAAAAGAAACAAGCTTAGGAAAGAATCCAAGTGAGTGAGCAAAAGGAAGAGTTTTACCAAATACACAATTAGTGAGATATTGCTCCAATGGATCAAACACCAAATTCACCAAGATGCTCCATGATCAACACAAAGAAAAGAATTTTGAAAGGGGAAAAATAAAGAAAAACCCCTTGTGCATATAATGAATGAGGCCATAGCCTAAAGAGAGAAAAGAGAGAAAGAAAGAGAGCAAGATGCACATTACAATAACTTCATCTTTCATCCTTGCATTGTGAGTAATGAGAGAGGAGCATATCTTAAATAGAGATCAGAGAGAGGAGTTAGAATGTAACTCCCATGTCTATGAATGCCACCATTCATTAGTGTGTGTGACAAGTGTCAATATCCTCTTGAGGAGGAATAAACTAATTTCCTTATTAAAGGAATTACATAAAATGATTTGTCCCCCCACTTGGACTAGAGGACAAAAAATACATTTAAGGATATGTTGGCTTATCCAAATTTAAATAAAAAACCAAGGAAAGATTATTAATTCTAACAGTCACAATAAACTCCAACAAAGATAATCAAGAAATATACCATATCGATAAAGCAGGTAGTGCTTAACTAGACTAGAGTCAACCAGGAACTATCAATAGCAATTGAGACATTGAATGCTATAATCAAAGATCATAGTAACTGATGGCGTGAAAAAACATACCCTCCATCCAAAAATTATGATTAATATGTTCGCATCTATCATGAGTACAAGAATGGAGCAATAGTGTTGGTAGTCAACAGTTAGTATTATCCAATCATGGTATGGACAACCAAACATTACGAAGGGGATGAAGATATAAATGTTTTGATGCAATGATAATCAGCTATCAATGATATTGTGTCAATGGAATAATACAATGAAAGATAGTGTCCAAACAATGATAACATTATCGATTCTCGTATAAGGGAACTATTAGCGATAATGATTAATGGCTTAATATCGTTGAGAAAGTGCCAAGGTGGCACTGGACATTTCATTAGTGATATTTGTCACTCTTATAAGGAATGAGTGTGATATCCCTAACAAATAATTATATGATAAAGGTCGAGTAATTAAAATGTGTACATCAATGGATACTTAGCTGCAGTTGATCATTTTATCATTCCATATGATTAATCTTAATCATATTGCGTTATCAATTGACAATAACCAATCCACTTATTGATGTTAATTAATCAAGGCAACAAACATAAAAAATGAATGCAACGGTTTACAGTGCCCATTCAAATATTATATATATATATTCAATATCGATCGACTATGAAGGATGCCGATTGAAGAATACATATTATACTTGTTCCCTTGTGGACTTATTGCTCTCATTGATAATTATCGATTGTTGATGCAACCTTGTCATATCCAAGTGCAAGAATCATAACATTAATAAGAAAATACCATACAAAGCATATTCATATCTCCATGTCAGAGACAACTCTAGGAAATAAGCAGATTGCATAAACACTACAGAGATAATCATAGATAACACACTGCCAGTGATCATCCCTATAGTAGAAACATATAGTTTATTTTTTATCAGAGACGGCTAGCAGGGAATGTGTGAGTCATATATGCATATCATAGATAATTATAGAATCACATTGAGATTCAAACTCTTATTGCAGACATAGCCTTGTAAGCTTGTATTCCATTGTGGCATTGGAATCACAATTGTAAATATATACATATTGTCCATCTCCATTTTGCATTATCCATTGGTTGCACCTTAATACATTGTAATTCCTACATACATTAATACATTTTTATTGCATTATACATTACATATTGCTTCATATTGTATCATAATTCATTAGTTCCTTTAAATCATTTTAGCATTTGTTTTTTTTGGTTATAATCATATTAGTGTAGCAAAGGAAGATCAACATAATACTTCCTTCACAACTCCATGGGGAATGTTCGCCTACCGACGTATGCCATTTGGCTTGATCAATGTCGGAGCCACATTTCAACAAGCGACGAATGCCCATTTAGTCACCTCATAAACAAGATCATAGTTATATATCTGGATGATCTAACAATATTCTTAAGAAGGCGGCAAAGACACATTAAGGATTTACAACAGATATTGCAAAAGTGTAGGGAGCATTGAATTTCCTTAAACCCTATGAAATCAATCTTTGTTGTGATTGAAGGGAAGCTCCTAGGCCATATAGTATATAAGGAAGGAATAAGGGTACACCTAGAATAGGTAAAGGCGATCCAATAGTTGGCACTACCATCTAACATAACTGGAGTTAAATCCTTCTTTGGTCAGATCAATTTCCTAAGGAAATTCGTCCCATACTTTGTTGAGACTACTAAACCCATTATGAATTTGATGAGTGAAAAAAAAACATTCAAGTGGAACAACAAGTATACAACCGCTTTCGAAGTAGTCAAAGAGGTAATTGCCAAAGCTCCAACTCTGGTTCATCTTGATTTCAAAAGGGATTTTATCACTCACTGCAATGCTTCTAATCATTCATTTTCAGGTATCCTGATACAGACAAATGAACAGGGGATAGAAACTCCAATATCTTTCATGAGAATCCCATTAAAAAAATTGAACTAAACTATTCACCGGTATAAAAAAAATCCTTTTTAGTAGTCAAGGTCGTGAAACAATTCAAATATTATATTTTACATTCTAACTCTAAGGTCTTTGTCCCAAATACTGCCGTAAAAAGCATTCTCACATAGTAGGAAGTTGGCATTAATAACAGAGCTTCATGGGTAGCTAAAATCCAGGAGTTTGATTTAGATATCACACCCACAAAGTTAGTTAGGGGACAGGGATTGTGCAGATTGCTAGCAAAAAATGAACAAGATGGAGTAAAGTTACCATTGACATTGTTAGTTGGCTTGACAGATTTGTGGTTTTCAGATGTGGCACATTATTTGACTTATGGAGATTTTCCAAACCACTTAAGATCAAAGGAGAGGCAGAATCTGTAGCTCAAAGCTGCCAAATATGTGATTGTGGATGATGTCCTTTATAAGAAGGGACTGGATGGTATTTTTCTTAGGTGCGTGGATAAGGAACAACAAGAAAAACTACTAAAATCCTTCCATAATGAAGCATGCGGAGGGCATTTCTCTTCCACAGTAACTACTTTTAAAATATTAAGAAATTGCTATTATTTGTTGGGCGTGTTCAAAGATGCTTACCAATGGGTAGCTAATTACAAAAAATGTAAGCACTTCACCGAAAAATCACAATTAGCGGCCCTTCCTTTAAGGCCAGTGGTTATTGAGGAACCATTCCATTAGTAGGTTTTGGACTCTATAGGCCCTTTGAATCCTCCGTCATCTACAAGACACACCCATATTCTAACATCAACTAATTATTTTACGAAATGGGTCGAAGATATCCCGGTGAAGAAGACTTCCTCTATAGTGGTCTGTGATTTTATTAAAAAAATTATCCTGGTAAGATTTGGTACTCCTCACAAGATAGTGGTTGATAATGCTTCTAATTTCTCCTCACAAGAATTGAAACTCTTTTGTTATAACCACAACATAACTCTTTTTTATTCCTCCGATTACTACCCTCAAGGTAACGGTCAAGAAAAATCCAGCAATAAAAATTTGATCAATATTATGAGGAAGTTGGTAAGAGATAATGCTAAAGATTGGAACAAAAATATCTATCAAGCGTTGTGGGCTGACAACACTTCTTGTAAAAGGGTGATAGGGAAGTCTCCCTTCTAGCTGGTGTATGGAAGTGAAGCTCAATTGTCTCTCCTATTGGAATTAGCTACGGTTAAATTGTAGAAAGTGATCAAAGATAATAATTTCCAAAATTCAATAGAAAAAAGAGTTATGTATTTAACCAAAATCGAAGAAGAAAGAGAAATACTTGTCGATCACATAACAAAACATCAAGCCAGAGTCAAGCAGATCTTTGATAGGAGATTCAGACCAATAAAATTCATGCCAGGAGATCAGGTGTTGCTCTGGGACAGGCGCAAAGAACCTAAATATGCTCACGGTAAGTTCAAATCTCTCTGGAAAGACCCTTTCATTATTAATGAAGCCTATGGACCTAATTCATTCAAATTGCAATACCTTGATGGAACCTCTTTTCCCTTGCCCTTTAATGGGCAAGATGTGAAATTGTATCAAATGTAATTTATGTTATTTTCCCCTTGTACATAGTTGTTTTGTTGTGCTTAGTGTTAAGTTTTGGTTGTGTCAAAGTTTGGCCTTTTGACCCCATTGCCCACTTTTGTGAAACCAAAGACTCTAAAGTTCCTTCCTTGTCCCTCATCATTCTAGGTCCCCAGTCAGAGCCAATGTTACATCAAGTTTTGTTTTTTATGATTATTTCTTCATTTATCTCTTTGTTTCAATTTTTGGCTTTTAATCTCCCTTTTGAACTTTATTTTGAACTTTGCATTGAGCTTTCAAAAGTTCAATCTTTTTGTTCAAATTTCACTTGCACGTCTTGCTTGGTCATGGCTTCATTCTATCTAGTCTTTCCTATAGGCAGTTTTGAACTTTCTTTTGAACTTTACTTTGAACTTTCAAAAGTTCAAATTGAAGTTCAACAGTGAAAAGTACAAGCGGGTCTTTTGTCCTCTGTAGCTCATAAGTCATCGCGTCTTTTGTAATTTCTTTGTGATTATATTTTTAAATTTACTTTGAACTTTTTGGAGTTTAATTCATAAAGTTCAAAATGAAGATTTTCCATTTCCAAGTTCACGACGGATTTTATCAAAAGAAAAGGTAACATTAGTACGAACAAAGATGATTAGCGAAGATTTCAAATTTTTGAAAGATCCATATTTTCTAAGAAGACTAATCATGATCTTATAAGATTAAGTGGTATGATTTGACGGTTAAATCATAGCATGTCAGACTGATGTCACTTTGCCATTAATTCGCACGAAGGAAATGAAATTTCAAGTGTGCCATGAATTAAGGCAAATCTTTTTCTTTTTATAGGAGAAGATTGTATTTGTTTTTCATTCAGTCTTGATTTCTTGACCACTACAGAGCCAGAGAGACGGAGGAGGTAAATTACAGGTTGCATTCCTAACATTTTCGTGAATTCTGGTGAGTGGCTGAAACTCTAGTTTAAGCATTTCATTGAAGAATAGCAAGCTTTCAAGTTTCCTCTCAGATTTATTGTTTCTTGCTTCTAGAATTATTTTTATTTAAGTAAAGATGAATTATAATAGGCCATTGTTACCTACATTACACTACTCTTCTAGTCTTTTTAATTCTCTCCCAGATTTGGAAGATACCACTCTTTTGAATGTAACTATAGAGGAAATTCTTGAAAGATTAAAAAATCCCCGCAAAGGTTCTATAGCTGAGAAGACAAAATAGAGTGGTATGGTTGAAGTCGTTGCTTTTCCAATTGTAACACCTTGCCCAGAGTTAGTAATAGAATGTATGAATCATTATGACAGAGACAAGAAGTGCATCCATACTAATTTAGGTGAAGTGTTAGTAAGCATTGACATGGAAACAGTAATGGCATCCATGGGCATCCCAAAGAGAGAAGTGTATGAAGCATGGACTGTTAGTACTTCTTACTCATTCTTTTCAAAGAAGAATAAGCAATACAAAAATATAATTGCTAGGCATTGGTTTCTAAACACTAAAAGGGGTGGTTCACATCTCCCAAAACCCATGAGATAAGAGATTTTGTAATTCTTTTAAATAGGGTCAAAGGAAACCAACACACTTTCAACTGGAGGAATGGATGTTCTTCTACATACAAGTACTCACAAGTGGAGAAAAATCCTTAGACTGGAGTGAGCTAATCGATGAGAGATTACATGAAGGCTTAGCTAATTTTGTTGGTATGAAGGGTTTCTACATGTCTTATTTTCTTTTCTATATCTTAACTTGTTCCAGACAATGGCCTGGGTTACCTCATGAAACTTTGATGCCAGGTATGAAGATTTATTATTATCACCCTTTGTTGCTGTTGAGGATATTTTTAGAGAACTATGCTAGGGTAACTGATGTATTTTTGATTCATCTTGTTTTTGAAATATGGGAAAATTTGCATAAGAGATTGTCTGATGAAGTCGTACAGTTAATCAAAACTTATGACAGTTTCTTTATTCTGTTTCATAAGTTTACTTATATCAGGGTTGGTGGATTCAGATGTGAACCCTTTAAGCTACCTAGATATGTGCTAGATCATTCGGTTCTTATAGAAGTTTGTAGAAAACTAGCAATCATTGAAAAAAACTAGAACAAAAAGCAACTGTCAGGAATTATCTTCCCTGTGGATTTAGGTCATTATTGTTGTAAATCCGCTTCAGATGCACTCAATCTAGCTTCAAAAATCAAAGGCATGAAATTCCAGACATATATTGCTCGCCCAAAGTTTGATAGCGAAAAAATTGCTAAGTCTTACTTAGGAATGGAGAAGGGTTTCACTCACTTACCTTAGCTGGAAGATTATTGGGAGGATTGTGAGGATGAATTTGAGGTGCGTATAAGACTATGGTCTCGTTTCTCTTTGGGACAAATATTGGGAATGAAACTTCCTCTCAATGTTAAGGGAATTGAAGAAAATTCTAAAGAAGTGTTGGATCCTAAGTACAGCAGCAAAGTTTTGAATGAACCCCTTGCAGAGATAAATTGAGATAAGAAGGAAGAAGACAAGATTCAAAGAAGATCATTCAATGTAATAAGAAGGACTAAAAAATGGCTGAGGGAGAAGAGACTAGGCAAATTGAGAAATTCTGAAACAGAAGCCCCTATGGATACTCAAAGTGCTCTGCTTCCCAGAAATGAAATTTTCCCTCCTAATGATCCTATTGGAATTGATATTGTAGGTACAGCTATTTTAGAGAATATCCCAATGAAGAAAGCTTGCATTGAAGCTAAAATCCCTATTCTAGCAAGGACCACATGCTCCCGCAATGAAAATATTAAAGAAGGTTGTAGTCAACCATGAAATTGTGGAACTAGATCCCATTGAGGAGAAACAGGTGGATGATCAAGATTTTGAGGTGTTGAATTTGGCCAACTTTGATCTGGGAGGTGAGACAAGTAAAGAAAATTGTATCAATGATGCAGTTTCGGTTGATATGGCAGTGTTAAAAACTCCTCCTACCAAAGAGACATTGGATACCCCAGCATGGCTCTAGTCTTCTATCAGAAAGAAGAGAAGCATTGTACCAATTTCACTGCCAGACAAAGATATGGTGAGCAGATGTCTATGTAAGGAAGTAAAGATTAAAAATCCTAAAACTGAGGCAATGACAAAAACTGATGCCCAGACTAGGCACTGGTTTGCAGAACTTGTTGTCCCCAAAAATGATAAGAGTTTAGACAAAGTAATAGCTGAAGACTTCATAGTCAATAAAATTGATTTGGGGGTAGCCACTCATGCAACAGACATCAAGCACTTAGAATCCTCAATGAAGAAGATTGTCACAAGGGCTTGGAAAGATGAAAGGAACAAAAAGGAGATGAAATTGGCAATTTCTTAGATGGTAGAGTATATTTACTCCATTCATCACCCTGAACATACCCTGGTAACATAACCCCCAATGGTTTTTGATCCTAAGTCTCCTTCCAGCCAGCAAATGAAGGTATAGATTTTATGAAATAAGTCCATTACATAGGCTTATCCTAGTTGGTTGTATTCGGTAGTTGATCGAGGGAGCAAGTACATTGATGATCTCAGCAGGACCTATGAAGATGTTATGGCTGCAAAAGATAGTCTGGACTCAAAATTGACAAAGTGGGACAAAGAAAAGACCCAATGGGTGGTATTAATGGGCCAAATGGCTAAATTAAAGAATTATGGAGTGATGAATTTATTGTCTAAGCGGCCAATTGTAGGTTTCGATGATGAGATTCATTTTGTCTCACAAGATCATCTCGACTGGAGGAATTCCATTATAAATCAAGGTATTGAGGAATCTGCTAAATTAGCAAAGGAGCTCATTTCCTTGGCAGGTATAGTGAAGAATGATCTCGGGATCATTAAGGTACAACTATTCAAAGATGATGGTAAAACTCTACAAAAGCTAGAAGAGATGTGCCAAGTTTTCATGGAGAGAGTGCATATCATTAAAGAAACAAAAACAGTCACACCTAATAATTTTTCTCATGTTGCTAAAATAGAATCTATGCTAATCATGTGTCATAAACATTTAGACTCACAAAAATAAAAGGTGGCTTTAGTCAGAAGAGAAAAAAAGGTGTGTAAATAGAGGATCGCGCGCATTGGCATTCTGAATTATCAGTTTGTGGTCGAGTTTTCTCTCGAGCATCTGGAGTAGAGGAAGTTTGAAGCTCAATCATCATTAGCCATAGTGACACCATAGGCCTGGATATCCTGTGGGATAATCACAATAGAAGGATTACTTTAGCTTTTTGTTTTGATATTTTTTGTTGCTCTAACATCCATGGAACTTTAGTTGTCTTTCTTACTTTTACTCCTTTGAGGAGTTAGTTTCTAAAAATTCCTAGAAACAGTTATTTCTCCAGGTATAAATGACTTATTATGACATGATAATGGGGTTGGCCAAATTTTGTAATTTTTGATATACTTTTTGTTTTCATCAGTTTTGTAGTGATACTAAGATACTTGAAAGAAATGTTATGATTTGAAAATAGTTTTGATTAGTTAGTTGAAATTTTAATATATAAAGATACTACAGCTTTGATGTGTTCATTTGAGTATGTGAATGCCATTTTTGTTGGAATTCCATTGGTGATTGTGGTATAATATTATATTTCTCTTAGATAGTGAAGAAATTTAGGTTTCTTATTTAGTATAATTTGTATTTTCTTTTTAGAAGATCAATCTTTCAGCTGAATTCTTATTTAATTTTTCAGTGATTCTATTTCAATTCATTCTTCATTCAGCATCTGAACTATTGAACCTTTCATACTTTAGGGTGAAAAGTATTGTTTGACAATTTTTTTTTATCTATTCTTTAAAATCTTAATTGAAAATCATTGAAGAGGGAGTTGTACCTTTATGTAGAGGGACATGACCATTAAGGCAACCCCCAATTGGTAGCTAATTGATTTCTCCTAGGAAGGGTCATAGAGAAAATTTTCATTAAACTATTTTTAATTGAATTGGGGATAAATATGTTAACTAAAAAGGATTTAATACAAATATTTGTCCAACATTACTCCTACAACATACAAAATAACATAACCATGATGGATCTTTGTAACACAAAACAAAGAATGGGTGAATCCTTTACACACTTTTTACAAAGGTGGAGGAGAATTTTTGCAAGGTACTCAACAAAAATACCTGAATAGGAAAAGATGGAAATATTTATTAATAACTTGGTACCTAAAATGAACTATTATTTACAAATGCAAGATTCACCTAGATTTGATAGAATTAGCAAAAATGCTATTCGCGTCGAAGACGTCATGGTCAAGAAAGGAGAAATAACACTCCAAAGTGATAATAAATCTAACAACTAAAAAAATAAACCTAAATGGTGGAACAAGAAAAATAATTTTTTTAGTGATGGAGTGGTAGAAGCATAAAATGCAAATACTAAACTAGCAGTGTTCAATCTAACAAACAACTCACAAGCAAGCAAAGAAGCTAAGGTAACAACCACAATACCAAGAGTAAACAATGAAACCAACAAGAGTAAACCATGGACTTATAGACCTCAAAGAACATTTACTCCCTTGGGAGAACCTCTTGAGATAGTTTTGAAGACTCTCTTGGATAACAAAGTCCTCACGATTCCAGATTCAAAACCATGGGAACCGAAAGTTAAACCAAGATGGTGGAATTAAAATGCCCATTTTGTCTTTCATAAGAACAAAGGACATAAGACCAATGGTCGTGTTAAGCTTAAACAAGTTATACAAGACCTCATTGAGGGAGGCAAAATCAAAGTGGAAGGACATACCACTAATGAAGATCACACAACATTTAACAAACCATTCCCTAACTATGAAAAAGGGGAAGCTTAAAAAGGAAAAGTAAACAAAGTGAATTACACCTACTCCCATAATGATAATGTGATTAACATGTTGGACATTAAAAGTGAATCAATCAATGTGATCACTTTTAAAGGTGCCAAATACAAATTGACATATTCAAATTCTGTAACTCAAAGTCAAGCCCAAGTCACGATCAAAGGGGTTAAATTCTCATCTAAGAAAGAAACATCCTCCAAAGCACCTATTGTCACCCTTCCTAAACCAGCAGTGACAAGACAAATAGTTACTATACCATCTCCAAACTATAACTTGGTAGACCAATTGCAAACGACCTCAGCTCAAATTTCCATATTTGAGTTATTAAAGATCTTTTTAGTGCATAGGGAAATTATTGAACAAGCCCTAAATTCCACAAATGTTCCAAAGGACATAGATGTAGACAAGTTCCAGGCAATGGTTAATCACATCTCATCTCCCTATTACCTCTCATTTTCAGAAGAAGATTACAAGAACTTGACTCATCCGCATAACCAACCTCTTCACATTGAAGTCTTAATTCATAAATGTCATGTCAAATGTGTATTGATAGATGGAGGCGCAGGGTTGAATATATATACTCTCACTCTAATCAATAAATTGGGTCATTTGGAACAAATAATTGGTTTAAGAAGTAAGATAACCATCAAGGCTTACGATGAAGAAGAAAGATTGTTTAAAGGGCTCATTGTTTTACCAATCAAATTAGGAACAATTGAACGAAATGTGATTTTTCAATTTCTTGATCTATCATTGGCCTATAAGATACTATTAGGGAGACCTTGTATACATGAAATGCAAGCAGTGCCATCTACTTACCACCAGTGCATCAAATTCATGCACAATGGGGTGGAAGTGACAATTCCTATAGATTCAAGCTACATTTGCAACAATGTTAAAGCAGACAGTATAGTTCCTCACAATAAGGAAGTCCCAAAAGAATTCACACCTGAAACCTCTAAAGACATGCTGATGATAAGCTTTGGAAAGACACTAAAACTTGAAGAAACTAGTATGAGGGAATACAAACTAGACATGATGTCATCATTGGCTAACATCTCCATTTCTCCAAGATCTTATGGGAAACCTTCTCCATCTTTCACACCTACTGCATCTAAATAACAAGACAATCACAAACCAATAGGTATGGTTAGAGCCTCTACTTCTCAAGAGGATGAAAAAAAAAGAAGGCAGTCTTGGATTTAAAGGAGAAAAAAGAGAAAATGAGGTAAAACATGTTGAAATATCTCTAGAGAAGTGTGGAAAAGGATATGACCTTCTTAAACAAATGATATACAAAGAGAAGGACCTTTAGGATATAAAGGAAAAGGACTCATTGAACCTATACACATGGAATTCAGAAACACCAAATACAAAATAGGGTTAGTTTTCAATAACAATTCAGAAAACCCTACCTCAAGAGATGGTCCAATCTTTGATGAGGGAAGTGATGATGAAGAAGAAGAAACAAAAATTGAACCATGGAAATATGAAAGATTACTACACATTGGTACTAAGTATCCCAATTATCAAGGAGAAAAATATGTACCTACTTTTGCAGCACAACAAGAGCATCATGTTCCTTTGTTGTCACAAACTGATGTCTAAGGAGTAGAGGAAAAAGCAGAAGACTCTCCAGAAATCCAACAACTAGAATAAAATCATGAAGAAATACCCCAAAAACAAGATGTACATCCTAACTAGGGGAAATTGGTGACAATTTCATATGTCCTAGATTTACCACACTTTGATCCACAAATAGCTAATAGGGTACATCAGGTGACTATTTTTGATTTTCTAAACAGATCTGATGATGAAATAACAGACTCACATGATAATGAATGGGATCAAATGTTTGATGCTATCATGGACATTTAAGTAGATGTAATTCATAAATTTGCATCTTTATTGGAGAGAGGAGAAAGTTCTAACACTTTCTCTAACACTGTTGTCGTCCCAGAATTTGATGAGATACCACTTCCCAGGATTATTGATGGAGAAACTGGTCTTTTACTAGGTCTAGAGGACATTCAAATGATACAATCTATGAGTTTAAATCTGATGAGAGAGGAAGAAGAAATCTCAACTGATAATTCGCTATAATTAGGTCTGCATACTACTAACAACAAACCTAATAATGATGATTCTACTCTTAATAATCTCAATGCTATAGAAGCTAACCTAACAGAACATGTCTTGTCAGTTAATAGTCTTGACGCTGACGCAATGCTATCCTTGCCAAAATCTGAATCATTATCCTTGGTAAACCCTGACTTAATTTATTGGACCAATTCAAACCCTACTCCTATTATGAAATTTCGCAATGACTATACTTTGGCCTGTTACCTAAATGCTTGTGAACCTTATCTTTCTTCGACCAATGCAAGGAGCGAGAAGCTTACAGAGGAGGATATCAAGTTTCTTAGTCACAAATCAAAAAATAAAAAGAAACAAATAACTGATGGTGAAAACCACGTTGTGGCAGTATCATATTCAAAAATAGTAAAAATAAAAGGTGTATCTAATAGTGAAAACCTCTCAGAGGTGCCAAAATATGAGATTCTTGATATCCTCCCTAAGCACTTTCAAGAAATATCTTTAGTTATGATAGAGCCAACACAACCAGTTAACTTGGGAACAATAGAAGCTCCTCAATTTTTTCACCTAGAACAATCCTTTTCAGAGGAAGAAAAGATATAGTTTACCAAATTTCTAAAAGAGAAGAAGATCAACTTTGCATGGTCTTACACTGATATGCTTGGACTCGATCCTAAGTTAATAATGCATCACCTATCTATAGCTCCTGGAATTAAACCTTTGAAATAGAAACTCAGGAAAATGCATCCACATGTTGCATTATTGGTCAAAGCAGAGATGGAAAAACTATTAAAAGATGGATTCATAAGAGTCATCGCTTATGCAGGATGGAATTCTAATGTGCTACCAGTTTCCAAAACTGATAAGTCTATCATAATTTTCACAGAATTTAGGGACTTAAACAAATTTTTTCCTAAAGATGATTTTCCATTGCCAAATATTGATATGGTTATCAATCTCACTGGAGGCTATCAAATATATCCACTTATGGATGGATTCTTGAGTTATAACCAAATTAAGGTTTCTCCTGGGGACCAAGAAAAGACAACATTTACATGCGCATGGGGAACATTTTGTTGGAAAGTCATGCCATTTGGACTAAATAATGCTAGAGCTACATACTAACGAGCTGTGACAATAATATTCCACGATATGATACACAAGAACATGGAATACTATGTGGATGATACATTATCCAAATAAAAGGTAAGAACAACTCACATTGAAGACTTGAGAAATATACTAGATCGAATGGAGTAATTTCAACTAAGGCTTAACCCAAAGAAATGTGCTTTTGGAGTCCAATCAAGGAAACTCTTAGGGTTTATCATATCATCTAAAGGAATTGAGGTGGACCCTGAAAAAGTAAAAGCTATAATGGAAATGCCACCTCCTCACAATATCAATCAAATGAGGATGCTTAAAGAAAGACTTCAATCCATTAGGAGATTCATGTCCCAACTAGTAGATAGAGTGCAACCTTTTACAAAAAATCTACATAAAGGTGTTACTTTCAACTCGGACGAGCATTGTGAAAAAATTTCAAAGAATTAAAAGAGTACTTGGCTACTCCTCCTATTCTCATGGTGCCTATTCATGGAAAACCACTACTACTCTATATCTCAGGTATGGCTACATCACTTGGAGTATTGCTAGCATAAGAGGATGAAAAAAAAAGGAAAGGGCGATCTATTATATCAGTAGGACCTTGGTTTATTTTGAACTCAACTACAGTATCATTGAAAAAGAGTTCTTAGTGGTTGTTTTTGCATCCCAGAAGTTGAGACACTACATGATTTTGCATACAGTGAAACTTATCACAAAAATAGACCCTCTCAAATATCTCTTGAGTACAATAAAATTAATAGGAACACTAACAAAATGGGTCATAATTCTAAGTGAATTTTATATTGAGTATGTGGACAAGAGGTCTATTAAAGGACAAGTCCTAATAGATCAACTAGTTGATTCACCATTGCAAGATGATGCACCTCTGATCATTGAATTTACTGATGAGACAATCATGAACTTAACTAAATATCCATGGAAGATTTATTTTGATGGTTCTTTTAGACAACAAGGATCTGGAGCAAGAGTCATGTTTATCACTCCTCAAGGATAAAAAATACCCAAGGCATACAAAATGATGTTTCCATGCATGAATAACATCTCAGAATATGAAGCATTGGTGAATGGACTCAAGCTTGCTATGGAATGGAAATTCTAGAGCTACATGTGTATGGTGACTCTTAGCTCATTATCAACCAAGTAAATGGAGATTATCAGGAAAAAGATGAGAAACTGATGCCTTAAAAATAGATGGTAGAATATTTGAAGAAATACTTTATCTTCATCATATTCCAACAAGTTCCAAGAACAGAAAACAAAGTTGCAGATGCTATGGCTACGCTAGCATCCATGTTATAACTGGAAGAACACCAATTTTGCTATGACTTCTTGGTGGAAGAATTATCCTTTCTAGCCTTTGATACACTTGAATCCCAAGTGATTTGTGCTTTAAATGCCCAAGACCAATCCCAACATGCCAAAATAATTTCTTATCTTACTGTTCAAACCTTACCCAATGGCTTATCAAGGAATGAAAAATGAGATTTAATTAGGACAACATCGTGTTATTTCCTCATCACTACTAACTTATATAGATGAGGTCTTGACAAAACACTTCTTAGGTGTTTAGAACAATAAGAGTATAACTACGCATTAAAAGAGGTTCATGAAGGTGTATGTGGATCACACTCGAATGGATTTTCATTAGCTAAGAAACTATTAAGAATTGGATACTATTGGCCCACAATGGAAAAAGATGTACAATTTTCTAAAACATGTCACAAATGTCAAACACATGGAAACCTTATCCATGCTCCAGCCAGAGAACTCATACCTTTTATAACAAATTAGTCATTTCTGCAATGGGCCTTTGATCTTGTTGGACAAATCTATCCTAATTCTTCAAGTGGACACAAGTATATCATTACGGCCACTGATTATTTCACTAAGTAGGTCAAATTCATGCCGCTAATAATCAAATCCACTGGCAAATAGGTTGCTATTTTCATCTTGAGCTACATCATTTGTAAGTATGGGATACCCTCTTTTATTGTAACAAACAATGGGGGTCAGTTCAAAAACCAAGATATCAAGGAACTTTTTACACAATTTCATATAACTCAGCATTGTTCTTCAATCTATTATCCTCAAGGTAATGGAAAAGTTGAGGCTACAAACAAGATCACCTTGAAAATTCTACACAGAACTGTGAGTAAGTCTGGCAGAGACTGGAATTTACAACTAAATCCAGCACTATGGGCCTATAAAACAAGTATCCGAACACCAACTGGAGCCACACCATTTTCTCTAGTCTATGGCGCAGAATAATTGCTACCCATTGAAGTAGATATTCCATCTTTGTGAATATCTCTCCAAGGTCTTATTACAGATAAAATATATTGCATTGATAGGGTTCATGCACTAGAACTACTTGATGAGCTCAGACAACAAGCGTTTGATCATCTCAAATTGTACCAAAAAAGAATGTCAAAAGGGTACAACAAGAAGGTAAAACCACGACAATTTCAAGTGGGGGATCTTGTTCTATGAGAGAATCCTAAAAATCATCCAAACAGAGAACAAAAGGGCAAGTTTGAACCCAACTAGTTGGGACCTTTTGTTATCACTACAACTTTTGGGACTAGAGCTTATCAATTAGCTACACCTAAGGGAAATGTTCTTCTTGATCCCATCAATACTCTACACTTGAAGTGGTTCTACGCTTGACATCTGGCTGACTAAGCCCAAGAAATGGAAATAGTTCTTAGAAAATACCAAAAAAATTAGAAAAATTGATCCTGAAGAAAGCAAAAAATAGTGGAAAAAGTCCTGAAAAAAGGTATCCTTGGTTAAAATCTGGCAAACAGGAACCTTGATACTAACAAAAAAAAAAGAACAAAAAAAAAGAAAAAGAACAAAAAAAATTGAAAAAGAGAAAAGTGCCTTGGCAAAAACCTAGCAAACAGGCGTCATGGTAGAAAAATAAAAAGATTTGTCTAGTGGTGAAAAATTGGCAAACAGACATCACTTGTACTCTGTTCTCTATCTATCAATGCACTGCTGACACTAAACCTTCTAAATTTGCACCTGTACTATTGATTGACTCTGAATTCCTTACAAATGTCCTATCCTTTCCTGGGATTTGTCTGCATTTGTATCTTAGGAATAGTCATTCTGCATTGGGGGCATCTATGCTATCATATTTGGTCTGCATCTTCTAGGTTGTCCTAGGTTCCTATCTAGGATGGTTTTCTTCCCAAAATAGTATTTCTCAATACTTGCACCAAAACGTCACTTTCACAAACAAAGGTGTTTCTTAAACACCACCTACCTGTAACAAACATCATACTAGTGTTTCTCAACACTTTAATCATCCTAGTGTTTCTCAACACTTTAATCAAAATAGTGTTCCTAAACACTACATTGGATTGCAATTGCTGATAAAGTTTATCTCATTTACTCAAACATAAAAACATGTTGCTTGATTCCAAGTTGTGATTGATTAGTTCTCTACTGTACTTGAAAAATGAATCAACGATATTTCTCAATACTACTTAAACACATATAGAATGATCTTGGTTTGATTATGACTCCTTTTTGTTTCGATGATGTTGCAAACTAGAGACATGTAAGCAGTTATGAATTTTCTTTGATTGATTATAAATTGGTGATTGTTATGTCTTTTGAGTTACTCCATGACGTCTATTCAAAGACAAAGAGTCACAAGGATAGGGGGCATAATCTTTTCTTGGTTTTTTGCATATGATGATTTTTTCAATGCTCCTATAAATTTTACTTAACTTGGATGTTTATGGTAAGAGCTGCCAACATGAGTGGATAGCTGCATATATCTTGATCTTTGTTATGTGTAAACTATGGTGAGGTTGAACCAATTTCCTTATCTATTTTTAAATCATATTCTAAGTAAGGTGTATGACACATTATGTACCCAAGGATATGAATATTGAAGGTCATTGTGGGTCACATATCTTACATTACACATGAAAAGAAGATGGTTCTTAACATAAAAAGGAGATAACTAACAAGTCATCCTGGCCTCTATGCCTTGATGCTTAGGTATATTTTCAAAATTGCATCCAATACAACATAGTATTCATACTTTCATGATACCTTGTGGGCATTAGTAACAGTTGTACTATCCGATGATGTTTGTTACAAGAACGCCCAATGATGATAAATTTTTTACAATGTATACAAATCAGTGTCGGCCCTAAAGAGTCTGCATGCAGATGCATTTAAAGAGTGCATGATTCATTTTTAGAACAACATAAGTAATTGAGCTCCAAATTATTTCCTGGTTCATCCAAAATCCAAGTCTACACTACTTAATCTATATTACTGATACATTAGTGTTGTTGTATATCCATGGCATACATTTTGCATTCATAAATGAGAAAGGGAAAATAAAAAAAACAAATCATTCAAGCATTGCATTTATTTTACATCCTAAGTGCATCCATACATTTATTTGCATGAAGAAAATCTCAAAAACATACATTTTCATATTCATCTAGAATCGTCTAAACACATTCATATATCAGTAATAAACCAAAGAGCATAAATGATGTCATCACATGATTCTCTTCAAAAGACCAAGTACACAATCACATGTGCATCAATTTGGAACTCCTCCTGGACCATCAAAATTCAAATTTGTTCTTTTCTGATCTATCAAGAATGAAATCAAATATGCAGATGATGTTTTCAACAGCATAGTACAAATTTTACGATAGTCTCCCAAAAATGCAGAATTTCTCTATATGTTCAAAAAATTGCTTGCAGGATTTATGCAATCAATTTTCTGGGTTCTATATAAAAATAATGCACATAATTCCTCCAAATATTGGTCCAACATCATTTTATCAGACTCATAACTTACATTTTCACGTAGTCGACTTGGTAAAATTATGTTTTCTCTTAACACACCTTTGCTTCATCACCTCTTCTAATTGATTCTTTCTTGATCCAATCAATCTGTTCAAGTGATATATCATTCTACACAGGGATTTTATTCCTTTTCCTTTTATTTTGTTCCCAAGGGGGCATGATCGCACTTAAAACCAATCAAATTCTTTCTCAAAAAGCAAAAAAATGACTTCATCATCAAAAGACTAGGGGCATGTCAGTTTCCTTCGATCAAGTTGGGACTGTTGGATAGAAGGCTTCATCACAAACAAGACAGATATCTATGCTTTCATATTCACATATCTTTATTAAGCTCCTAGAAGCTTCGTACTGACCTTCGTTCGATCAAGTTTAGAGTTGGTATTATCAATTATCATTCGATCAAGTTCATAATTGATACCTCAGAGCTCCTAGCAGCTTCATACTGACCTTCGTTTGATCAAGTTTGGAGTCAGTATTATCAATTATCATTTGATCAAGTTCATAATTGGTATCTTTAAGAACTTTGTTTAATTTACCTCTGTTTGATCAAGTTCAAAGTCAATACTATCAGTCTTAGTTCAATCAAGTGAGAGACAGATCTCATCATAAATTTTGTTCAATCAAGTGCAGAATTATCAAACTTTCTGAAGTCAACATCAAACATTATTTGAATCAATGTGTTTCTCGCACATCAATTCAAAGAGGGGAAAATGTAACCACGCTAATTTGGTATGCTCTGACCAAAGACCCTATTTTCCCTAAGTGTAATCATACCCCTAATTATGTCAAGACAATTACTCAATTAGTTGGCATAATTCATTTAAATCAATTTAATCTCCTAAAAATCAAATTGATTTCATCACTAACTCACATTAATTACATTGGTCTATTTAATTAAAATCAAAAGAATTAAATATATGGCTAAGGTAATTAATTAAAAGGAATTAAATAAATCTCTTAATTACAACTCCTCACTTGAAAAATGGAAAGTCAATCCATTAGCTAATGAGAGTTAACTCACATGGATCACCAAGGATTCAATCTCCACCTCTCTTAACAAATCAATCTTAACCTCCCATTCCTCAAATTATTCTATAAAAGGAATGAATTTTGAGCTCAAATGGACCCTAATCTTTGAAAGCATTCTTATGTTGCCCCTAATTCTTATAATTTCATTTACATCTTTATGGTGCTCTGATTTCTAACAATCTAAGTGCATTTCTAGTTCGTAGTTTCATAGTAATTACATAATTTATCTTTGGGAGCACTAAAATGAACTTTGCTTGAGCATTTAGTTTACATTCTCTTTAAATATTCCATTCTAAGAATGAATGTGTCACTGATTTATGTATAACCTAAGAAAAAATTATAGCATTTATCATACTCTTCTTAATTAGATAGGGATAAATATGTCAACTTTAGTGATTTCTATGTACTTTTACTCTCATATTTCATGTTTTTTCTCACTAATGTAATGACATATTGAAGTGTTATATTGCAGCTTGCAGATCCACAAAATACACATACATTCATAACATTTGCCATACTTTCAGGAGATATCTCAACATGTTTTACTTCATTTTCTCTATGTTCCTCTCTATAGAGCAAATCCAGAAATGCCTTATCTTCTTTTTCATCCTCTTGAGAAGTAGAGGCTCTGACCATACCAGTTGCTTTATGAATTTATTTTCCTTTTGATGCAGTAGGTGTGAAAGAAAGGGAAGGTTTCCCATAAGATCTCAGAGAAACAAGAATGTTAGCCAATGATGGCATAATGTCTAGTTTGTATTCCCCCGTGTTAGTTTCTTCAAGTTTTAGTGTCTTTCCAAATCTTCTCATCACCATGTCTTTAGAGGTTTCAGGTAAGGATTCTTTTGGAATTTCCTTATTGTGAGGAACCATACTGTCTTCTTTAACATTATTGCAAGTGTAGATGGAATCAGCAGGAATTGTTACTTCCACCCCATTATGTGGGAATTTGATGCATTGGTGGTAAGTAGATGGCACTTCTTGCATTTCATGTATCCAAGGCCTCCCTAGTAATATGTTATAGTCCAATGGTAGATTGAGTACTTGAAAAATCACATTGCGTTAAACTGGTCCTATTCTTATTGGTAAAAAATGAGCCCTTTGGATGATCTTTCTTCTTCATCGTAAGCCTTAATGGTTATCTTACTTCTTGAATCAATGGTTTGTTATGAAAGACCCAATTTATTGATTAGATTGAGAGTACATATATTCAACCCTGCGCCTCCATCTATCAATAGACATTTGACATGAGATTTATGAATTAAGACTAAAATGTGGAGATGTTGGCTATGGGGATGCGTCAAGGATTTTTCATCTTCTTCTGAAAAGGAGAGGTAATGTGGATCTGAGATGTGATTAACCATTGCCTAGAATTTGTCCACATCTATGTCTTTTGGAACATTTGCAAAATGTAAGGCTTGTTCAATAACTTCCCTATTCACTAAGGAGATTTTTAATAAATCAAATATAGAAATTTGAGATGAGGTCTTTTGCAATTGGTCTACCAAATTATAGTTTGTAGATGGTATAGAAACTGTTTGTCTTGATGTTGCTGGTTTTGGAATTGTGACAACAGGTGTCTTAGAGGACACCGCTTGTTTAGATGAGGAATTAATCCCTTTAATCGTGACTTGTGCTTGGCTTCGAGTTACTGCATTTGAGTGTGTTGACTTGTCTTTGGCACCTTTGATAGTGATCACATTTATTGATTCACTTTTTATGTCCAACATATTGATCACATTATCATTATGAGAGTAGATGTAATTGACGTCATTTCCCTTTCCTTTAGAAGCTTCTTGATGTAGTTGTACAAATATTTCTAGGATTCCATGGAAGTGAGACATCATAATAGCATTCCATCTAGACTTTGTCTGTATAAAGTAGTTGAGAGGATGGTATACCTAGAGGCTTGGCGGATGAGGGACTTTCTCTGGTTCCTAGGCAAGTTGGGAGGTAAGAAATTGTTTTGGAGATAGTTATAGACATCTTGGTAACATGGCGATTCAAGACCAACAAGGACACATGCTGATTCTGTGATAGATGCCTGATGTGATGGCACGAAGAGTTGCTCCACTAAAAACTGGAATCTTGTTTCATTCCCTGGCATATCAATTAGTGATGCTATAGTAGCCATCGCATCTACAGCTTTGTTCTGTGCTCGTGGGACTTGCTCGAAGAAGATGTAATGGAACTTGGTGCGTAGCCTTTCCATCTGTGCTCTGTATGGTATGAGTTTTTCATCTTTGGTCATATAATCATTGTTGACTTGACTGATGATCAACTGCGAGTCTCCAAAGACCTTTAGGTTCTTGATTCTCCATTGAATTTCTATATTTAGACCAATGACCAATGCTTCATATTCTTCTATGTTGTTAGTGCATGGGAAGTTGAGTCTAAAAGACTTTGGAATTGTATCAGGATCTGGAGTGATGAGCACTATCCCTACCCCCACACCATGGTTCATACATGATCCATCAAAATAAAGTTGCCATACCTTGATCGCCAGTTTTAGTGTCATGATAGATTCGTCAGGAAAGTCAGAAATAATAGGTTGATGGTCTTGAATGGGTGCCTCTACTAGTTGATCTACAATCACTTACCCTTTCATGGCCTTTCTGTCTACATACTCAATGTCGAAATCACTTAAGATCATTACCCACTTTTCCAGTCATCCGGTGAGCGCTGCTTTTCTTAGGAGATACTTTAAAGGATCAATATGTGTGATCAACTTTGTTTGGTGACTCAACATATAATGTCTTAGCTTCTGGGAAGCAAAGACAACTGCAAGGCATGAATTTCAATTGGTGTATAGTTTAGCTCATATCCAACCAATGTCCTACTTAGATAGTAGATAGCCCTCTCTTTACCTACGTCATCATGTTGTGCCAAGAGTACACCTAACGCTGTCTCCATCGCTGAGATATATAGAAGCAATGGTCTACCTTGTACTGGTGGTACCAATATAGGAGACTTGAGAAGGTAGTATTTGAATATTTGAAATGCTTGTTTGCACTGCTCTGTCCATATGAATTTGATGTCTTTGTGAAATAGGTGTTGAAATGGGTGGCACTTATCTGCTAGCTGAGCTATGAAGCGCCTGATTGATTGGAGTCTTCCTTGTAACCCTCTTAGTTGTCTCAGGTTCGATGGTGGAGGCATTTCCAATATTGCTTTGACCTTTGCCGGGTCCACTTTGATTCCTCTATGTGACACTATGAACCCCAGTAATTTTCCCGCTGTGACACTGAATGCACATTTCTTTGGGTTTAGACGGACCTTGAATTCTTGCATTCTATCAAAGATTGGCCCCAAAACTTGTAGATGATCCTTTCGGAGTATTGACTTGGCTAGTATATTGTCCACATAGTCTTCCATTGTTTTGTGGATGAGATCATGAAATATAGTTGTCATAGCCCTTTGATATGTTGCTCCGACATTCTTTAGACCAAACAGCATGACATTCCAACAATATGTCCCCCAAGGACATGTGAAAGCTATTTTGTGTTGGTCCTCTGGTGTGATCCTTATTTGATTATACCCTGAAAATCCATCCACGAGTGATAGAATTTGATGTCCAACAGTTAGATCTATTATCATATCAATGTTGGGTAAAGCAAAGTCATCTTTGGGACAATCTATGTTGAGATCCCTAAAGTCTGTGCAAATCCATATCTAACCACTGTGTTTTGTAATGGGTACCAAGTTAAATATCCAGTCCACATATGGTATAGGTCTTATGAACTTAGCATCCAGGAGCTTTTTCAATTCCGCCTTGACTAGCAATGCAACATGAGGATGTATCTTTCTCAACTTCTGTTTGACAGGTTTGGCATTGGGTAGCAACTGTAGATGGTGTAGTACTAGCTCTGGATCCAACCCTGGCATATCCGAGTAGGACCATGCGAAATTGATCATCCTTGCTTTGAAAAAACTGATGAACTGTTCTCTCTCCTTAGGGGTGAGTGATTTTTCCAAGTATATGTTCTTTGGGTTCTTGTCATCTCCCAAATTGACTTCCTCTATTTCTTCTACTAGTAATGCTAATTTCTCCTCTGTCAAGGGTAGGAGTTCCTTCTTTCCATCTTCTAGTGCCTCAATGAGGTTTTTGCTAGAAAATACGTCTTGTTTTAGCTTTTTATCATTCTTTTGTTCTTTTTTCCTTTGTGGACTGGAAAGAGGAGCTTCCTCCCTGAAATATGCTGGTCTGTCGAGGTTAAAGGAGAAGCCTGCCTTGTGGTCTCCTGATGGAATGCCTTCCCTAATTCCCATGAAATGAGAAATAGCCTCATCATTCTCGAAGACATCTAAATCAGGTGGTCCTTGTTGATCCCATTCTATGAGCTCAGGGTGCACAAGACAGATACTTTCACAGTTGTTTGGCTCTGGTTGACTGAAATGGACTACATATATGGTTCCTACAAAATTGGACTATGATGTGGACGCACCTCTTGAGGTCTGATAAATGATATGCTTGTCTATGCAGGGTTGTTTGGAAATGGTCAGTTGGTCAAATAAGTCTTCTAGATTTATGACAGTGTCTGATTGAGGGGAATAATCTGGGATCAATGCTTTAGAGTCGTGAAGGGATCTCCACTCATACTCATGGGAGTCAGTCTCAATAGAATGCTCATCCTATGTCTCACTTCCTTGGTTATCATCAGTTGCTATGTGGAGGTCTATTTAGGTTTGTGTAGTTCCCTCTTAGGTGGGAAACAACTGTGCTAATATGTTTCTTATCAAGATGTGTTTTGTGTTGTGCCCCTAGTGTATCTTTTCTATTTTCTCCTGATTAACTTGAATGTCTTGGATCATAGGACTAGTGCTTTGTTGTCCATAGCCCAACCCTCTCGTGTTTCTCTGGGTTAGCGGGAGAGGTAATTCCATTACGCCTTGCTGTCTTCCCCCAGCCCGATTGTACCATCATACCCAAATCTTTGTATCATTGTGTAACCATTACCATAATTTGACAGGGGTAGTGTTGGTCAGATCATTTCTGGTGGGTCTTGGTATAACCAGGCATTGATGTCTAGTTCAAATGGCTTCTCTTCCGCTATGTCTCCCCATCGGACAAAGGTTGTGGGTGGACATTTGAATAGAACAGGCTGTGGAGTTTCTGTTGTAATGATAGGTTGTGGCATGCCATAAGTTCTCAGACTTTGAGGCATGTGTGTGATGGAAAAAGCCTCTTCATATCTGTATTCACCACAACCTTTGTTAGTAATGGATATCTTACCTTCTTTCTGT
Source organism: Thuja plicata (assembly GCA_018584345.1). NCBI lineage: Eukaryota > Viridiplantae > Streptophyta > Pinopsida > Cupressales > Cupressaceae > Thuja > Thuja plicata. The sequence continues at coordinate 289,295 of MU223986.1, read as the reverse complement.
GTGATATCTTTAAGATTTGAATCTGAAGAGGAGGAAGTACTTGCATCCTGGTTAATGACTATCTTTCCTGCTATCTGTGTGACCTCTTTGGGATTCAAATCTGAAGAGGATGGGATGCTTGCATCTTGGTTTGATGGTACCTAGTTATCAGTGCTGATTTTGACTGCATTACAGTATTGGAAAGGATTGGGATCTCCCTCTATGATGATTTCCTCTCCCTGGTGTGGGAACTTGATGCATTGATGGTATGTCAAAGGTACAACTTGTATTTCATGTATCCAAGGTCTCCCTAGTAGCATGTTATATCCCAACTCAAGGTCTAAGATTTGGAAGGGAGTATTTTTCATCACGGGACCAATACAGATAGGTAGAATGATAATACCTTTAGAGGATCTTTCCTCTTCATCATAAGCTCTGATATTTATCCTCCTTGTGACATCTATGCTTGATTTTGAATAGCCCAGTTGTTTGATTAATTTTAGAGTATAGATGTTTAACCCAACTCCACCATCAACAAGGACCCTATGGATAGCGCTTTTGTGGACCTGGACAAGTAAGTGCAAAGGATCATTATGTAGGGGTTTATGCAGTAGCACATTATGGTCTGTGAATGTGGCATGTTTGTTAGCAGCTATATGGTTGACCATCATTTGGAAGCTTTCAGGTGTTATGTCCCTTGGGACAGCTACATTCTGAAGGGCTTGGTCAAGTGCTAGTTTATGCTATGGAGATATGCGCAATAGGTCAAACATGGAGATCTGGGCCAGTGTACGCTTTAGTTGGTCCACTATGCTTGTTTGTGGATCTGAGTTTGCTATAGGATTGGCCGGTATAGTAGACGAGGATGGTACTCCTTGCAAGATGACTCTGGCATGACACATTATTATAGCACATTTATTACCTTGGTCTCTAATAGTGATTGTAGCCATGTGGCTATTTGAAGGATTGAGGCAATTGATAGTATTATCACTGTTAGCATATGTATAGTTGACTTGTTTTGCTGGTCCACCAGACCCGAAAGATTTTCCCCTGTTGTGATCACGAAAGGTATCATTGAAAATAGTGTGATCTGTTGTGCCTTTGGTTTGGGTATTTGTTACATCGATGGTCCCTGTGTCAATCAGGTCTTTGATAGCATGTTTCAATCGATAACAGTTGGATGTTTTATGTCCTTTTACTGGGTGGAACTTGCATAATTCTTTGTCATTATACCATCTTGGTTTGTTTTCATCCTGTTCAAAATCCTTGATTTCTGGGAGAGTGATAGTGTTTGATTGTATCAACTTGCGTAAAGCTGATTCTATCGGCTCTCCTAGTGGTGTGAAATCTCATTGCTGGAATTGAAACCGTGGTCTGCGTTGATTATGTTGTTGATTATTTGACACAACAGTTGCTTGTACCAGAGGAGGTTAGTTTTGGATGTATGCTTGTTGAGTGGGCCCTATGGGTTTTTGGTTGGCCACGGGTGCGCCATGTCATGACACCTTGGGTTGTGTGTAGTTGACTGTCTTCACATCAATGACACCATCGCTAGTGACATTCTTGTTTTTGTTCCACCACTTAGCTTTGTCTGTTGCATTTTTATTCATATTCGTTTGTGTGGGATCTACAAGGATTCCTCATTTGACTAAGTTTTGTTCACAATGAACTCCTCTTTTGATGAGTTGTGTGAAGTTCGAAGCTAACTATAACTCTATTGTGAATGACATATTTGGAATTAGATTGTCGAAAAACATGACTATCAAGTCTTGTTCGGGCACATCATAAGTTATGCGGTTTGCCGTATTCCTCCATCTTTGTAGCAATTTCAGAAAAGACTCTCCATCCTTCTGCTTGATATCACAAAGGTCCTTGATGCTGACCTTGCACTCGATGTTATGATGGAAGTGAGCTATGAAATTTTTAACCAGTTCACCCCAAGACTGGATGCCATGAGGTAGATGCGAGAACCATTCCATTGCTGGTCCAGCCAAGCTTTGTGGGAATAGTTGCATTAAATATGTCTCATCATGGGCGACTTCAACGCAACTAGAAAAAAAATCTCGGATATGTTCAATAGGGTTCATATTGCCCCTATATTTGTCAATTTTTGGTACCGAGAAGTGATTTGGGAATGGAGACATGTGAAGAGAATGGTAAAAGGGGTATGGGTATAAATCCTCTGCGGTATAGGATTTAGTTTGCCCCTGATTTTGCATATCCATCATTTGGGTTTGAAGGGTTTGCATTTGTTGCATTAACATGTTCATTTGATATTGCGGCTGGTGTGTAAGGACATTCCTCTGTGCCATGGTGGGTATGAGGCTGCGCCTCTGTGTCCCTTTAGTAGGAACATAGGATTTCATCCTAGGGACTTGATATTGATTCCCCACTAAGTGATTTGTAATTGGGGGCACATGAGTAGCCCATGGTGGGTTTTGATGTGTTTTCTATTATGATTGAAACTGGGGTTGATACTGCTGGGGTTGGTATTACTGTTGCGGAGGTTGGGTTTGAAATTGGGGTTGCTGTTGCTTCAGTTGGATTTGAGGCAACTGAAGCTGGGGTTGCTGTTGCGGAGGTTGGTTTTAAGGAAAATGAAGCTGGGGTTGCTATTGCGAGGGTTGGATTTGAGGAAACTGAAGCTGGGGTTGTTGTTGCAGGGGTTGGATTGATGTCAAGATGGGAAAAGATGTAGCCTTGGGCGGGCCTTGATTGTAAATCGTCCCTGCAGAGATGGATCCCTGTGGGCATGAAGTATTGATCCCATGACTAGTGTGAATTGACTGTAGTAGTGGCATTGTTTTAGAACAATGGATGTTTGGTTGGAAGGAAGACATAGCATGAGAGTTGGATTTTCCTGGCCATGAGACTAAAGGTGGAGGCATACTAGAGACTATGGGTGCACTTAGTTGTGAGCCTGTCATGCCTTGAGTGGAAGACGTACTGGCCTGGTTCGGGTCCTTGGTTTGACCAGATATAGTCTGTGTCAATGTGGGTAATATCAATGGTGGAAAGATCTGTGACACAACACGTAGTATCTGAGGAGGCTCAGTAGTGTTTTGACCTACGAGAGGGTTTTCAGGCCATAGAGTCGATACACTGAATTCAGCAGGGAGTTTGACTCCCTTCTTTATTAGCATGGCTAAGTAACATTCAGGGTTCCTCTCTACAATAGCATCAAATAATTTTGTGGAGTAAGCATCTTGCTCCACATATTCAAGCTCTTCTTCTATGATATCTTGAAAAAAGGCTGCCCCACAGGGCTGTTCAATGAATAGAGCAGAACTGGTGTTCATGAAGGGATCGTTCTCTTGCTCTATTTCCCAAGCGGGGAAATGGTTGATATATGACTCATTAGGTTGAGTTCTAGCCTTATACCTTGTGTAAGGTCCTCCATGAGGTGTTTGAGACATAGTGTAGTCCAGGTTTTGTAACTAAAACAAGTGATATAAAGCAAACAAGGAAGAAGAACCTTTCTGAGGAAGTCTGAGTTATGTTTTGGACAAGGGTAATTCTAAGGACAGATTTTGATATAACTTGATCTCAAAGTGGTGATGATAAAAAGATAATATTTGCCAACCTTTGCCTTGGACAAAGTCACTTTGATAAAGATGATGATGAGATCAAGGTATTTCGAGTCTGAGCTTTCAAACTAACAATATTTTTGACAATAATCGTGCTTTTATAGAGAAGGAATAGTCTTAAATGTTTAGAGATTCACACAATGTTCTTCATGTTTTCCTAGGATAGACACTAGTTTTAGACACCAAATGAAGGATTCTTTCAAGGTTTTAGGTCAAAACAGGTGTAATGTATCTCTGGTCAATTGCGGTACAACTTCACCGATTACGATAAAGTAACGGTCGATTGCAGTAGTTTATCACCGATTGCGGTAATAAACGTGATGATGGTGGCAATAAACAAGTCAATTGCGGCACAATACGGGCAATTGCGGTAAAAGAGGAACAGTCTAAAAAAGACTAGAGGTTAAATATCACTGCTTGATATCTTTGAAATTTTTGGAACAATGCTTCTGATTTGCAAGACAGTTGACATTTGACAACCCTAGACTTTAACACATTTGACTCGTTTTGACAGTTTGGATGTTTTTTTTTGTGTTTTTAGAAACTGATCAAAGAAACAAGCACAATAGACATTGTGTTTTGAAGAATGAAGACTGAAAATGTGTATGTTCTACAACTTTTTCAAGTTGCAAAGTTATCACAAGGTCTCAACAATGAACAGTCAGATTAATCTAGGTCAATGGCTTCAGAATACAATGTTATAGGCCCAATACTTGAATGCTCGTTAGCTCACACAACAATTTTCATGCTACTAGGACACAGAGATCCATGACACAGGTGCCCATGTTTTTTTCATTTCCAGGTATTGTTGCCTTGAAGTGAAGATCTCTTTCACTACACAAATACCGTGGGACACATATGTTGAGAATCTTGGGGGGAAATTCTGCAACCCCTTGCACTATAATAAGGTACCTGTTTAGAGGTAAAATGGGTTAGCCTCTAATTAATCAAGGTTGTAGTAAGGGTCTATGGTGTCTCTCCAAGCGGTTTGTATGTGCGTGACTCACTTAAGAGCCTGTTGACAAGACTTCGGTGACCGGGTCTACCAGTAGTCATAAGTTGTCACTGGATACTGGGGTACCGACTAATTCCACCTGTAAAGGTTGTCCGGGGAAGTGAGATTCCCCGGGCCTCCAAGCACCTGAATGTTGGGTCTCGACGGTGCGGGGATCAGTTGGGAGAGGTGACTATTTTTGAGGGGGATAGCTGGTTACTTCAACTTGTTCTCTCCAGGGATTCAGATAGGTGAGGTTTCTCCAAGTATTCTACGCTTAGAAAATAAACTGAAAAGAGATCCTGCAGAGTTAGAAATATTTGATCTACCTATAGTTATGTTAAAAGTTCAATACATCAATAATGCTCTGATATACTATACTAAATACCAAAGAAATACACAACCATCAGTTCATATTTTATCAGTAGCAAGGGAAAGGAGGTCGTTAATCTACTTTAAGTATCAGAGTAGAAGACACGAAGAACATTGAACATAAAATACCATTAACTCAGAAGACAAGATGCCAACAACGTCATTGCAAGAAATCTTCCTTCTTCATTAACATACCTTCCAGGAAGCACTGGCGTGGGTTACAATGGTGGCTCCAAGGGAGCATCTAACTACTTCAAAGCTTAAAGACTAAGGAGCATTGAGCTTTGTAACATGAGAAATGAGAAACTACCTTTTCTATTACTATGGACTACAAAATCATCAATTTTTCTGACCCTTGGAATGGGGCCGGACTTACTATTTATACACATTTACATCTAACCCTAACCCTATTTTACATCTTGCAATAAAATATATTATCCGGTGGCCGGTACTACCTGCACCACTTTACAAAAGACCTCGAGGCGGAGAAGGTCTGACATGTTAGAAGAATAAGACAAGAAGGTGGAGTGGAATAATCAGCCTTGAGAAGAGAGCCAGGAAGGAGAAGGAAGAAATCTGATCCCCCGGGGATGGAGGCTACATGCCTCATAAATGAGAAAAGTGGTGCCCTGTCTCCAATGTGCCAGGTGTACCCTTAAAACGATGCCTCGAGAAGACCATTTGTCAGGAAACTCCCCACTGATCTGACGTGCCTTGATGTAGCCAACTACCTTCTGACAATATTTATTAACTATTTTTGAAAGTGACCGGTCGGCCTCGGGGACCGGGACACGGGTCACTTGAAATAATACAAAATATAGGATCTGGGACTCCGGGATCCAGGAACTTATGTTCCGAAAGAATAAAGAATACAAAAAAATTAAGTTTCCCCCAGCCCTCAGAGAAACTTTATTGTTGCTTGTTGTCGTTGAAGGTCTGGAGGAGGCCAGAGATTCCATCCTCATCAATATCTTTGAGGCTGGACTGACGATACTGGGCCACCTCGATCTGTTCCCCTAGCTCTGGAACATTCTTCTTGAATTCATCGGCCATTTTTGCTGCATCATGACCACTAAGGATCATGTGAGTTATTCTCACCATTTGAGCTCCATCTACTCCCTCCGGGGAATGATATCTTGATTCCATTAACTCATCAAACTTCCCCAAAACGTACTCTTCTGGTGTGCATGTATCAGTGCTGAACAGGTCATCTCCGGAGACCTTCGTGACAAAAGCCTTATACAAATTTGAAGAATATTGGACCGTATTGATTTTATCCTGTAGAGTCCCCACCAGTTGCTTGAGCACCTCCAATGTGAGGTCAAGTCTAGAGTTTTGGGTCCTCACAAAATCGAATGACTCTTCCCCCAGAATTCTAGACTCAGAGACCATTTCCTCCCTAAGGCCGAGGAGTTCCTCAAATTCTACCTTCCATGTTTCATAATTTTTGATATCACCCTCCCATATGTTGATAATAGTTTCTGCCTGATGTAGAATGTGGTGAGCTGCGTATAAGTCTGGGAGGGTGGACACCAGGAAACACTAGATGTTTCCTAACTATAGAATGACCCACTCATCAACCGCTTGGGCCTTCTTCTTCATTGCTCATAGGGAGTCTATGTTTCTCTATGGTGGTGGTGCATCAGATGTAGAGGCCTCCGGAGGAATGACATTGATAGGCCGGGCCAGCTTGGTTAGCAACCCCATGAGGTTTGGCATTTTCTTCTTTTTTTCTTTGAGCCATTGGGCCTCCTTTTCATAGCGGGCCTCCACTGCCTTGGCCGCTTCCTTCAACAGGTCTACCTCACCCTTCTTTCCCCTCTTTCTTAGTGATATCTCCATGATATCATAATCTCCTATCGTGGTTGTTGCTTCATTAGCTTCTGGGGGAGGCGTTGCCACCACTGCAATGGTTTCTCTGCCCAGCCTGGTTCGAAGAGTATGAACCATCTGAGATTTCTTGGCCTTTGGTGGATGTTGGGCCTGAGCCATCATCTCAGCCAGGGAGAGATGAGATCTGGGAGTCGGTGGGGCCTTCCGTTTCCTGGTTTTGATCAACCACTGTGGTGGCAAGGGTGGATTATTAGCCAAAGCTTGTTCCTACAATTCTTCGCTGATATCCTATTGCTATTCTTCTTCAGTGGCGTTTGTCTCGCCTTGCTCCTTCCTTGTATCTTTTGGTTCATCAATATTTCCCCTGGCAACATCTGTTTCTTCCCTATTGTCTGTACCTTTGGCCATGTCTGGGTCTTCATCGGCCGCCCCGGGGGTTTCTTCCTCTTCATGCTATTTTTCTTCCTCAGCCTCTATCTCTGGGATGTCCTCTTCCATAGGTACATCCTCTGGTAATGGGGGAGGTAATGGGCCAAGGTTCAAAGTTTGAGCCACAGTGATTACCTATCCAAATGTCGTTCCCGGGAGTGGCACTTGGAACACGGTGGCCTAGGTTACGGTTTCTCCCATAGGTCTGGTTTCCCCAGCTGGTGCCAATTATTCACTTTGTTGTTGTTGGTCCAATCCCACATCCTATTCCTCCGGGACTTCAGAGGAAACCTCTTGTTCTATCTCCTTTTCTTCCTCTATTTGCTCCTCCTGCTCCTGTGCAGGTTCCTATTTTGGAGCTTCTTCTTGTTCTGGGATTTTGACCTCTGGCTGCTCAGTATCCCCCTGTAAATTTCTGAACTTGTCGGCCACAAAAAACATCATCAAACTTATCTCGCCAGGGAGGATTGGTCGGGACATGAGCGGGCTCTGGTTCCTTCTCCGGCTCTGGGGAGTCGGAAGAAAGGATTTTGACTTGTGGGATCTGAGGCATCCCCAGCTCCAGTTCTACCTTAGGCTTTGGGTTAAGCCTTTTCTTTCTTCTAGTAACCAAGGGTGGCCCCGCATCCCTTAGTATTTTCTCTTCCCCTAGATCGACCCTTGTTGCCTTAACCATCAAGGTTGCTAGTGAAGGGGAGGAGGGGGGACGATTTGGTCTAGTCATGAGCACCGGAGCAGCCAACCATGTTATTAAACTCTCCCTCATCTGCTGGGAGGCTGCTACTGATTGTTTTATTTTCTCTTTAATGGAGATCTCCTATAGGGCTGGGGTTTCCATTATTCCTTTTCCCTTTTCCCCTCCTCATGAAGAGGTCCCAGCCCCTGGGGTTAATATTGGTATCATTTGAACAGCCTTGCGGACACTCCTGAGGCACACCCTCTTAAAATAGGCGTGGCTGCGCTTGACCATGTGGTGGGTGAACTCTTCAATGGTGGGCCCCTCCTGGGTGTTCTAGTGCACTGGTGGGAGGGCCAACTTGTCAATGCCCTTTGCCTTGTACTGGGAGTCTATTGTAGATCTAGAGTCTGAGAAGTCACTTGGAAACCTCTGGAGATTTAACCTTTCCATCATTCCCATGGTCATCTGGACATAATGCTGGCCCCAGACCTCAACATCATCCTGACAGTCTTCCCAAAAGTCATCCATATGGTATTGGTGGGGCTCCGAGGCCCGGGGAAGTGCCAGTGCGATTTTACCATGCGGATCAAAATGCTTCCGTGCCAAGTAGAATTCCACCAAGTTGTAGCTCCTAAGCTCATTATCTACTTCCTTGGCCGTGGCCAGGCTAAATGAATAATTCCCACAAGTAATTGGGAATGGGATGTTTGTTACCTTCTTCAGGCCAAAGTATGCGTGCAACTCCAGAATCTGCTTGCAATACTCCAGGAGGATTATCTTGTCCCCACAATGTTTGGGAAACAAGTAGGGTTTCCCAGAGAAGCCGGTCACCCTAATGTATGTATGTTGTTGAAACTGAATATAATAATGTCCATAGCTCCAGACTAGATTCATCACCTCTGTAGATAGGTGGTATCCTGCATCCCAGGCGGGTGTGAGCAGATTGTAATACAAGAAGGCATCGTTAACTCTGCAAAAACTGGGGAAGCTGGCCTCCTATTGGATTTGTGGGAAGTAGTCCCAGGGAGCCTTCTGTCTGGGAGCTATCCCAATCACGCCTAATGTAAGTAATCCATTGGTGGTGGGTCATTTTTGTGCCAGGGCCCAGAGGACATAGGAAGTCATATAGAACTTCCGCTTTTGAACCACCTGGAGGAATTGGGAATCCACATGGTTGAAGATGATGGTGGCCCAATCAAAATATTCTCCCTTGGTGGAGCTTCCAAGCAAAAAATAGTACATCCATGCTGAGAACTCCCAGGCATGGGGTTGGGTGAAGACCCAGCACAGTGCTATTATCCCCATCTAGATACTTTCCTTAAGTTCAGACCAGGGGAGTTCTAGCTTCATTCTCTTTGGATCTCTCTTCAGAGTTTTGAGCCAGTGGTTATTTATGTATATTCGGGCTGCTTCCTCCAATGGTTTGAACTGTGTTAATGCATCTTCTCTGGTAACCACAGCTGGCTTATGGAATTGAGGGATCCCCAGGCCCACTTGGAATGTAGCGGCGTCGATAGACACCATAGGAGTAGGATACCTAGTGGGTTCCGCGGCTGCGAGCATAACAGCCCTAACAGAAGAGTTGTAATGTGCCGCTAGTGTGAGGATTAGTTCTAGAGACTACACAAAATATGGAAAATAGGTGGCCTTGAGGATTTCAAAATCCTCGACTTTGATCGCTATTGGATCCCTAGACTGTCGCTGAATGTACATTACTTTTACCAAGGCCTGCATTGTGGCCCACATCCTGACGTTGGTGTCAGTGATCGCTTGAACTCTGGATTCAATCTTTGATCCCACTATGGTATTGTCCTTAACGTATTTCATGGTGAGGGGTAATTTCTCCAAGGCCCTCTCTAACTTAGATCTTACGGCGGCCTTGGTGACTTTCGTGGAAGGCAGCTCCAGACTTCCGGGTGGTGAAGATGCGGAAGCCTCAGACATGATGAGAGTGTTGCTTTTAAAACCTATAGGGCAAGGCGACCATCAAAATGTATAGATAAATAAAACTCTGGGATCTGGAGATCTTACCACCATAGCGCGTGTTTTCCCTAAAAAGTTAGTTTAGTTCAAAAATCCCAGAAAGTATATAAATTTTGCAAACTTGGAAATTTAACCAATATCTGGGCCTGGGGGTCTCACCACCCTTAGAAAAAGAAAAACATGGGTTGGGTAGGGGTAAAAGACCCGGGGTCTAAAAAACTAACCATTGTGATGTGTGAAAAAAGTGAACTTGTCAGATCCACATGGACGTCAAGTGGCTATGTAATAAATGGGAGTTATAGCAACGACGACGGAGCCATCTGTTTGAATGTGCGAAAAGTGGAGGCCACTTGGATAGTTTTGAATGCATATGTGAGACATAAATGAGAGTCATTAAGGTAGGTTTATGAGGAGAGAGAAAAATTCTTGGTTGGAACTGGCCGAGAGCCGAGTTTCAAACAGGTGGTATTCTGCATCCTGAGCTCGCGAGTTTGATAAATGAGAATAGAGGAGGCATGACGAGCTTGTTCACAAAATTGGATGGATATACATGAAGAATGTAGAATATAAAACATATATACATTGAAGCTGAAAGGTATACAGAGGCAAAATGGAAGGATATACATTAATCTACACCAAATATACAGCGGAGCCAAAATGAAACGACTACAACAAACAACAGAGCATGGATATATACAAAAACTATAGAATTTACAACTTATGCTACATCTGCACAGAGGGCGGACAACCCTCTGGCAAAGTTGACCCACCAATGGGCGACAAAACTAGACAACCAAAACAAACCAACAAAGACGAAAACCAAAACCAATACAAAATAGACGAAAGCAAAGCAAAGACAGAAGGAAGCAAAAACAACAGGAAAACCCACCTGGAAAACCAGAGAAAGAGGAAGGAAGGCAAGGAGCCAAACACTTTGCAATGACCTCTACAACACAAGATCACTTTCTCAACACCAAAAACCACCTAAAATTGCTCAGAACGGTTCAGGATAGCTCACACTAAACTACGCTCAAATCGCTGTGATAATCGCTCTGAAATCACTGTGATTGCCTAAGTGTTTTGATCGCAGTAAATGTGAAAATGACAGGTGATTTCAATTTATACCCGAGGTAAAAACAAATTACCTTCCTTCCGCAAACTCCAAAACAAGTAAAACTCCAGAATCTAGGCCCAGGGATTTCATGCAACCATACCCTCTCACGAAAAGAAGACATTGTGGCAAGGAATCCCGGAGTCTAGAATTTGGATCCTGGAGAAAGAATGACCAACTCTGGGACTGGGTCCCGGAGACACAAAAAGACAATAGAAAGCAAAACAAAACCCCGTGGGGAAGAAAACCCCAGAGAAAGAAGAAACCAAGAAACAAAGGAAAAGGCAAGGCAAGAGAAAAAATAAGAAAACAAAAAAAGGGGGACGCAACATTTTGCACACAAAATGTAGGGACGGGGATGCAGGGCATAACAGAGCCTAGTTGACCATGCTGGCTCCTTAGGGATATTCACCCAATCCAGACTATTATGAACATGCCTCGCCTGAGCTTGACTAGATAAGATGGAACTTTGGTTCTTGCCTTGTTTATATACCGATCAGAAGGATTATCGATTTAAGGTCATCCTCCAAGGAAGAAGCACATTCCCCAAACAAGCCTTTCTAAATTTGTAATCTAAACAGTTTGTGCAAGTGCACACAAAACTCCATACATGAGGTAAATTAATTAAACTCCAAATTTTGAAATATGAACTAAACTACACCACCATACAAGCACCAATGTTCAGTTTTAAGCCCAAAAGTAGATGTTGATAGCTTGTTCAATTTTAATGCACCAAATTGAGAGATTTTTTGCCTTTGTTCAATTTTAATCCTCACGTCAATTTTAAGCCCCAAATCTGAAGTGTGAAAAGTGAGATGTTTGGACAAACATTGTTCTTTTTAAACCCAAAGCAACAAGTGAATTCCTTTTTGTTTGCTTTGTTTAGACATGTTAGTATCAAAAGGATTCTTTTGCAAAATGAGAGTATACGTAACTTTGAAACAATGAATGATACTTACCAACAACTTACCCTTCTTTGGTGGCGGTGATTTGTCCAGTCCTGCATAGAAAACCAAAAAATGTCAGTTTAGAAATAGATGGACAGAGGATTTGGATCTGATATGCAATATTTATGATGACATGTAACTAATTGGATGTTTGATAATGTTAAGTTGAAGATGATGCAAGACATTAAATTAGTTAATAGTTTGTATTGTCATTGATGTCAACTTGATATCATATGTATGGTCATAAACATATTCCAAAGACTTCAGAGAATCAATAGAACAAAGGTTATGCTTTCAACAATGCATAAAAATTGAGTACTCACCAAGTAACAGACTACACTGGCGGAGTGCACACCATCAGTAAAGACAGAGATAAAAGTTACAGTAATGCCCGACGAGCAGTAGACAGTGTTGCCCGATGAAGAAAAATCACAGGATGCCCAATGAGCTAAAAATAGTGTTGCCCTACGAGCAAGATCCAATGATTCTCGACAGATGGAGATCCTGAAGCTAACTGAAGTTGCATCGACGGAACTGGCAGTTGTCACCGGCGACGAACTATAGAATTGACCGATAGAATAGAGAGATCAGAAAATGACAAAATATCTAGCTGACAGAGCTAAAGGATAGACTTAACTGGTTGTTTTATTCAAACCGCAGTTAAGCAATTGATTTGTACAGCTGGCAAGAAGATAACTATGAGATAAATCAGGAGTTAAAGCCGTAAATCAATTTAGCTGGATTGTTTTTCACACCAAGAATAAAGAATCAAGAACCTAGAATTAAGGAATATCATGTCTATATAAGTGACAAGACTAATTCATTTCCAAGAGCAATCAGATACACAGGGGAGTGAATTGATAAAAAGATATTGAAGAGAAACTAATGAAGGATAAACTTCATGCAGTCCTGATCAATCAAGCTAAGGGAGAGATAAAGAATTTTGCAGACACCGACACACAGTGAAGCATAGCATCACAAAGCAGAAAGAGTTAAGTACAAAAGAATTGAATTGATACATTGATCAGAAAGGTATTGTGCATAAATAGATCTGAATATTTGCAATTCAAAGTTGCATTAGAAACAGGTCATTGTGTTTCAGTTTAACCATTGAAGCATCAAGTCTCTTAACAGAGTAGGACTTAACAGTCTTTTATATTTGAGGTATATCCTAACAGATTACCAAAAAGGTTGACTCATGATAGTAGCATCAGTCTTACCTAAATCCTATTGACAGTCTAAGAAGGAGGCTGATTCAAGGATGGTAGTAAGATTAGCATAAAGCCTATTGACAGTCTAGAGACTTATTCAAGGATGGTAGCATAGATGCCAGATACTTAGTGACAACCTATGCATAAAAATCCTCTAACAAGGTCACACATAACCGTGTGTTTGTAACCTTTAACAAGGTTAGCTCCTAACAGGGCTCACTTCAGAAGACTAAAAATTTGGGGTACCGGTCCCAGTGATTTTTCCCTTAACAGGGTTTCCACGTTAAAATCCTTGTGTTATATGTGTATGGTTTATTAATTTATTATTTTACATTTCACATATGCATTTATGGATTAATTAGTATACTCTGCATATTTACTGAGTATCGGTAAATAAGTTTTACTACTTATTGGTAATCAAGGCGAATAAGGACAGACAAGGTAAACCGACAGATAGTTTTTTATTTCAAAGTATTTGAAGGCATACATCTTGTTGGGACTTAATAATTTAAGAAGTATTGATTGGTGGATTAAGGTTTAATAGGATAAATTTTGAGGCCACTGATTCACCCCCCCTCTTAGTTATTACTAACAATTGGTATCAGAGCTTGTGTGCTTAGAAGGAAGGTTTCAAGACCTAAGTAAAGATCACAAGATGAACAGACGAGATGTGC
>MU223986.1:229874-271785 GCA_018584345.1 Thuja plicata | reverse complement strand
AGCATTCTTTATGGGTGACAGACTTGTCACATGGATTAGCAAGAAGCAAGGATGCATCTCTCAGTCTACTGTAGAAGCATAATATGTTGTTGCTGTTGCAAACTGCTCAAATATTGCATGGATCAAATAGTTGATGGAAGGTATGCATATGAAGATCATAGAACTAGTAGTTATCTATTGTGATAACACCAGTGCAATAAATATTTCCAAGAATCCAGTCATGCATGCAAAGACTAAACACATCGCCATCAAGTATCATTACTTAAGAGAAAAAGTTCAAGAAAAGGAGGTGATACTTAAATATGTATAATCAAAAGAACAATTGGCTAGTATCTTCACCAAGCCACTGCCCAAGGATACATTTGAGTACCTGAGAAAAAGACTAGGGGTCAAACCCATGTCTACCAGTCAGTAAAAGGATTGAAGGCTGCATCAACCATATATTATCAGAATATCATCATGATTGATGCAAGCAGAAGCTGAACTTCAAAGCTACATCTATATATAGAAAGGTATATATCAGAACCGAGCACCAGAGTAGATTGTTATATTGATGATGGATAAGAAAAATTCAAGGAATATATTATGGATGGAAGAAATTGTTTGGCAGAATGTCAGATATTTGTAAAATATTTGTTTGGCATTGTTTTCAAAGGGAGAGAATGTATTCATATTATCATCTATCATCAGAAACTCTATTCATTATCAGATTACTCCAAACTGGGAGATATCATATCCATAGGGAGAGAATTTGTATCAAAGCTGCAAACAAAAGACAGAGACATCAAAGAAGAAGAATAGTCAAGAGAGAGAAATTGACACGGACAAAGGACACAACACATCAGAAGAAGAAACAGTAAAGCTAGAAGAATCAAATCTAAGCTTACACAGAGCTTACTGGCGGTCAGACATTTTATCGGTTATCAAAACAAACTGTTTGGTAATATGATGAATCTCAACAATTGTATTTCATATTGTATTAGGAATAGTATAGTGTGATAATATAGCATGTTTCCATCAATTCCAAAGGGAGAGATTGATAACATGTAACTAATTGGATGTTTGATAATGTTAAGTTGAAGCTGATGCAAGACATTAAATTAGTTAATGGTTTGTATTGTCATTGATGTCAACTTGATATCATCTGTATGGTCATAAATATAATGCCAAAGACTTCAGAGAATCAATAGAAGAAAGGTTATGCTTTCAGCAATGCATAAAAATTGAGTACTCACCAAGTAACAGACTACACCGACGGAGTGCACACCATCGGTAAAGACAGAGATAAAAGTTACAGTGATGCCCGACAAGCAAAATATAGTGTTGCCCAACAAAGAAAAACCACAGGATGCCCGATGAGCTAAAAATAGTGTTGCTCGATGAGAAAGATCCAATGATGCCTGACGGATGGAGATCCTGAAGCTAACTGAAGCTGCACCGATGGAACTAGCAGTTGTCACTGGCGACGAACTGCAGAATTGGCCGACAAAATAGAGAGATCAGAAAATGACAAAATATCTAGCTGGTAGAGCTAAAGGATAGAATTAACTGGTTATTTTATTTGTTTTATTCAAATTGCAGTTAAGCAATTGATTTGTACATCTAGCAAGAAGATAACTATGAGATAAATCAGGAGTTAGAGCCGTAAATCAATTTGGCTGGATTATTTTTCACACCAAGAATCAAGAATCAAGATCCTAGAATTAACGAATATCATGTTTATATAAGAGAAAAGCATAATTCATTTCCAAGAGCAATTAGATACACAGGGGAGTGAATTGATAAAAAGATGCTGAAGAGAAACTAATGAAGGATAAACTTCATGCAGTCCTGATCAATCAAGCTAAGGGAGAGCTAAAGAATTCTGCAGACACCGACACACAGTGAAGAACAACATCACAGAGTAGAAAGAGTTAAGTATAAAGGAATTGAATTGATACATTGATCAAAAAGGTATTGTGCATAAATAGATCTGAATATCTGCAATTCAAAGTTGCATTAGAAATAGGTCATTGTGTTTCAGTTTAACCATTGAAGCATGAAGTCTCTTTATAGAGTATGACTTAACAGTATTTTATATTTGAGGTATATCCTAACAGATTAAAAAAAAGGTTGACTCATGATAGTAGCATCGGTCTTACCTAAAGCCTATTGATAGTCTAAGAAGGAGGTTGATTCAAGTATGGTAGTAAGATTAGCATAAAGCCTATTGACAGTCTAAAGACTGATTCAAGGATGGTAGCATAGATGTCAGATACTTAGTGAAAACCTATGCATAAAAATCCTTTAACAAGGTCGCACTTAATCGTGTGTTTGTAACCTTTAACAGGGTTGGCTCCTAACAGGGCTCACTTTAGAAGAGTGAAAATTTGGGGTACCGGTCCCGGTGGTTTTTCCCTTAAAAGGGTTTCCACATTAAAATTCTTGTGTTATATGTGTATGGTTTATTAATTTATTGTTTTATATTTCATATATGCATTTATGGATTGATTGGTATACTCTGCATATTTACTGAGTATCAGTAAATAAGTTTTACTTCTTATCGATAATCAAGGAGAATAAGGACAGACAAGGTAAATCGATAGACAGTTATTTATTTCAAAGTATTTGAAGGCATACATCTTGTTGGGACTTAATAATTTAAGAAGTATTGATTGGTGGATTAAGGTTTAATAGGATAAATTTTAAGGCCACTGATTTACCCCCCCTCTCAGTTATTACTAACAATTTCTTGCGATTGAGGCAAAGTACTAGCAATTGCGATAACTATCTGGCGATTGCGGCAAAGCACTGGCAATTGTGGTGAAGCACTTTCAATTGTGGCATGGATCAGGCAACTGTGGAAAAATAGTGATGATTGTGGTACAGATCAAGAAATTACGACAAAGTACCAGAAGAAAGAAGATAGAAAATGATAGAATTACCTCGAAAGCCTGCAATCAATTGTGGTATTAAACCAGTCGATTGTGGTACAGTTTCGTCAATTGTGATAAAATACCAGCAACTGTGAAATAATACAAGTATAAAAAAAAAAGATAGATTTTTAAATTTGTGATCGTACGGCCGTGGTTGATCAATCTTGTTTGTCATCTGCAAGAGATATTTGGGTTGTTTGTTTCATGTCAGGTTCACCAAAATGTACGCCTCTCATCCGTGATCCGTGATTCTCAAAGCTTTCCAAGGGCAAGGGTTAGTAGCAAAGGTTTCACAAATGATATAAATCAAAACACACAATGACTACTAAAATGAATACTAGAAAAGTAATCAATAAAATGTACAAGCAAGAGAAAGGAAAATAAATAAATGCAAACCCCACGATGCTTGAAGCTTCTACTGTTTCTGTCTACTCCTTCCAAAACGATGTTCTTGATACTCAGTATTGGTGGGGCAGCGTCTATGACTTGAGAAGCGTCGAGAATTTGCTACTTGAAATGGGTGTGTGATCGCAAGATGACTTGAATGCTAGAACCAAACTGACATAGTAATGGCGCACAAGAGCTTGAAATCCTGGATCCTTCAAATGGTTATGAAGGGTTTATTATATAGGAAATGGTGATGATATGAATGGTTGAGATCAATCCCAGAGATAGGGAGATGAATGGCGGAGATTAAAAGGAACTTGGAGAAGCCATCAGTAAAATCCACCTCTTCATTTGGTAAAGAGGAGATAGAGCTTGGTTGACTGAAGAGCTAATTATGAGTTACCTTTTTGAACTGAAGAGGTGGGTGAAGTTACCCATGTAGACTGGAGAGATGGGTGGAGTAACCCATGTGAGCTGATTGGAGTTATCTCTTTGAAGATAAATGAATATTTAATTCATTTATTTAATTAAAGTTTTCAACATGTGAGATAATTAAATTCTTTTTTATTTAGAATTGCTTTATTTGAATGAAATTAAATTAATTTAATTGGAAGAATTTAATTAGTAAGTTTAAATATTTGAATTTAAACTAAGGAAATTGAATTTAATTAATTAATTAATGGTAATTAATCAATTAAGGTTAATTAATTAAATAAAATTAATTATTTAATTAATTTTGGGAATTTGATTAAATGATTTCGGGAATGAATTTAGAAGAAAATAGATGATTAATTAATGATTAGAAAACCATTAATTAATAGATGAAAATTAGTGTTATTAATGTAAAGTCGCAAGCCTGTCCATTTTAGGGTGTCTACAGTAATTGACGTCATTTCCCTTTCCTTTAGAAGCTTCTTGATGTAGAGAGCACTGCAAGAAGACCTTAATGGGCCCTAGCTCTTTGATACCTCTTTAAACTTAAAAATTAATCAATCTCACTCCAAAAAAGTCTTCTTAGGATGTATCCTGACTTGTCCAAGGGGTCAATAGGCTCCCCTATCCTCTCTTGGTTCTCCAAATCAATCTATAGAACAAAGAAATTTCACCTTTAGGGACACTTTCCCTAAACCATATCACAAGGTGTAAAACTTCACCAGTGGATTCAAAATTCTATCCCAAGAGATTGAAGACTCTTAACAGACCCTAGGGGTCAGGAATCCACCATTAAATTTGGTCTTGAAGACCCAAAGTTAGTCGAACTCCAAATGGTTTAGGATTCCCTGTAGCCCTAACCAGTGGGTTTTTAGGACTTAAAGTTTTGTGACAATGGGATCTAGAGGATCTGATTGGTTTTCTATGCACTCTTTATTGATTTTATAAAACCCTCAAAGAATTATCACCTCACTCCACTCCGGCACCCCCAAGCTCTCACAAAACACACATACCTAATTAGCTAGTTTAAGCTTGGTTTGTTAGGCAAGTGATAGAAGGTGGGTTCATGAATTAAATGTAGAGATTTGGATGGATTCCCCTACCCCAAACTAGCCTAAAACCACTCTTATTTTGATCCCACAACACTCATATAACTCTTGCATGTGACTGTACCAACCGACTAGGCTAATTACATAGGGATAATTAGCCTAGGGCTTACTCTTAAAAATAGAAGGACTAAGAGTGAGAGTTTGAGCTTCTAGATTCCTAAAGACCATGATCCTAACTAGAATTTTCCAAGTGGTTGAGGAGATCCACGAGATAAATCTCTTGTTAGGATAATATCTTTGAGACTGGTCTAGTAGAGCCTTGGTTTCTCAGACAACAAACAAGTAAAATCTATAAATTTTCCCTAACTTAACAAAAACACCTTAAATCAACTAGAAAGGTTAGTGGACTCAAGGAATTACAAAATTCTGCAACTAGATCTTCAAAATTAATTTGTACCCGGTTGTACCATGCAAAAATGACTCAAAACACTCTTATATTTCCTTGCTTGAACATCAAACTTCATACACACAGTATTCTGACCTTCATGGAAGGAATCCTCTCACCTAATAGCATCCTCAAATAATTTTAGAAGCTTCAAAAAGTGGGTGAAGTTGGTTACAAGGAAGTTTTTCATTCTTGAGCAACATTTTGTAAAAGTTGCTTGTGCAACTTTGCAAAAAGACAACTTTCGGCAATCATGAAGGAAAGTTGCTATTTTTAGAGAATGTTAAGTTCACTGACCCCAAGGATGTGGGAGAGGGTCAAAACAAGACAATAAACTACCTAATGAATTAAAACATGACTTGTAACCAAACTTTAAATATTTTACAAACATGGTCTAACTCTAGTTTCAGGAACCTAGGTTTATAACTTCACCTTAGGTTCGTCACCTTACATCAAAGACCCACACAACTACACACACAAGGGTGATCACAAGGATTACCCTTATTACAAATAAGAAAGCAAGAAAAAATGACTTTCAGGAGGTGCCCTGCACCATACTCCTCATGACAAAAAGGAACTCAAGTCTCTTGAGTTGTGAATTCTTCAAATGGATAACCTTTCTTCAAAATGTCTTCAGGGTTCATCCAAGTAGCATCTTCAACTGATTGGTGTTTCCATTTAACCAAGTACTCATAGTAAGTGCCCCTTCTAGTTTTCTTGTTCACTCTTTTGTCTAGAATGGTTTTAATCTCAAGAGGAGTTTCTTGTGCCATGTCCTTGAGTGGTTGCAGTGTAGGAGGTTCTAGAGTACCTACAATATCAATAATACTATGTTCTCCTTTATAAGCATAGATGTCTGCAACATTGAAAATAGGTGATAAGCCAATGTGAGATGGTAGATCAATTCTATAGGCATTGTTGCCACATTTCTTTAGAATCTTGAAAGGGCCAAGCTTTTTCATCATAAGCTTTGTGTATTTCTGTTTAGGTAGTCTCCCCTTCTTGAGGTGGATCATCACTAAGTCTCCCACCTTGAATTGTAGATCTATCCTCTTCTTGTCAGCATGGACTTTATATTTCTTAGTGGTATGCTTCAATTTGGTCTGCACCTGATCATGTATATTCTTCATTACCTTAGCAAAGTCTTCATCTAGTGCACTTCTTTTGTCCATTTCTTTGATATCCCTGAGTTCCAATACTCCTCTAGGGTGAGTGCTATAGACAATCTGGAATGGAGTTAAACTAGTGCTCCGATTTACTGAATCATATAATGAGACCTGTGCTTGTGCTATAATGGTATCCCAAGTGGATCCATGTTCCTGTGTGAGGCATCTCAGAAGGTTTCCAAGGGATCTATTGATGAATTCTATCTAACCATCAGACTGTGGATGATATGCAAATGACAGAGAGACATTTGTTCCTAATTTTTGTTGGAAAGTGACAATGCAATCAATTGTTATTTTTTCATTGATGTCAAACCTTAACTGGTGAGACTATTGTTATCTGTTTGAAGTACCATATCTATTGTTGATGAATAATATTTAACAAGAAGATCAAGTGAATGGTTGAGTTAAGGAAAATAAAATGGTACTTGATCAGTTGGCACTCTGGCAAAGTAATTAGTTGTTTATCTTTCAAAGATAGTTTTTTTGACTGTTCTGTGCCGAGCAAACTTTGGCTTGTGCCGAGCAAAGTTGCGTGTGCCGAGAAAAGTTTCTTTTGCCGAGAAAANTTATTTGTGACGAGAAAATTTGTTCAATGCCGAGCACCAGTGAAATTGCAAAGTGGAAACAGTGATGTTGGCCGACTTATAGTAATTGGATTAATGATGAGATTTGAGATCTCTGGCTGAATTATTTAATTTATTGGGATATGTAATGTTAATTAAAGATTGATCCACGACATTTAATGTATGGGTAACCATAATTAATGCATGGTTTCAAGATTTAATTAGAGGCTACTTTGGAGAAGTAAATGTAATGCGATGATGGAATGATCCATTGGATTTGACCTAACCTAAGATCTACGATCTTGTTTAGGCAGAAAAAGATTTATCTAACCTAGACAGAGAGGTATATGATAACCTCAAGGGGTTATTCATTAAGGATGTTGAAGTTTTCTGCTCAGTGTGTTGCTGAATGTGGAAGCACATGTGTGTATACAAGAGGATTGCATAGTTGATTTACTGTTTGGCATGATCTAGCAGAGAAGGCTGAACACAGAAGCAGAGAGTTGCATGTGTGATTGCTTGATGGATTTCCAAGMAGATTAGAAGGTTGAAATGACAATGCAGGATATCCAGTAAGTTAACATCAGAGCTGTAATTGGAGCTAAATTTGCAAAATAATTTGTATGTATCAGATCACAACTGTTGATTACTTTCTAACCATTGTATCAGTTAAAATCCTTTAACAAGGTTGACCTAACAGTCACTTGTATAAATCCTCTAACAAGGTGACATTCAGGTGGAATGTTCTAAGTCCTCTAACAAGGCCACTCCTGACAGGGTGATTAAATCCTTTAACTAGGTCATACCTAACAGTGTGTTATTGTAACCTTTAACAGGGTTGGATCCTCACAGAGCTCACTTCAGAAGAGTGAAAACTTGGTAGCATGTTACTAGTGGTTTTTCCCATATTGGGTTTCCACGTTAAATACTTGTGTCAACTTGTATGAATGCTTATGGTGTGTTTTACTGTTATGTTCCTAAAAGCTAATTACATTAGATAGTAAACTGCATGATTAAAGTTGTTGACATATGCTACTGCTACCGAGTAAATCTGAAATACAGAAAGTTTTTATTTACATCTAGACCTGAGGATAACTGATTCACCCCTCCCCTCTCAGTTATTCTAAATTCATTCTAACAAATTTTCTCCATAGTGTCCTCCAAAAGTAGCCTAAAAAATTAGGATCCCTATATGATATTATTGACAGTGGTAATCCATGAAGTCTTACAACTTCTCTGAAAAACAATCCTGCTATGTGAGATTCATCATGAGTTGTCCTACAAGGAATAAAGTGTGTCATTTTTGAAAATCTGTCAACTACAACATAAATTTTATCAAATCCAGACTTGGTCTTTGGAAGACCTAGGACAAAGTCCATACTTACTGAATCTCATGGTTTTGTAGGGATGGGTAAAGGAGTGTATAGTCTAGTATTGGATGTGAGTCCTTTGGCTTGTTGGAAAAATGAACAACTCTCCACAAAATTGCTAATAATTGTCTGCAATTTTGGCCAGTGGTAGAATCTCCTAACTAGCTCCAAAGTGACCAGCTAGGCTTCCACAGTGCTTCTCTTTGATAATGTTCTCCCTCATAGATCCCTTTGGGACACATAAATAACTCCCTTTGAAAATAAAACCATCTTGCACAATAAACTTAGAGAAATCAGTATGGTATATGTCTATCATCTCATTGCAAATCTGATAAGCTTCTTTAAAATATTCATCTTTAACATACATATCCTTCATGGCATGGACCCCAATACTCTCTAACTGGATGGCTTGATGGTCAAATGTCTCCTCCTAAGAGCATCAACAACTTTGTTCACAACCCCTTTTTTATGCTTGATGGAAAATGTATAAGATTGTAAGAACTCCATCCACTTCACATGTCTGTGATTAAGTTTCTCATGCTTGTTTAGAAAGCTAAGTGCATGGTTATCGGTAAAAACAACAAACTCCTTGGGAAATAAATAATGCCTCCATTTCCTAAGTGCATGAACCATTGCATACATTTCAAGATCATAAGTGGAGTATTTTTGTTTAGCTTCATTGAGATTCTCACTGAAAAAATCAACTGGTGTTCCTTCTTGGATAAAGACTCCTCCAATGGATTTGTTGCTTGCATCACATTCAACTATGAATACCTTGTGAAAATCTCGTAGGACTATGATAGGTTGCTCTGCAATCTTCTTCTTCAGCAACTCAAAGGACTCATTAGCTTCATTATTCCATGAAAATATGCATTTTCTTCCACCTTTAATAGTGTTAATAATGGGAGCACATATGCCACTAAAGTTTTTGATGAAATTCCTATAAAATCTAGATAGACCATGAAATTTTTTTACCTCTGATGGAGTAGTGGGAGGTGGCCAATTGAGGATGGCTTCAACTTTGGTAAGATCCATCTTGAGACTGTTTTTGGAGTTCACAAAGCCCAAGAACACAAGTTCTTTTTGAATAGATAAACACTTATCTATATTGATTTTCAACTTTTTCTCATGGATTTTCCTCATCACCATGTCCAAATGCTTGAGATGTTCTTCCTTGCTCCTACTAAAGATAAAAATGTCATTAAGGTATACAAAAATAAATTTGTTAAAAAGGTTTCAATACTTCATTCATCAATCTCATAAAGGTGCTTGGAGCATTGGAAAGGCCAAAAGGAATCACAAGCCATTCATAGAGGCCTTTTGTAGTCTTAAATGTTGTATTCCATTCATCTCCCTCTCTGATTCTTATCTGATGATAGCCACTTTTGAGATCTATCTTGGAATAGTAACTTGCACCCCCCAAACAGTCCATCAAATCCTCTATTCTACGCATAGGAAACCTATATCTGATGGTTATCCTATTGATTTCCCTATAATCCATACATAACCTCCATGTGCCTTATTTCTTGGGTGTTAGGACTACTGGGACAACACAATGACTCACACTCTTCCTAATGAGACCTTTTGACAATAATTCTTCAATTTGTCTTTCTAACTCTTGATTCTTCTCGGGGGTCATCTTATATGTTTCCTTATTGGAGAGAGTGGCCCCTGGTATGAAGTCTATATAGTGACTTATTTCCCTCTTAGATGGAAAAGACTCTGGTGTGTTCTTAGAAATGATACCTCTATACCGGTCTAACAGTTCTTTCACTTCTTTGGGGCTTACATCCCTAGTGGGGATTTGGACTTTGGAATCCTTAAAAGGTGTCTTTTTGGGCCTCACTACTAGGGAATAACAAGGGGTATCCTTCTCCTTTAGTAATTTCATGAATTCCTTTTCTCCTATGTGCAAGACAGTACTAGTAGTGTGTTTTTCTTTCTCACAGTCAAGGAGTGGGTTCATTACATATTCAACACCATCCTTAGGTATAGTATAAACATTGGGCTTTCCATCATGCCTAGAATCTACATCATATTTCCAAGGCCTCCCTAATAATAGATGACATGCATCCATCTCTGTAATATCACATATAACCATGTCTGTATACTCCCCTATTTTGAAATCTACCCAAACTTGTTCATTGATAATGGTTTTCTTTTCTTTTGTCAACCAAGAAGCCTTATAAGGGAAAGGATGAGGAATTACATGCAACTTTAGTTTAGTGACTAACTCCCTAGATGCAATATTATCTGTAGAGCTAGAATCAACTATAACCTTGCATACCTTATTGTTCACCTTGCAGCTTGTTCTAAATAATGAATTCCTCTGATGTGGTTCTGCAATAGTAGGTACTCTTAGGAGTGTCCATTGCATCATTAAACATTCTCCTTGTTCTAGATTTGTAGGTCTTGAAGTTGCAGAGTGATAGGAGGATACACTTTGGTTATCATCCTCTTGGGTAAGTGGTGCAGGAGCACCCTAAGGTCTTTAGTAAGATCTTGAGACATTTTGGCTTGTAGGTTGGTTTAGCCAACCATCCATGAATAAGGACTAAAATATAAATTCCCTAGTGTGTTTTGAGGTGTGATTAGTGTTAGGAAGATTAGGTTTTGTGTGTTGTTTGAGTCTAGTTGATTCTAGGGTCTAGAACCTAGAAGTCAACTCAAAATTCAAAGGCTTGAAAAAATTCCCAAAGTGGAAATATTTTTAAGTTTTTAATGGTATTAAGTCATTTGAGGTCAATTGGTAAGGTTTAGAACCAATTAGGACTCTCAAAATGGATAAATTGTCATTTTGACAAAAGTTGTCAAAGCTATCATGACAACATTTCCTAGATTTTAGGAATCGGCTCTTATGGTGCCCAAATCATGAACAGAGGGTCTAGACAAGTGGGATAAGAGTATATAAGGTGATTTCAACCCTAATCTAACAGTGAAATTGGACATTATAAGGACTAGTGTTTGAGAAGGAACAATTTACAGTGTAATTAAGTTACAGAACCATCATCCACCACTTTATTGGATTCAATGGATTGAATGAAAGTATGGATAGTGTCTGAAATTTAATTCCTAAGATATTTGTGGCATTATTTTAATATATTTTTCTTTCTGGTTAGGTTTTGTTTAAATTATTGCATTTTGTAGGTTCACTAGCCAGTTTTGGTCCAGTCATGTAAAGAATGGGTTTCTTTGGTGTTCTCGTGGCTCAACCTCCATGAACACTTGGAATACATTAGAGACTTGTATATACTTTGTAAATATTGATTGTGGAGTGTGTGTGTGTGTGTAGGGGAAGCTTGAAAACAATCAGGCCCTAGGCGAGTACTAGCTATTTTGGCTAGGGTGACTAAGCAGTGCAGCAACAATGGAGGTTGCAAGTTGATTGGTATGTGCCAATCAGTAATAGTGGATGGTAGGGGTATGAGGTGCTGACCTTTTGATGGAAAGAAGAGTTTAGAGGATCTCATTGGATTAGTGGAATAAGATCAAGAAGCCAAACTAGCCATCATGCCCTAGAAACCCTTATTTTTAGGGGTTTGGTAAAAGTCCATTGTATAGACAGAGTTGAGACTAGAGACCTAGAAACTATTGAAGGGGAGGTGAAACCCACAAAGAATATGTACTTTGTTTCTAGGGTTGGTAAGGGGTTCTAGGAGGAAAATAAAATTTTCAGTGATTAGGAGGGCTGATAGGCCTAAAAAGGCTACAAGGACTAAAAGACTTGATTTTAGAACTTGATTAGAACATGAGTGAAAGATTCACAAAATTGAATCTATAAAGGTTGGATTAGACCTAAGGGAAGTTGGGAAACCAATCCTTGAGTAGTTGACACTATTGGAGTGGCAGGGGGCTATTGAAGCCATGGATGAAAGAAAGATATGGATGAGAGAATAGAGATGAGTTTGAAGTTGGTGGGAAGTTCCTAGGGAGTTAGGGGAAGGAAATAATCCTCTAGTTAGGGGAGAGAAAGAGACCCTAAGAAAGACCATGTGAAGGTCTTGGAGAGAGATAGAAGGATCTAGGAGAGGATCTCCGCATCAAATTGGTATCAAAGCCATTGAAAGGCTTGGGAGTGGATTAGTGCATGACAAAGTGGAGTGAATCCATAGGTGAGAACATAATGGTGACCAATGCAGAGTTGGCCAAGGATTTGTCAGAGAAACAAATCAAGAATAGGCTTCTTGAAGAAGCAATGGAGGAAATGAAGATTAAGATGGTAGAGGTTGTGGAGATAGCCAACAAGTTGAGAGAAGAAGTGCATAGAGGGATAGATAAAGGAAAGTCACTAGTAGAAGAGGAAGTATAACCAGAGCCTGATCCTCTTCTACTTGAGGAACCATTCCTCAGAGAACTCAAGGCATTGAGTGGGAAGGATCTAGAAGGAATACTAGTATTCTTTAGTAAGATGGATACTGAAATGGTTATGGAATGGATTGAAGGGATGGAGGATCACTTTGAGTGTGATGGGATTATAGAAGCACAAAAGGTGAAGATAGCCAAATCAAGGCTAAGAGGGCAAGCACTTACATGGTGGAAGTTCTTGCAGGAGGAAAGAGAGAAAGAGGGCAAGAAGCCAATATCAAATTGGAAGAAAATGGTTGCAAAGGTGAAGGATTACCTTCCAGAAGACTATGATATTCAACTACATAAGAAGAGGCAGAACCTTAGGCAAAAAGACCTAGACGTGCCAGCCTATATCGAAGAATTTCAAAAACTTTGTCTTAGATCAAGAATCCAGGAGATAGAGAGCATCAAAGTTGCAAGATACCTTAATGGATTAAGGTGGAACATTCAAGAACTTAGTCTCTTTAACTTGACTTCCATTCATAGTTGTTTTCAAATGGCTTTGAAAGTGGAAGAGAAACTAAAAAAGAAACAAGATTCTAGTTCTAGAATTAGAAGAAGGGGTAGAGACAATAGAGGTGGCCATAGAGGAGGTTCAAGTGGAAGAGGTAGTGATAGTATAGGAAAAAGTGACTCCAAATATTTAGAGCAAGGACAAGAAACAAGCAATAGGGGTGGATACAATAACAAAGGAAGAAGCTCTTATAACAGTGGCAGAGGAAGATGAGGAGGTTTTGGGAGAAGCTCTCACTTTTCTTCCATGAAATGTTACAATTGTGGACAGATGGGGCATCTTTCATATAGGTGTCCATATAAACCAACATCCTCACAAGGGGAGAAGAAGATATCTTATGTCCAAGAAGAAGATTGCTTTAAAAAATCAGAGGTGAGTCTAGATTCAGAGAAAGGAGAAAACATCATGCTGAGAAGGATCCTAATCAAGACACCCACCAAAGATGAGCACAAGCAGAGGAGAGCTCTTTTCAGAGTGAAGTGAAAGATATTGGGGAAAGTGTGCAATGTGGTCATTGATTAAGGGTCAATAGATAATGTCATATCTAAGGAGGCAGTAGAGAATTTGAAACTCACCAAAATCCCACATGTGTGTCCCTATAAAGTTACATGGTTGAATAAGGGTCAAAACATCTTGGTGAATGAACAAGTGTGGGTAGAATTTTCCATTGGAAATTATCAAGATAGGATACTATATGATGTGTTTCCAATGGATGCTTGTCATTTGTTGCTTGGAAGACCATGGTAGTATGACAAAGAAGTTGTCCATAATGGGAAGGATAACAAGAACTCCTTCAAGAAAAATGGGGTAAATTTCAAAATCTAGTCTTTGATAGAAGAGGACATAGTGGAGAAGGTAGAATCTAGTGCCATGTTGATGAATGGATAAGAATTCCTAAGGGATATGAAAGATGATGATGTTGGCTATGCAATCTTGTTAAAGCCAAAGGAGGAGGAGACTCGTAAGCAAGCACCTATGCCAAAAGAGGTGAGAGAACTATTAGATCACTTCAAAGATATAATTTGTGAGGGTACACCAGATTCACTACCACCAAAGAGGGAGATAAGTCATCATATTGATTTCATACCAGGAGCATCCTTGCCAAACAAATATGCATACAAGATGACACTAGAGAAAAACAAGAAGCTATCCAGGCAGGTGCAATTGTTGTTGGATCAAGGATTGATTAGGAAAAGCATCAACCCTTGTGTTTTCCCAGTGGTGTTGGCTCCTAAGAAGAGAGGTAAGTGGATGATGTGTACTGATTCTAGGGCAATAAATAGGATAACTATAAGGTATAGATTTCCAATTCCTATAATATAAGACTTGGTGGATTACTTGGGGGGTGTTAAGTACTTCTCTAAAATTGATTTAAAGAGTGGGTACTATCAAATTAGGATAAAAGAGGGTGATGAGTGGAAGTTTGCATTTAAGACTTTAGAGGGGTTGTATGAATGGTTAGTTATTCCCTTTGGGCTTACCAATGCACCAAGCACCTTTATTAGGGTGATGAATGAAGTCTTGAAGGACTATATAGGATTTTTTGTAGTTTTCTATTTAG
The DNA here is from genome assembly GCA_018584345.1 of Thuja plicata. Lineage (NCBI taxonomy): Eukaryota > Viridiplantae > Streptophyta > Pinopsida > Cupressales > Cupressaceae > Thuja > Thuja plicata. Next base: position 257,036 of record MU223986.1, on the reverse strand, counting down.
ATAACATCCTCATACTATGTAAAACCAAAGAGGATCATATGAAACACTTGGATTTAGTGTTGAAAAAGTTACAGGAGGAGAAACTCACCATAAATCTTGAGAAGAGTGAGTTCATGAAAGAAGAGTTAGTCTACCTTGGCTTTGTAGTTTCCAAGGGTGATTTAAAGATGGATAAAGAGAAAGTAGAGGCTATATTGAATTAGCCTACCCCTAAGACAAGGAAAAAATTTAGGAGCTTCCATAGGTTATCCCAATTCTATAGGAAGTTCATTAGGGGATTCAGTGAGATTTGTGCTCCAGTCCTAGAGACTATAAAAGGAGGATTGAAAAAAAAGTTTGTGTGGACCAAGGCAGCTAATGAGGGGTTTGAGAGGTTGAAGAAGGAAGTGACTACTCATCCTATATTTTTGCTACCTATTTTTGACAAACCATTCATTGTTGAGTAAGATGCAAGCAACATTTCAGTAGGAGCTATCCTAAGCAAAGAAGGCAGGTCTGTGGCCTTTTACAGTGAAAGACTAAATGATGCTAAGTATAGGTACTCTTCCTATGACTTGGAGCTATATGCTCATGTGCAAGCCTTAAAGAAGTGGAGGCAAAATCTATTTCCTAAAGAGTTTGTTGTCTTCACAGACAACCAAGCAGTGAGTTACATAAACACTCAAGACAAACTTAGCTTGAGACACATCAAGTGGATGAAGTTCCTACAGTCTTACACTTTTACCATAAAACATAAGAAGGGGATGCAAATCAAAGTTGCAGATTCCCTTAGTAGGAGACTACTTACCATCCAAGAGATTCAGTTGCAAAGTACAGGAGTTGAAGGTTTTAAGGACCTATATAAGGGAGATACCGATTTCTTAGAGATATACAAGGTGTGTCAGAATTTTGAGAATCACTTTCATAGTGAGTTTGCAGAGTATACATTGAAAAATGGTTTTCTATTTAAAGGCAATCAAATTTTTGTTCCAAAAGGATCAATGAGGGAGAACCTCATTCAGGAGAAACATAATGGGAGCCTAAGTGGACATTTTGGACTAAATAAGACATTGGACCTAGTGGAAAGGTTCTATTTGTGGCCAACAATGCAGAAGGAAGTGAGAAGATATGTGGAGCAGTGTGGCATATGTTAGAAGGCTAAAGGAACATCATCAAATTTAGGACTTTACCATCCATTACCCATCCCAAGTAGACCTTGGGAGTGCATAAGTATGGACTTCATAGTGGGGTTACCTAGGACTCCAACTAGTTTAGACAGTGTATTTGTAGTGGTAGACAGGTTTAGTAAAATGAGCCACTTCATACCATGCAAAACAACACATGATGCCAGCCATATTGCTTACTTGTTCTTCATTGAAATAGTGAGAATTCATGGCCTACCAATGATCATTGTTGCAGACAGGGATGTAAAGTTCATGGGTCACTTTTGGAAGACCCTATGGAAGAGACTAGGTACAAAATTATCTCATGGATCTGCCTATCATCCTCAAATGGATGGGTAGAATAAAGTAATCAATAGAGTTCTTGGTAACTTTCTTAGATGTCTGACAAAGGAATATGGACAAGGATGGGAGAAAGTTATTCCACAGACAGAATTTGCCTATAATGATAGCACAAATAGAACTACGGGAAAAAGTCCATTTGAGATTGTGTATGGGGAACATCCAAGGGGTGTGATGGAGCTCAGAGACCTCAAAGGATCTGAGGGAGTTAGTGGGCATGCTGATGATTTTTCACAATCAATGAAGGAAGTTCATGAACAAGTGCAAAAGACCTTAATGGAGGCCAATCAAAAGTTGAAGGCAAAAAGAGATGAAGGAAGAAGGGATTTGTAGTTTTAAGTGGGAGAGTTAGTAATGGTGTTCCTAAATAAGGAAATACTACAAAAGGGGATGCCTAGTAAGCTACAGATGAAAAGAATTGGACCTTGCAAGATATTGGCTAAGTATGGGCCTAATGCTTATAAGGTAGAGTTGCCCAAGGAGATGTCAATTTCTCCAATCTTCAATGTGAAATATTTAATCAAGCATAAGGGGCCAGAGATGGATGAGTTGCATTACATTACAAAGGTGCATAAGGACATGGGAGAGTTCAAGACTCTGGAACAAGTCAAACCACAAGCGAAAAAGATATTGGATTTAAGGGTGAAGAAGAGGACAAGACACAAAGTCTATATGGAACATCTAGTGAAGTGGAGACAGAAACCAGAGTCAGAAGCCACTTGGATATTTGAGAGTGACTCAAGAAGCATGGAATCAGTGAGGAGTTCCTGACACCACAGGTACCTTAACTTTCTTGTTGTAGGGGGAGGATGGTGCAGGAGCACCCTAAGGTCTTTAGTAAGATCTTGAGACATTTTGACTTGTAGGTTGGTTTAGCCAACCATCCATGAATAAGGAATAAATTATAAAGTCCCTAATGTGTTTTGAGGTGTTATTAGGGTTAGGAAGATTAGGTTTTGTGTGTTATTTGAGTCTAGTTGATTCTAGGGGTCCAGAACCAAGAAGTCAACTCAAAATTAAAAGGCTTGACCAAAGTCCCAAAGTGGGAATATTTTTAAGTTTTTAATGTTATTAAGTCATTTGAGGTCAATTGGTAAGGTTTAAAACCAATTAGGACTCTCAAAATGGAGAAATTGTCATTTTGACAAAAGTTGTCAAAGTTGTCATGACAACATTTCCTAGATTTTAGGAATCAGCTCTTATGGTGCCCAAATCCCAACCAGAGGGTCTAGAAAGGTGGGATAATAGTATATAAGGTGATTTCAACCCTAATCTAACAGTTAGATTGGACATTGTATGGACTGGTGTTTGAGAAGGAACAATTTATAGTGTAATTAACTTACATAACCATCATCCACCACTTTATTGGATTGAATGGATTGAATGAAAGTATGGATGGTATCTGAAATGTAATTCCTAATATATTTGTGGAATTTTAATATATTGTACTTTCTAGTTAGGTTTTGTTTAAATTATTGCATTTTGTAAGTTCACTGGCCAGTTTTGGTCCAGACATGTAAAGAATGGGTTTGTTTGGTGTTCACATGGTTCAACCTCCATGACCACTTGGAATCCATTAGAGACTTGTATATACTTTGTACATATGGATTTTGGAGTGTTTGTGTGAATCAGGCCCTAGGCGAGTACTAGTTATTCTGGCTAGGGTGAATGAGCAGTGTAGCAATAATGGAGGTTGCAAGTTGATTGGTATGTGACAATAAATGATAGTGGAGTGTAGGGGAATGAGGTGTAGACCTTTTTATGGAAGGAAGAGTTTAGAGGAGCTCATTGGATCAGTGGAAGAAGATCAAGAAGCCAAACCAGCCATCATGCCCTAGAAACCCTTATTTTTAGGGGTTTGGTAAAAGTCCATTATATGGACAGAGGTTAAACCAGAGACCTAGAAAATATTGAAGGGGAGGAAAAACCCACAAAGAATATGTACTTTTTTCTAGGTTTGTTAAGGGGTTCTAGGAGGAAAATCACATTTTCAGTGATTAGGAGGGCTAATGGGCCTAAAAAGGCTACAAGGCCTAAAAGACTTGATTTTGGAACTCGATTGGAACATGAGTGCAGGATTCACAAAATTGAATCCGTAAAGGTTGGATTAAACCTAAGGGAAGTTGGGAAACCAATCCTTGATTATTTGACACTATTGGAGTGGAAAGAGGCTATTGAAGCCATGGATACAAGAAAGCTATGGAGGAGATAATAGAGAGGAGTTTGAAGTTGGTGGGAAGTTCCTATGGAGTTAGGGGATTAGGAAATAATCTTGTAGTTAGGGTAGAGAAAGAGACCCTAAGAAAGACCAAGTGAAGGTCTTAGAGAGAGCTTGAAGGCTCTAGGAGAGGAGCTCCCCATCAGTAAGTTGTACTCTTCTGTCCCCTCCGTGTCTGTTGGTGCCACTCTTTTTAGGACATCTAAAGGACTGGTGTCCAACTTGATTACATGTAAAACACTTCCCTGTGAAGACACTAGGCCCTCTTCCTCCAAACCTTCCTCTACTGTTGGATCTCCTCCCTTTGAAACTATTTCTATTATTGTGCTCTCCTTCTGAATCATGATGATTAAACTCCCCTTGAACTCTTTGGAATGGTACTCTACCGTTGAATCTACCTCTTCCCCTAAAGTTATTCCCTCTTCATGTATTATTTTGTTCTCCTCTTCTCTTCTGCCTTTCTTCAATTTTTAATTCCATTTGAAAACATTTGTGTACTGAATCAAGGTTAAACAAACTCATTTCATCTTGGATACTGTATTTCAGCCCATTGATATACCTTGCAAGTTTGTGCTTCTCACTTTTAGGAGCTTCAAGAAGTTTTAATTAGTTTGCAGGCATGTTCTTTGTCTCATCTTGTTCCTCCTCTTCTTCTTCCTCTTATTCTTCACCTTCCTCCTTTTCCATTTGGAGGTATTTCAACTTCTTTATCTCCTCTTCCATCCTCTTGCTCTTGGCTACTTGTTTCCCGACAATTTTTGCCAATTCCACATTAGTGATTCTAGTGAGGACTTCTTCCTCTAGAGAAATTTCTATTCCCTAAGCCATTCTTCACTCTTTCCAAGATCTGGGAAGGCTCTAATACCACCTGATGAAGAGAGCACTGCAAGAAGACCTTAATGGGCCCTAGCTCTTTGATACCTCTTCAAACTTAAAACTTCATCAATCTCACTCCACACAAGTCTTCTTAGGATGTCTCTTGAATTGTACAAGGGGTCAATAGGCTCCCCCTATCCTCTCTTGGTTCTCCAAATCAATCTATAGAACAAAGCAATTTCTCCTTTAGGACACTTTCCCTAAACCATATCACAAGGTGTAAAACTTCACCAATGGATTCAAAATTCTATCCTAAGAGATTGAAGACTATTAACACACCGTAGGGGTCAGGAATCCGCCATTAAATTTGGTCTTGAAGACCCAAAGTTAGTCAAACCCCAAATGGTCTAGGTTTCCTTGTAGCCCTAACCAGTAGGTTTTTGGGACTTAAAGTTTTGTGTAAATGGGATCTAGATGATATGATTGGGTTTCACCCTTTATGGATTTTTTAAACCCCCCAAAGCATTAGAACCTCACTCCATGCCTGCACCCCCAAGCTCTCACAAAACACACAGACCTAATTAGCTAATAGTTTAGGCTTGGTTTGTTAGGAAAGTGATAGAAGGTGGGTTCATGAATTAAATTAAGAGTCTTGGATGTATTCCCATACCCAAAATTAGTCTAGAAACACTCTTGGTTTGATCCCACAACACTCATATAACTCTTGCATGTGACTGTACCAACCGACTAGGCTAATTACATAGGGATAATTAGCCTAGGGCTTGATCTTAAAAATAGGACTAAGAGTGAGAGTTTGAGATTATGGATTCCTAAAGACCATGATCCTAACTAGAATTTTCCAAGTGTTCGAGGAGATCCATTGGATAAATCTCTTGTTAGGATCACATCTTTGAGACTTGTCCAATAGATCCTTGGTTTCTTAGACAACAACCAAGTAAAATATATAACTTTTCACTAACTTAACAAAAACACCTCAAATCAACTAGAAAGGTTCAACCAAGTAAAATATATAACTTTTCACTAACTTAACAAAAACACCTCAAATCAACTAGAAAGGTTAGTAGACTCAAGGCATTAAAAAATTCTGCAACTGGATCTTCAAAATGAAACCGTACCAGGCTGTACCATGCAAAAATGACTCAAAACACTCTTCTATTTCCTTGATTGAACATAAAAATTTGTACACACAATATTCTAAGCTTCATGGAAGGCATCCTATCACCTAAAAGAATCCTCCAAGCATTTTAGAAGCTTCAAAAAGTGGGTGAGGTCAGTTACAAAGAATTTTTTCATTCTCGAGCAATATTTTTTAAAAGTTGCTCATGCAACTTTGCAAAAAGACAACTTTTGGAAATCATGAAGGAAAGTTGCTATTTTTGGAGAATGTTAAGTTCACCAACCCCAAGGATGTGGGAGAGGGTCAAAATAAGACAAGAACCTACCTAAGGAATTAAAACATTACTTCTAACCAAACTTTAAAGACTTTAAACAAACATGGTTTAACTCTGGTTTCAGGAACCTAGGTTTATAACTTCACCTTACATTAAAGACCTATTGGAAAGTGATTAATTTGGGTAATGTGATTCAATTTTTTGTTTTCATTTATGGAAACACATCTAGGTTTAAGCTTGATTGTTTTTAAGATAAGTTTTGGTATGTCCAAAAGTGACTAAGTACAGAAACAAAGGTATAGTATTGTTTTGGATATCAAAGATAGAGATCGATGAATTAAGGCATGCGAGCTTACTAGAAGATAGTTTGGACTATTTTTGACATACACCTAAGATAAATTTGGATTTGGTTAAGTTTGTGATAATTTATAAGGACTTGAAGACTGACATATAGCAGAGAACAGTGACACCGAGTAGTTGGACAACAGCGAAGAATAAGGGAGTATGACTTGGACTCCAGGAAATTGAAGTTGTATTCTTGTTATTGATAGTCTATAATTTGACTATGAAAGAGCATTGAATATGCATTTTATATTTACTATATTAAATGTATTTTGTATTGAAGGCCAACTTAGTACTATTTGTAATATTCATACTGAGAGCCGACTTTGTAAAGTTAAAAGATATATATGTAAGATCTTTTTGGTAAAGATTGTGTGTTGTGAGTAAGGGAAGTATATGTAGAGCAGACATGCGAATGGAAGACTAGAGAATGGCAGAGCTATAAAGGAACTATCAAAGCATTTGTGATGCTTATTTTTTTTCATGACTAAGAAGCTTTTTGTAATGGAATTACATTGTAAGAGTTGTAAGCTCATTGGCCCCTAACAGGGGTTGTGAACCTTTAATAGGGTTGGTATTCCTCTAAAAGGGAAATGTACTATGTAATATTCAGCTCCTAATAGGGCTAGGTCTCCTTATAGGGACATTATACTTTAGTACATGCTTGTGGGTATCATCCCCACCGGGGTTTTCCCTTGGCTAGGGTTTCCTTGTAAAAAAATCATGGTATTATGAGTTTTGTGTTATTTGTTTATGTTATTTCCTTTACTGCAATTGTATGGTTAATGTTAAAGTGGTTGAATAATTTAATTAATTGTTATAATACTAATTCATGCACCCCCCCTCTCTATATTATCCAATCCTAACAATTGGTATTAGAGATTTTGGCCCTTGGAGAGAAAGCCTAACAGCTTGAGGGAGATCAAAATGGATTTGAACAATTTACAGGAGAACTTTGAAGCCACACTTGAAGACCTTGATAATGCTAAAGCAGAAAATGGTGAATTGAATTTCAACATCCGAAGAGCTGAGAAATTCATAAAGAAACTGAAAGAACAACTTGAACTTTCCAGAATCTAGAGAGAGAAGATCTTATGGTTCAGATAAAAGAAGACTCAGATGAGGACAATTCAGATAAGGTGAAGCAATTGAAAGAAGAGATTGAGACTCTGAAGCTTGAGAATAAGAATATGGCTAAAGAAATATAGATACGGGAGGATGCTAATAAGAAAGCTGAAGAAACCTTGAACAATGCATTGAATCAAATGAAAGATGAAGCTGACAACTACAAGAACAAATACTTAGAACTAGAGAAATACAGATTGTGAAAGGTGAACTTACTGAAGCAAAGAAACATATTGAGAAAATTCACACTAGTAGTGATTTGATTGATGAACAACTAGAAAATAAGAAACCTATAGGTGACATGACTGGTATTGGCTTCAATGAAGTTTAATGTTCAAAGAATCAGGAAGAGAAATCAGACGAGAAGACTAATGCTAAGAAACCATCTATTGGAGAACCTACATAGAAGATCATACCTTTTAGAGGTAGGTGCTTTGGTTGCAACAGATTTGGACACATGAAGAAAGAATACAAAGGTAATGCCCCTTTTAGAACTTTTTCTGGTTATTGTATAAACTATAATGGATATGGGCACAAAAAGGCAGAATGTAGAAAATCTAGTTATAAACAAGACAATGGAAGAGAACCTACAATGAAACCTACATGCATAACATTGGACATATTGAGAAGTACTGTAAATTACAAGTTAATCAAGAAAGAAGACCACCTATATGTTATAAATGCAATAATCCAGGACATATAGCAAAGTTATTCAGGTATAATGGAGTATATAATAGAAGAATACCACCTCCTATAAAACCTTAGAAGAATGGAAGTGATATTGGAAAGAGTATTGCAGATGTCAAGAAAGATTTTGAAAATTGTTTTAAGAAAGAAGAAGACAGAAACAATGGTAAGATATGGAAGATTAAAGAAACTAGTGAGACATCAGTTCAGGGAGAGTCAGTAGATGCTACTGGATCTTCGCCTAAAGGGAGCAAGATAGAATTGACCTAATCAGCCGATCATGGTCTTAGGGGAGTATTAAATGCAACACATAAGAATTTATCCTACCCCGTAAATCATGTAGTGAGCTCATGCGAGCTTGGGAATATGTTGAGCCGATGTCATGGATCATATATCTAAGAGAGCATCATCAGCCAACTTGTATATTTTGATCATGAGATTTAGCAGCCAACCAGACAGTTTGGAGTGAAAAAGAAAAGTTATAACCTAACTTGTATAAAGCACCATGTTATGATCTATTTTTCTATCATTTGACAAGGAGTGAGCCGATGAGATCAGAGAGAAGAAGTATTTAGACATTTCTACACCTTCCATGCGTGATTGATTGAAGCATAAACTTGGATTTTCGCATGTGAAAGGTATTCTATATTATCTAAGCTATGGATGCACCTCTGATTTTCAATGTTGTTGATTGTCCTAGATACAAATTCAAGAAACATCCTTATAATTCATGTGAAGAGAATCCAGAAGGAGCATTTTCACAGACCCCACATGGCGTATTGCACATAGAAGACATCAGGGCTTACATACATTGTAAGTATGACACATTGGGAGATGATGATATACTCAATGAAATGGAAGATATGACTGAGAACAGAGTCATGAAGGAAGAATGGAAACATGTCAGTCAATTAAGTATAATGAAGATTGTGGATTTGTGTGATTTTGATGAAAATGAATGGTTTAAAATACTTATGAGCAGGGTTCATGACCAATTTATATGGATTGGTAGCCAACCTGTGAAGATATGCAGTGACCTAATTCATGAGATTACTGGTTTAGATAACACTGGAGTTGTACCCATTTCTTAGAAACATGTCAAGAAGGAAGTCGAAACCCTAACACACTCGAAGTGGGACAGAAGGGCAATGACAGTAAATGATATTTTCCAACAAGATGTAAGGTTGATTTCAATGATACTTGGTTACAAATTTTTCTACTGTAGTAGACCTAATTTAGTATCAGGTAGAGTTATTATGATGGCATGGAGGATGATAAAAGAAAACACACAGTACAACCTATGCGAAGTATTGGCAAAGAAATTCCTTGAGAATGTAAAACTTGTGAAGAAGGAAAGAATGAAAAATTTCAGGTTTGGATCTTTATTGGTACACATGTTCATTCATATTGAACATAAGAATCCTGGTCTACACCCTAGTGGCTGGAAAACTAGAGTTCCTACTGGTATACTAATCTCACAGAGTTACAAAAGATAGAACACTACTTGGGTAGATGAGAACTGTTTGCAATGATCAAAATTCTACGAAGACAAATGAAGAGTAGATACAAACTACATGAGGACATTGTTGAGAAGTACAAGGAAACAATTTGTTTTATGGTTGAGTTTTGAGGCAGTGACCCCTAGAAAGAAATGGTGTTACCCTATGGGCTATGAAGTGAGTTATGAAGTACTCACCATGCAAGTAGAACATATTCTTGCATTAGAAGTTGATACATCAGAAGAGAGATGGGGAACATGTGAGGAGAAGTCAGAGAAGGTAAGAGAAGAACAATATAGAGGACAGAGGAAGAGAAAGATTGCTAATCTTATTTATGACTGTGGAGTAAAGGTTGGTCTATCTGAGGAAGAACTAAAAGATATTAAGAAGAAGATGGCAGATAGATCCCTTGGAGTAGCTAGTGGAAGTTCTAATGCCCCTTCCACCCCTAAAGTAATTATGGTTGATAACACACCTCAACCACAGCAGTAGGCAGAACAAGTGAAGGAAGTTACTCCTAGAGTAACTAGATCTAGTATGCAGACAAAAGAGAAGAAAATTAAGAAGAATAAAGCATGGAAACATGGCATGAAAATGTTGGAGAAAAGAGTAATTGAACAAGGAAAATTGGTTTTGATTGATAAATATTATGACAGATATGAAGAAGTAGATAAACTAAAAATTGAATACATTGTGATAGAACACATGCTTAGTTTCAAGAAGACACTTTTGGAAGTTGAAGGAAGCATACCCTCATATTTGTATACAAAATTGGAAAGCAGAAAATGTTTGGCACAAGTTGAAGATGACCAGATTAGAAACAAAGAGATTGATGACATGCTACCTATGTTATCTATACAAGAGAGAGATATTATAGTAAAATAATTGAAACCCCTATTGAGGACAAAGACTAGAATACAAAAGATAATGGTGAGGAAATATGATGAAGTGACTGAGGAAACTCAGAAGGCACTTGAGAAGATACTTTTGAGAACTACTTTTGTCAAGCCCCCACCTCCTAAGATAGATTTACCTACACAATTGGGAATGGATGACAGTACAAAGGACACAGAGACTAATGATGAAGAGAGTAAAGAAGAAACTACTATAGATTTCTATGTTTCTAGTGTGGCAGTAACACTAGACCCCTCACAAGATGAGAAAGATCCCTTTTCAGTAACCATGGACACTTCTATTGTTGATGAACCTAAGAAGGAAGAGGAGAATAAGGAAGATGAGCATAAAGAGGATGAAGGATAGAAGATTGAGAAAAGAGAAGATGAAAAGAAAGAGGTAACTTCACCATCTAGCTTATTTTTGGCAAGTATTAATGTAAATGTCGATAACATGGATGAAGATGAATYGGTGAAACTGGCATTCACCGCATGGAACAAAGCAAAGGAGAAATCAGTAGAGAAAGGAGATAAGAAGACAAAATTGATTTCAAGAGCTATTGATACTATGAATAAATTTCTTCTAGTACCCTTAGTATTCCAGAACAAAGATGATATTGAGAACTTGAAAGTCACACTTGATGAGTTTGATGGCCACTTTGAAAATTTGCTGAAAACTGCAGAGGAGAAAGCAGAGAAAACATATGAAGAGAAGAAACTGATAAAAGTATGCAAGTCCATCTCATGGGACTTAGGATTTGTAAAAACTTGTTTGATAAATGCAAAGAACTGCATTACACATGGGAGAAAGTTATTTTGTTACAACATGAATCCTATCAGACACACTCAGAATGTTGAAGATATTATTGCCAAGGAAAGGGCAACTTTGAACAGGTTAATGGATGGTTGTGAAACATCTTCACAGACCACTACAGAGTTAGACACTGAAGTGACAAAGATATTGGCTAAGATCAGTAAATTGGAGAATGAGAAGGAGAGTGTACTGAACATATTAATTTTGCTAAGGAACCTCATTACTCTGAAGCTATCAATACTTGAGGCACATCTAACAGATTTAGAAAAGACTACAGATTCATTGGCTAAAGGCCTACCCACATACTTGAATAATTCTGAAACTACATATTTTTCATTGAATGGATTGATTCATATAAGTCAGATTTTGTTTAAGACATGGAGCACTAAAGTGAAGATTTTGGAAGATTCCTTCCAAGACATTCTAAAACTTGTGAGCAAGAAGTGATACTTATTTGTATGCACCTTTGTCATTGTTGTCAAAGGGAGAGAAGAGAAGAGAGAAACAAAAAAATGAATAAAGAAGAGAAGAGAGAAAAAATATATATATAAAGAAAAAAAATGAGAAAGATGAGGAGAAGAAGTGGAGATAGTTTTGTTTTCTTGGAACACTTAGTTTTTTTTTTTGTTAAGTGTTTCCATCAATGCCAAAGGGAGAGATTGTTGGAAAGTGATTAATTTGGGTAATGTGATTCACTTTTTGGTTGTCATTTATGGCAACACATCTAGGTTTAAGATCGATTATTTTGAAGATAAGTTTTGGTATGTCCAAAAGTGACTAAGTACAAAAATAGAGGTACAATATTGTTTTGGATATCGAAGGCAGAGATTGATGAATTAAGGAATACGAGCTTAGTGGAAGATAGTATGGAGTATTTTTGACATACACCTAAGATCGATTTGGATTTGGTTAAGTTTGTGATAAGTTATAAGGATTTGAAGACTGACAGATAGCAGAGAACAGCGACACAGAGCAGTTGGACAACAACGAAGAATAAGGGAGTATGACTTGGACTCCAGGAAATCAAAGTTGTATTTTTGTTATTGATAGTCTATACTTTGACTATGAAAGAGCATCGGCTATGCAAGAGTGTCGACTATGCATTTGATATTTACTATATTAAATGCATTTTTTATTGAAGGCCAACTTAGTACTATTTGTAATATTCATACTGAGAGCCGACTTTGTAAAGTTAAAAGATATATATGTAAGATCTTTTTGGTTAAGCTTGTGTGTTGTGAGTAAGGGAAGTATATGCAGAGCAGACATGCGAATGGAAGAGAGGAGAATGACAGAGCTATAAAGGAACTATCAAAGAATTTGTGATGCTTTTTTTTATTCATGACTGAGAACCTTTTATTAATAGAATTACATTGTAAGAGTTGTAAGCTCATTTTCCCCTAACAGGGTGTTATGAACCTTTAACAGGGTTTTTATTCCTCTAACAGGGAAATGTACTATGTAATATTCAGCTCCTAACAGGGCTAGGTCTCCTTACAGGGATATTATACTTTAGTGCATGCTTGTGGGTATCATCCCCACCGGGGTTTTCCCTTGGCCGGGGTTCCCTCATAAACAAATCATGGTGTTATGAGTTTTGTGTTATTTGTTTATGTTCTTTCCTTTACTACAATTGTATGGTTAATGTTAAAGTGGTTGAAGAATTTAATTAACTGTTATAATACTGATTCACTCCCCCCCTCTTAGTATTATCCAATCCTAACAAGACCCACACAACTACACACACACAAGGGTGATCACAAGGATGCACCTTATTACAAACAAGAAAGCAAGAAAAAAGGACTTTCAGGAGGTGCCCTACACTACTTCTCCTTTTTTATAGTTAAGGAATGGTTTGTTATATGTCATGTGGTGTTCATTAGATGTATGCCCTTGCACTTGGATCTTGCTTCCTTCAATGAGGTCTTGTATAACATGTTTTAGCTTAACACATTCATTGGTCTTATGTCCTTTATTCTTATGGAAGTCACAATAGGCATTGTCATTCCACCACCTTTTTTTAACTTCTGGTTTCCATGGTTTTGACTCTAGTATAGTAATGATCTTGCTATCCAATAACTGAGAGGGCGGGGTGAATCAGTGGCCTTTAAAATTAATTCCAATAATTCAACCAAAAATTATATGTCAACATGTAATATCCTCTAGTTATCTTTCAGTCCATCAAGATGAATTCTTTAAGCAATTTCAATCAATTTACTTTTCTTGGTAATGTATATTGTTTATCCTTTTCTAAGCTTTACCGAATAACAACAATTAAACTTAGTGTTTACCGATGAATTTAGTATCACTTAATGTGTAAGTAAAATATCAAAGCAATAAACAAATACACATTTGACACATGAATTTTAACGTGGAAACCCTATTAGGGGAAAAACCACTTGGGACCGGTAACCCAAAATTTTCACTCTTCTGAAGTGAGCTTAGTGAAGAGTCGACCGTGTTAAAGGTTACAAACACACTGTTAAGTGTGACCTTGTTAGAGGATTTAAAACCATTGTTTAGTCTTTTTAGCTCTGGCATTCACTATGCTGACAACTAGAAAAACCTTCTTGATACTCATTGAGTATCTTAAAACATTAAGGATTGTTACATCCCACTCGGTTAAAAGACTTTCTGTATTAATGATTAAACTGAAAAGTAAATAATCTGTTCACTAATACAACTTACTTTGTAGATGTTCAAATCTATTTTAAGTCCACAATACCTCTCTGATCAATACGCTCTTCAATTCCTTTTTCTCACCTCTTTGTTCTTTATGCTCGGTGAATTCTCTTGCTACTATTGCTCGGTGTCTACGGAATTCTTGACTCTCTTTAGTCTGTATGAAGAATTCACTCTTCACCAGAATTATACTCAACATTCATCCATTCATAATGAATTACTTGTCTCTTTATATAGACATGATTTCATCATTTAAACTCCTTGTCTTTCTTGTTCTTTGCATAGATTCTTTCTTGATCCGCAAATCTCACCATGCTTTGCTTTAGTTTTATCCCATAGATTTATCTTTGAAAATTAGGAATAAAAATAGCTTTAAATATTTAGTTCAACTGGTCGATAAAAACAAATCAATCAATTAGTTAACTCTATCTTTAGCTCCTTCCAGCTAAGGTATTTTTCGTTTCCTAACTTCAATTCCCATCGGTCAATAATTTAGTTGTGCTCGGTGACTACTACAGATAGCTTAGGCATCAAATTCAGTTCTATTTGTTGACAACTGCAATTAGCTTGGTAATGATTGCTTAGGTATCACTTGCTCGGGTACCATTGTGTCTGTCCATTGGGCAACATTGTGAATTGCTCAGGGTTCACTGTCCATTGGGAAATACTGTGAACTCTCAGGGTTCACTGTCCATCGAGCAACACTATCCCTTGGTGTATAGCTTTACCGACGACAAAAAATTTCTCTCTTTAAATCTTCAAGTGTTTTGGTAATATGTGTATGAGAAATCATAACATATTAAGTTGACATCAATGACAATATAATAAATTAACTAATTTAATGTCTTGCATTTGCTTTTTGCATCTCGGTGATCATCAACTTTTCATCTTCAAAGCATTCAATCAGTTATAGTTCATCAATCTCTCCCTTTGGCATTGATGGAAACATACTATCAACTCAATATGAAATATGCCATATCATACCAAACTTATTTTTCTATAACCAATTCAAATGTCTGAGTTTCGGTAAGCTCTTCTAGCTTAGATTTTCTTTTGTAGAGTGTTTTCCCTTTATTGTATAATCTCTTCTCTCTTATCTGGATAGATGTGTAGTGTTAAATCTTTTCAATGCTCTCCCTTAGATGGATGGTTACTGCATTGAATCCTTCTTCTACATTGTAGTCTCCCTTTGACTAAATCTTTCTCTCCCTTTGGATGTTCTCCTCTTTGATGGATATTTGATATTTCATTTGAATATTCCTCTCCCTATATCTCTTTCCCAGACTAATCATGATGGATATTTTATTGATTCTTCTCTCCCTTTGACAACAATTCCAAATAAAAATATATCAATGGTTCTCTTGTTCATCAGAAATATAGTGTTAGTAATAACTGAGAGGGGGGGTGAATCAGTGGCCTCAAAAATTAATCTTTAAATCAACTCTTCAAACTTAGTACCACAAATTATACCTCTAGTTATCTTCAGTCCTATAAGATGAATGCCTTGAAATACTTTTATCAAATTACTACTTGTCGAAATGCTTTGTAAAACCTTCTTCTCTATGTTTACTGATAAGCAGTCTTACTATTTACCAAAACACAGTAAATAACTAGTGTATACCAATCAATCCAGATTTACTTAAGTGAAATGAAAAACAATAAAGTAATGAATCATAGACACATAACACATGGATTTTTAACGTGGAAACCCTATTAAGGGAAAACCACTGGGACCGGTACCCCAAATTTCCACTCTTCTGAAGTGATCTTGGTTAAGAGCCAACCCTGTTAAAGGTTACAAACACATTGTTAGGTGTGACCTTGTTAGAGGATTTAAAAGATAGTTTGTCACTTAGTATCTGGCATCTAATGCTACCATCCTTGATCAAACACTCAATTGGTCTGTCAATAGGTATCGGGCATATCCAATGCTCCTTTCTATGATCAAACTTTTTGATACTCCTTGGGATGTATCTCAATTAAAAAATACTTTTAAGTCCTGCTCGGTTAAGAGACTTGATGCTTCAATGGTTAAAATGGAATAGTAAATTGATCTGTTCACATATACAACTTGAATTGCAGATTTTCAAATCTATTGTAAGTACATTACCTTTATGATCAATATTATCAATTCAATACCTTTGATCTACAATGTTATGATTTGTGATGTTGTATCTTTATTCATTGGTGTCTGCAGAATTTAGCTCTTTCCTTAGCTTGATTGATCAGGTCTGAATGAAGAATTTCTTCTCCTTCAAAATCTCTTTAGCATCTATTCTATTGTCACTCCCCTTCACCACCTTTGTAATGAATTAGGTTGTCTCTTTATAGACATGATATCATCATTTCTAGGTTCTTGATTTTCTTGATCTTGGCGTGATCCACAATTCTAGCCAATTAGATTTAAAGCAAAAATCTAGTTTTATCTCGTAGAGATCTTCTTGCCAACTGGACAAAGCAACTGTTATGTATGTGGAGCCTAATCAGACTTAGTTTCTTTTAGCACAGTTTCCCCCCAGGCATATCTATATGGGCCCCAAGCTCGGGGTCAAGGGGCAGACCATTGATTTTCTATTAGCCATAGTATTTTTTTCCCTAATTAGGTTAGGTCAATTATGCTTGTGAAAAGGGCTTAGGGTTTTGAGATTTCATTGTATGAGGGATTTTTCATAGCTTCCTGTGACGGTATTAAGTTGCAGGTCTCATATTGTAATCACTGGATAATAATAAAGATATTAGACTCGCTGGTGGTGGACATAGCCTAGGGATTGGGTGAACCACATTAAATCTTTGTGTCTTTGTGTTCTCTTCCGTGTTTATATTTGCATTTTTCTGCTTATTATTCTAACAACAACTTTAAATCCTTTACTTATCTTCGGCTTTATCTTGTCGATTAAAACAAAGATAAGTATCAGTTAAGTCTATTTTTATCTCTTGATAGCTAAGCATTTTTTCATTTCTGAACTCTCTATTATGTTAGTCAATACTTCAGTTAGTCATCGGTTATAACTTATTGTTCCGTCAGTGTGACTTCAGTTGTCTTCGGGATCTCCGTCCGTCGGGTAACACTGTAATTATGTCCATCAGGTTAGTCTGTGTTTTTATTGTAGGGAAACACTATGACTTTGCTCATTGGTAATGTTGTGCATTTTCTCATCGGGTAACACTGTGACTTTGCTCTTTTACTCTGTCTGTTGGTGCGCACTATGTCAGTGTATATAGTCACTTTGTGAATACTTGACTTACATGCATTACTGATAGCATAGCCTTTGATTCATCGGCTCTTTGAAGTCTTTGGTAGTATTTCCATGAGAATACATATTATATCAAGTTGACATCAATGACAATACAATACACTAACTGATTTAATGTGTTGCATAAACTTTCTATGTCGCTGTGATCATCTACTTAACATCTTCAAACATTCAATCAGTTATAGTTCATCAATCTCTCCCTTTGGCATTGATGGTAACACACTATATTAATGCTAATACAATATGAAATATAATAGTTTAAGTTCATCAAACTACCAATCTTATGTACTATAACCGATACAAATATCTGGCCCTCGGTAAGCTCTTATAGCTTAGATTTGATTCTTGCAGCTTTCTTTATGTCTTCAATCCCTTTACTGGATAGATGTAGAATATTTCTTTTTTTGATGTGATATGTTCTTCTCCTATGTCAAACTCTCTCCCTTTCAATGTTCTCTTTTCTTTAATGTCTCTTGTCAGTATTTCTCTCCCTTTGTATGTACTCTCCTTTTCTGGTTACATCTCTCCTTCTGGATAATGTGATGGATATAATCTCTCCCTGAGGTGATAATCTCTCCCATGGATATAAACTCTCCCTGATGTATAATCTCTCCCATGAGTGATGTGATAATGGATATAATCTCTCCCTTTGACAGCAATGCCAAACCAATATTTTTGACAGTAATGCCAAACAAATATTTTCTATCCATAATATACTCCTTGAATTTCCCAATCCATCAGCAATACAATAACTCTGGTGCTCAAAGTAGATAAATACCTTTTTGTGTATATATTTATCTTTGAAGTCCATCTCTTTGCTTGCATCAACATGAATGATATGTTGATAATATGTAGGTTGATGCAGCCTTCTAGTCATTTTACTGACTAGTAGACAAGGGTCAGACCCCTAGTCTCTTCCTCAAGTATTCAAATGCATCCTTCGGCAGTGGCTTGGTGAAGATATTGGCTAATTATTCCTTAGATTGCACATACTCAAGTATCACCTCCTTTGCTTGAAATTGTTCTCTCAAATAATGATACTTGATGGAAATATGCTTTGTCTTAGCATGCATGACTAGATTCCTTGAAATGTTTATTGCACTGGTATTATCACAATAGATAATTACTGGTTCAAGAATTTTCATATGCATACCTTCAAGTAACTATTTGATCCATTCAATATTTGAGCAATTTGCAGTAGAAGCAACATACTCTTCTTCAGTAGTAGACTAAGAAATGCATCCTTTCTTCTTATTGATCCATGTGACAAGTCTGTCACCCATAAAGAATGCTCCTCCAATTGTGCTCTTTCGGTCATCAATATTTCTAGCCCAATCAACGTCGGTAAAGACCTTAAGTTCAAATTTGCCTTCTCTTCTATACCATAAGCCATATTCCTTGGTATTCTTTAGATATCTTAGGATTATTTTCACAGCAGTCATATGTGATTCCTTGGGATTAGCAAAAAATCTTGCAACTATTCCTACTGCATGTGCAATATCTGGTCTAGTATGTACAACATACATGAGTTTTCCAATCACTGATTTGTATAAAGTCTGATTTACCTCTGATGACTTGTCCTCCTTTTTCAGCTTACATCCAGTTTCCATCAGTGTTCCAACTGGCTTGGAATCTTCCATCTTGAATATTTGCAGCACTTCCTTGATGTACTTGGACTGTGTAATGAAAATAACTTCATCTTTTTGCATGATCTGTAGACCAAGAAAGAACTTGATCTCTCCAAACATAGACATCTCAAACTCTTTTCTCATTTCATTTGCAAATTATTTGCATAGCATATCATTGCCTCCAAATATGATGTCATCAACAAATATCTCAGTAATCAAAATGTTAGTAATAACTGAGAAGGGGGGTGAATCAGTGGCCTCAAAAATTAATCCTTAAATCAACCCTTCAAACTTAGTACCACAAATTATACCTCTAGTTATCTTCAGTCCTATAAGATGAATGCCTTAAAATAATTTTATCAAATTACTACTTGTCAGAATGCTTTGTAAAACCTTCTTTTGTATGTTTACCGATAAGCAGTCTTACTATTTACCAAAATATAGTAAATAACTAGTGTATACCGATCAATCCAGATTTACTTAAGTGAAATGCAAAACAATAAAGTAATGACTCATAGACACATAACACATGGGTTTTTAATGTGGAAACCCTGTTAAGGGAAAAACCACTAGGACTGGTACCCCAAATTTTCACTCTTCTGAAGTTAGATCGGTTAAGAGCCAACCCTGCTAAAGGTTACAAACACACTGTTAGGTGTGACCTTGTTAGAGGATTTAAAAGGTAGTTTGTCACTTAGTATCTAGAATCTAATGCTACCTTCCTTGATCAAACACTCACTTGGCTTGTCCATAGATATCGGGCATATCCAATGCTACTTTCTATGATCAAACTTTTTGATACTCTTTAGGATATATCTCAATTACAAAAGACTTTTAAGTCCTGCTCGGTTAAGAGAATTGATGCATCAATGTTAAACTGAAATAGTAAATTGACTGTTCACATATACAACTTGAATTGCAGATTTTTAGATCTATTGTAAGTACATTACCTTTCTGATCAATATTATCAATTAAATACCTTTGCTCCACATTGTTCTGCTCTGTGATTTTGTATCTTTGTTCGTCAGTGTCTGTGGAATTAGCTCTTTCCTTAGCTTGATTGATCAGGTCTGAATGAAGACTTTCTTCTTCTTCAAAATATCTTCAGCATCTATTCTATTGTCACTCCCCTTCACCACCTTTGTAATTAATTAGGTTGTCTCTTTATAGACATGATATCATCATTTCTAGGTTCTTGATTTTCTTGATCTTGGCGTGATCCACAATTCTCGCCAATTAGATTTAAAGAAAAATTACAGTTTTATCTCATAGAGATCTTCCTTCCAACTAGACAAAGTAGCTTTAAATCCTTTACTTATCTCCAACTTTATCTTGTCGATTAAAACAATGATAAGTATCAGTTAAGTCTATTATTAGCTCTTGACAACTAAGCATTTTGTCATTTTTGAATTCTCTATTCCGTCGGTTAATACTTCAGTTATTCATCGATGATAACTAACTATTACATCGGTGTCACTTCAGTTGTCTTTGGGATCTCCATTCATTGGGTAACACTATAATTCTATCCATTGAGTTACTCTATGCTTTTCTCGTCAGGAAACACTGTGACTTTTCTCGTCGGTAATGTTGTGCATTTGCTCGTCAAGTAACACTGTGACTTTTCTCTTTTACTATGTCTGTTGGTGTGCACTTCATCATTGTATACAGTCACTTTGTGAATACTTGAATTATATGCATTACTGATAGCATAGACTTTTATTCATCGGTTCTTTGAATTCTTTGGCAATATGTCCATGACCATATAGATTATATCAAGTTGACATCAAAGACAATACAATACATTAATTGATTTAATGTCTTGCATAAAATTTCTATGTCACTGTGATCATCAACTTAACATCTTCAAACATTTAATCAGTTATAGTTAATCATATAGTTATGTAATAGCCAACAATATTCTTTTCTACCTTGGAAGCTTTCTCTTCCTGATATGTCATTGCAGTCCATTTCTTTGCTTGTATAAACATGAATGATCTTCTGATAACTTGTAGGATGATGCAACATCCTTGTCAACTTAGTGACCAGTAGACAAGGGTCGGACCCCTAGTCTATCCCTCAGGTACTCAAATGTATCCTTTGGCAATGGCTTTATGAATATGTCTGCTAGTTGTTCTTTGGATTGCACATATTCAAGTATCACCTCTTTTTCTTGTACTTGTTCCCTTAAGTAATGATATTTAATGGCTATATGCTTTGTCTTAGCATGCATGACAGGGTCCTTTAAGATGTGTATTGCACTTGTATTATCACAATAGATAATGACTTATCAATGATTTCTTCATTCATACTTAGCGATTTGCAATAGGAGCCACATATTCTGCTTCTGCAATTGATTGTGATATGCATCATTGCTTCTTGCTTATCCATGTGAAAATTTTGTCACCCATAAAGAATGCTCCTCCTATTGTGCTCTTATAATCATCTATGTTTCCAGCCCAATCAGCATCTACATAGACTTGTAGCTCAAATTTTCCTTCTTTGTTGTACCACAAACCATAGTCTTCAGTATTCTTAAGATACCTCAAAATTCTAATGTGCTATATCTGGTCTTGTGTGTACAACATATATGAGTTTACCAATCATAGATTGGTATAAGGTCTGATTTACCTCAGTTGACTTGTCTTCTTTTGATAATTTTCATTCGGTATCCATAGGTGTTCCCACTTGTTTGGAGTCCTCCATTTTGAATATCTTCAGTTCTTCTTTGATGTATTTGGACTATGTGATGTAGATTCCTACGGCTTGTTGTAGAATATGTAGACCAAGAAAGAATTTGATCTCTCCAAACATTGACATTTCAAACTCTTTGATCATTTCATCAGCAAATGCTTTGGATAGCGTGTCATTTCCTCCGAATATGATATCATCAACAAATATCTCAGCAATGAAATTTTTGTCATCAGTATCTCCTTTAAAATGTAGATTATTGTTATCACTTGTTCTAATGAATCCAATACTAATGAGATAAGAGTGAAGTCTTTCATAACATGATCTCGGTGCTTGTTTCAATCCATACAAGGCTTTGTGCAGCTTACAAATTCTTGTTTCTCATGTTAAGATCAACAAACCCTTCAGGTTGTTCAATGTATACCTCCTCTTCTAGTATTACATTCAAATATGAAGATTTGACATCCATTTGGTATACCTTGAATCCTTTGAAAGCAGCATAAGCAAGTAGAATTCTTACTCCTTCTAGTCTAGCAACGGGTGCAAAGGTTTCTCCATAGTCAATACCTTCTTCTTTTACATACCCTTTGCATACTAGTCTGTCTTTGTTCTTGTGACTTCTCCATTCTCATTCAGTTTGTTTCTGAATATCCATTTGGTGCCAATGACATTTTTGTCACTCGGTCTTGGTACTAATGTCCATGTCTTATTCTTCTCAATCTGTTTAATTTATTCATTCATTACACTGACCCATTCTTGATTCTCAAGTGCAACATTAACAGATTTAGGGTCAAAATCACAAATCATACATCTAGGGTTAAGTAAGTTTTCTTGTTCTCATTCCAGCTCTTTTGTCTCCAATGATCTAGTTTTGTGGATGATGTCTTCTGACATATCTTGCAAGTATAGGTTTAGATCTTGGTTCTTCATTCTTATTTTTATCACTTAATTCAACATTGTGATCATCTTCCTGATCCTTGGTGTATGCAGCTTGATACTCGGGTGCATTATTTTGTCGCTCGGGAACTTCACACTATTCCTCGATAGCTCCTATCTATTTCTCAGGAAAGGTGTCACAATGATCAATGTATACAAATCTATTGTAATCTTCCAATTCCTTTCTGCTCTCCTTATCATTTTTCTTAGCAAATTCATCTACTTTGACATTTACACTTTCAATTATTTTGTTAGTAGATTTGTTAAGACATTTATAAGCTTTTCTTTTGGTAGAATAACCTAGAAAAACTCTTTCATCACCTTTAGAGTCAATTTTCCCATTTCTATCTTCTTTCAGTATATAAAATTGACTTCCAAAGACTCTAAAGTAACTCACATTAGATGTGTATCCATACCATATCTCATAGGGTGTCTTATTTATATCTTTCTTCAATTGAACTTAGTTTAGTGTATATACAATAGTACTTATAGGTTCTCTCTATAATTCTTGTGTGATACCTTTTTTAATCATTAGTGTTCTGGCACAACCAACAATTGATTTGTTCCTTTTTTCAGTAATCCCATTTTGTTGTGGTGTTCTTGGTGCAAAAACATGGCTTGTAATTCCATGTTGATTACAAAAGTTAGTGAATTCATCATAAATAAATTCTCCTCCTCTATCTGATCTCAAACACTTTAGTTCTTTTCCACTTTGTTTTTCAACATTGGCTTTATACCATTTGAACATCTTAAATGATTCTGATTTATCTTTTAAGAACATGACAGTCATCTCCTAGAATAGTCATCAACAAATAGAATGAATTATCTATCACCATATTATCTCTTTGTTCTCATTGGTCCACATATATAAGTATGGATGAACTCTAGAATAACATTAGATGTATGGGTTTTTCTCATGAAACTAGACTTTGTCTTTTTTCCCATTTGACAATTTTTGCAGTTGACATGGTCAGGCTTTAAAATGCTCGGTAAGCCTCTTAATTTATTTTTCTTACTTATCTTGACCATGTTGTCAAAGTTCACATGACATAACCTTTTACACCATAACCAAATGTCTTCATTTCTATCCAATAAATAAGTGGTCTCTACATTATCAAGATAGAATGGGTTACCTTTTATTTGTTCACTAGTACCGATCAACCTTCCCTTTTTGTTGTAGATCATTGCCTTTTTGTTCTCAAATGCAACTCGGTGTCCTGTGTTATTCAGCTATGAAACACTTAACAAATTTTAGTTAAGTCCTTTTACCCAATATGCATTTTCACATCTGATCATATTATTTAACATGATGGTTCCTTTACCTTCAACCGGGAAAGGTGAATCATTACCCATCCTAATTGATCCACCATTGTAATATTCAAAATTTTCAAACTCTTCCTTATCACCAGTCATGTGATGAGTACAGTCACTATCAATAATTCAGACATCATTCTTGCTAACTTTAGATATGAGTGCAATTTCAACATACCTTTCTTCATCGTCTGAATCATCCTTCATAGCAACAAATACTACCTCAATTTATTCATCAGAATTGGTGTCAGTATTTTCATCTTTGTTCTCGATCAGGTAATAGGCCTTCTTGCCTTTGTCCTTGCAGTATCGGTTATTTGTTATGTCAGATTATCAGTTGCTTCTGTAATCTCGATCATCACTTTTGTCATACTTCTTTTCATAAGATCTATCATTGCTTCTTTTATCCTTTCTCATGTTAGGACATCTAGCAGCAAAATGACCAATTTCTTTACAATTAAAACAAACCAGAGGTAATTTACCTTTGTATCTTCCCTTACCTCTTTGCAATGTTCTTTCCATTAGTGCTTCAATTTCATCAAGTTCTTGTTCATCACTTTCACTATCACTATTATTTCTCATAGTGTGTTTATGACTTAATTTAGTTATTTTCATAGAAGACTTGAATGCAGAATCAATATTTGGTAAGACATTGTTGTCTTAGTTATTCATCTCAAATGAAATAAGTCTACCAATCAAACTATCAAGAGTAACATTGTTACCAGCTACTGCTCTCATTTATTGAATTGTAGATACTCTAATAGTATAAACATGAAGTAAGGTTCTCAAAATTTTACTTACCATTGTCTCTTTAGCAAGTACTCCTCCTACTCCTCAGATAACATTGACCACTTCCTTGATTCAGTCATTATACTAAGCGATGTTCTCTCCTTCTTTCATTCTTAGGTCAACAAACTTTCCTCTTAGGCTTTCATCTTTTACCCTTAGCACATTTGCATCTCCTCCATGTACTAGCTTGAGTTTGTCTCACATTTTATTTGCAGAGGTGCAAGATTTCACATCTTCAAATTCATCATTGGAGAGTGAGGAAGCAAGTTTTATCATCATAGAATTGTGTTCATGCTTTTGTCTCAATTGATCAACAGTCATAGGTCTAGTTGGTACAGTATATTCAGTATCTAAATGATGTGTAACATCATTACCAATACCTAGTAGATGGAGTCTTATCCTACTTTTCCATGATGCAAAGTTGTCCTTGTTCAATCTAGGCGCATCTCTTTTTCTCATCTTGTGATCTTTAGCTTATATCTTTAAACTTCCCTTCTAAGCACCAAAGCTCTGATACCAATTTTTAGAATAACTAAGAGGGGGGGGGGGGGGGGGTGAATCAGTGGCCTTTAAAAATAATTCCAATAATTCAACCAAAACTTATATCTTAACATGTAATATCCTCTAGTTATCTTTCAGTCCATCAAGATGAATTCTTTAAGCAATTTCAATCAATTTCCTTTGCTTGGTAATGTATATTGTTTATCCTTTTCTAAGCTTTACCAAATAGCAGCAATTAAACTTAGTGTTTACTGATAAATCCAGTATCACTTAATGTGTAAGAAAAATATCAAAGCAATAAACAAATACATATTTAACACCTGAATTTTAACGTGGAAACCCTGTTAGGGGAAAAACCACTTGGAACCGGTAACCCAAAATTTTCACTCTTCTGAAATAAGCTTGGTGAAGAGCCAACCCTATTAAAGGTTACAAACACACTATTAAGTGCGACTTAGTGTAAGATAAGAAATTGTTGATGTAAAGTGTGTTGTTAGTTACATTTGAAATTAGAATGTTTATTGAAATGTAAGGGGTAAATATGTAATGTGTGTGTATGAGGAAGATAAGATGTTCCTTTTAACCTCAAATACACAAAGGAAGGATCTAAATTGATTAACCCCAAAGGAAGGATCAATACATAAATGAATCAATCGATTGGAAATGAGAATAAAGGAGATCTTAAATTCCATTCTATAGAAAAGAATGTGTGAAACAGATTTAGGAATATTAAAAACTTTAATTGAAATGAATTGAAGGAAAGTACTAACCTCAAAATGTCACAGATCTAAAGAACATTTTTTTCAAGGGTTTGCACTCAGTTTCTAGAAAATCTGCAACCATATCTGGAATATAAATGCAGAGATGGACAAAACCCAGAAATCATTTTTCGATCTGGCTCAGTTCCAATTTTCACCCTCAAGTCAATGTCACCTTTGACCCAGAATTTTTGATTCCAACCTAGGGAAGAATTGACCTCTGATTCTGACCTAAAATCTCTGACAGAAAATCTATTTTTGGATCCTGATATTTTTCCAAAAAGGGTATCCGAATCTGCACTCCAGTTTGTTTTTCCAAACCTATACCTGCAAGAAAAATGGATTTGTTTGTTGGGGGGAGGGCTTTGCCTTAGTCAAACCCCAATTTAGGAATTAACCTTGAAATCAATAATTGAAATAGAGAATTCTAGCAAGTAGTAGAAGTAAATCTAACAATGAAGCTATGATTTTCAATCGATATGTAATTGTATTTTGAATGTAAACAAGTATGTAAATATGAAAGCTTGGACTCAATATTAGAAACCATAAACCTCCATGATTGTATGCGTAGAATCCACCTTGAAGAGAGAATGAATGGATCTTGAGGATGCACAAAGGATCTTGAAGGAAGATCAAATCACTATGATGGATATATCTAGGGCTTGAATGATGAATCTTGAATGCTTGAACCAAATCCCTTCAAAGGCTTGAATGCTTGAATCCTTGATCCTCAATAGAGAGCTTGAATGCTTGAGAGGAAGACTTGAACACTTTGAAAGCTTGAAAATGTTGGCAAGTTGACTCCCAGGGAGTATATGGCTTATTTTTTGTTTTCATTGTGGCAACAAAGTCATATGAAGTCTTGACAATAAACTATGAAGTGAAAATCGACTAAGTGTAGAAGACAGAACAGAACAGTGACTTACACTCAATCAGGGCATCAACACACGTGCATATGATCACATCAGGATATGCGCATTCAGACTTAATCTCTATGGTATGTTGTTATGATTATCCTATACACGTATGGTACATAATGGAAGTATGGACAAGTTACAAAAAGAGTAAGTACACCAGCAGTCCAGAATACAGAGTATGAAGCCGACTTCATTATTTTGATTAGTGTCTAAACTTTTGTTATGTAAAGGCTAAGTGCCTATTGTAATAATTTTGTAATCATGTATTAATCATTTTTGTAAACATGCTTAAGCCAATTTGTTTGGAAGCGTTATGAATATTGTTTTTGGGCCGACTAAGGTCTTGTTTATAGTCGCGTCTATTCAGGCATAAACATATATATATATATA
>MU223986.1:203511-229557 GCA_018584345.1 Thuja plicata | reverse complement strand
GTTTGTAAAATACTCCTAACAGGGTCATACCCTTAACCAGGTCATTGTACTTGCATTGTAAAGACTGCTCCTAATAGGGCAAAAGAACTTTAACAGGTTCATTATACTAGTGCAATATTTGTGGGTACTAATTCCCACCAGGGTTTTCCTCTGATAAAGGTTTCATCATAATCATATTATGTGTTATGTGATCTTGTGTTAAGATTCAAGTAATATCTAATTGATTTATGTTTAAAGTGATGAAATTGAATAAATAGCTAAGCATTGATTCACCCCCCTCCCCCCTCTCAGTGTTTCCAACAATTGGTATCAGAGCTCTGGTCCTCAGAAAAAAAAGTTTAACCGCTTGAGGAGATCATGGATTCAGCAGAAGTCAAACATCTAAAAAAGAATCTTGAAGTAGCCCTTGAAGATCTAGACAGATCTGAAAAATAAAATGAGGAACTTAAGCTAAAGGTTGATGGCTCTCAAATGCTTATCAAGAAACTAGATTTGAAAGTTTTTTCTACAAATGATTTGGGAGAAATGGTCAAGAAGCTGAATGAAAAGAACATGTCTTTGAAAGATAAGATAGAAGAATTAAATGACTAGCTAACTAATAGCCTAACAGCTATTGAAGAGAAGAACAAAGAAAATAAATAGTTAGATGAAGAACTCATTCAAGCCAATATGAAAAGCTTAGAATTAGAAAAAATCAAGAATAAGATTGAATCTAAATTATCAGGAGCAAAAGAAAAGATTGACAAACTACACACAAGTTCTGATCTAATTCAATCACAACTTTATGCACAAAAACTAAAAGATGATACCACTAGTATGGGATATAGTCTAGCTCAAATTGAGATCAACTCTTTACAAGAAAGAAAGAAAGCTCAAACAGAATATTCAGAAGAAAAGAAAACTGAGAATCATGATGAGACCAAAGTAGAACCACCAAAAGATAAGCACAAGGAAGTCAACCGTACTTGCTATGCCTGTAACAAGCATGAACACTTGGCAAGAGATTGTAAGAATGTAAGACCCTTCAATGGTTACTGTTACTCCTGCAATAAGTTTGGTCATAGGGATATTCATTGCGGAACAAATCAAAGAAATCAGCCACAACTGAACCAAAGGAATCAAACTCAATTCAATCAGAGAAATCAACCTCAAAGAAACTTGCAGAACATTACATGTTAGATATGTAAGTACAATGGACACATAGCCAAGAAATGCAACATGATGAATAACAACATCAAACCTCCTATCATTTTTCATTAATGTGGAAAGGCTGGACACGTCTCAAGGTCCTACAAATCAAGAACAAAAGGAAAAGAGAATCATAAGAAGTCTTTGTTTGAAGAATCAGGAGAAGTTAAGTTTTTGGAAGCTAAAGCTAACTTAGATAAAATATGGATCAAAGTAAAGAAGGATAATGAAGAGAACAAGGTAGTAGATGCATCCTCAGTGGATGCACCTTCTACTTCTGAATAGTTGAACCTCATGGTCTTAGGGGGAGCTACTCTAGCTCTGAACCCCTGTGTGGATGGTATACTCACCTTTGAGTATGCGCTTATGGATTCATGCATGTGATCATGAATTAAGGTTGCATGCATTCACGCATTGCCTTTACTTTGTTCAGAACAAAGTTTGAAATTCTCTCTGTAAACCGCTTTACGAAAATGAGCATTAAATGCAATTAATCTTTATATAAATTGGCAAAAGCTCTTAAAAGCCTCACTTTGCATTTGAGATTGAAGCATTCAAAAAGAAGATTAGCATCAAGCATCAAAGCACTACAGCTTGAAGGATTAGTTGGGTTGTGAATGATTACAATTGGAATGAAACCCTAGTAGTCACGTCATTTTTGAATCATCGTGAAACCCTACTTAACCAAGTTGCAAGTAAGTATGGAAACCCCTATTATATTTGATATTGTTCAAAGGAAGAGATTTGTTTTTAAGAAGCATCCATTCAATTCCATACTAGATGATGTCGAAGGAGCATTCACTAGGACTTCGCTTGGAGTTGTACATGTAGAAGACATCTGCGCATATGCTTATTGCAAGAAGGAAATAGTTGGAGACAACAACATTGCATCTCTCATGGGTTCTATGATGAAACCAAACTATACATTCAAGGATGAATACATGCATCTCATTGATAACCCTATATTTGAGTATTCCAATGCGCATGAGTTCTATGAGCCAGAATGGGTGAAGATATTACTAAGTAGGCTACATGATGATCTATACTGGATAGGTGAGGTTCTCGTTTGCATCACTGCAGATCTAATTCATGAGATGAATGGACTCCCTATGACTGGACTAACTCTTCCTACTGGCAAGGATGTTAAGAAGCAGGTTGAACAAGTCTTCTTATCTAGAAGTGATAGGCGTGGCATGAATGTTGATCCCATTAAGGAGAAAGACATCAAATTACTCACTATGATACTTGGATACAAGTTTCAGCAAGCAAGCAGACTGAATAGTGTGTCCGCAAAAATAGTTCTGGCAGAAATAAGGATAGTAAGAGATAACACTCAGTATAATCTCTGTGATATAGTGTGCACATAAATGATAGAGAATATCAAAGCCATTAAGCATGACAAGACCAAGATATTTAGGTTTGGCTCTTTGATCATCTATTTGTACTTCCACATTGTTGGTAAAGTTGCAAATCTTTACCTAGATAGGAGCAAGCCCACTATGTCTCAGATATCACTAAAAGCTAAGTGCAAAGGATTCTATGGACATGGATATCAAAACTTTCAGGATCAAGATTCAGAAGAGGTTTAGGATACATGAGAAAATAGTTGAGAAGTACAAAGACACCATATGCTTCATGGTGGAGACTGACTATACTTGCATGGAGGCAGTTGAGCCTAGAACAAAATGGATTCACCCTCTTGGTTATGAAGTTGAAGAATGTGTTTTAGAATGTTATGCACAAGTCCTCCTATCTGCGCCCAAAGATCCAAATGAACCTAGATAGGGTACTTACAGAGAAAAGAAAAATCAAGTTGATTGTGTCTTATACAATGCTGACAACAAAAGGAAGGCATCAAGGATTACCTCAAATATCCTAAAAGTTCATGGTGTTACAGAAGAAGACCTAGACAGAGCTAGGCAAGCTAAGATTGCCAAAGAACTTGAGCAGACTCCCACAGAAGTAAAAATAGAAAAGACAGATGATATGTCTAAGAAGAAGAAGAAGAATAAATCAAATGAAGATACATCTGCACCATCAACCACCATTGATCTGGAAGCATCTCCACCATCAGTACCTAGCAAGAAGTCTAGAGGAAGGAAGAAAGTGCCCACTAGTCATCCATCCTCAAGAACTACAAGGAGTAAGGTAAAGAACACACAAGCTCCTCCTGAGGTAGGTTTCAGACCTAGTCTTAATGTCTTAAGAAACAAAATTGTTAATGAAGGAAGACTAGAATCTCTCAAGAATGTATATCACAAATATGAAGAGATAGACAAATTAGAGATTCATTCTATGATCATCTCTCACAAGATTAAGTTCAAAAGGATGATATTGGAACTCAAAACTATCATACTAGACAAGGTATGGAACATACTTGATATATTAAAGAGGCAAGAAATTGAAGAGGATATGAGTATAAGAGAAGAAACATTGGATAGTCTTCTCCTGGTGTGCTTGCATGATGAGAAAGTTATTATGTTGGATCTAGTAAAGCCAGACCTAAGAACCAAAACAAGAATTCTCCATATCATGAACAAGGAGTATGATCTGGTTGGTGAAGAGAATCATAAAGAATTTGAGTGGGTATTTTTGGATAGACATATGTATCCATCAACGGTGCCTATAGCTAAGGTAACTCCAGTTCCTCCTAAACAAGTTGTTGAACCAATAATTCAAAATGCACCTAAGACAGGTCCACAAGTATCAGCACCCTCAGTTTCAATAAATTCAGATACAATAAAAGATTCAGGGGATACCATAGTGATTGATGATATCAAGATATCTATGACCACTTTTGATAGTGATATGGATAAAGTTGAAAAAGCATTTGTAAACTTGGAAGAAACAGAGAAGGCATGCGCTAATGATACATCTTTGCAACAAGATCAAGTTCCCTCTATAGATTCAACAGACTTGAATAAAGAGGAATATAATCAAAATAATGAGACACCAACCATGGAGATCCCAGTCAAAATTGAATGCATGGATACTATTCAGAATACCATATTCACACCATCCATTCAACCATCTACCTCATTGTTTTCAAGTTTAACTCCTGACTCAGCAAGTCTAGATGCATGGGGAGAAGAAGATTTAATAAAGATCTGTGTGCTAGCCATGGAAAAATCCAAAGAGAAATAGGTTATGAGAAACCCTCTCTTCTTGGAATTAGTAAACATTTTGAATGACCTAGTGCTTGCGGATAAGAAAGTAGAAAAAATTCCATCAGTTGATGATGTAGACAACATCCTAACAAGATTCAAAGCACATTTTACAAGCTTAGTAGACTCAGGCACAAGAATTGCAGAAGATGAGTATAAAAAGGGAAGATTAAATGAGCTGGTAAAGAACTTTACCTTAGATCTAAACTCATTAAAGATTGGTCAGTCTATGTTGAAATAATTGGTAGCAAAAGGAAGAAAGGTTATAGAAAATTGCATGGACAGATACAAACTCACCTCTGAACACATCAAAAAGATAGAGGAGGAAGATATCTTGGTTGAAAGTGTTATAAAATCAGTTGAAACATCCAAGCAAGACATGAACATCTACAACAATATCTATCAAGGTCAACTAGACAAAATAAAAAAAGCTAAAATGGAGATCTATAAGATACAGATTAGGCAGACTCAGTTGAGAAATGCACTTGCACCCTCCTTAGTTGTTCTGGATGAGAACATCAAACAAATTGATGCCACTATTTTCACATATGATCAAGGTCCCTACATGGATCTAATAAAAATGGAGAAGCTCACATATGCCCTATGCGCCCATCTCCAGACAATTGATGCAATGAAGGCATTATGGCAGCAAGAGATGAAGAATCTTCAGATTGTATATCCAGATGTATACATGGAGTAAGTATCTAGAAAATTACAAGTTTTTGACACCTTTGTCATTAATGTCAAAGGGGGAGTAATGTATATAATGAATAAAGTATATATGGGGAGTAGTGTATGTATGAGAATATACAATTTTTTGGGTGTTAGTCAATTTTGAGTAACTTGGCCACATTCCTTTGTTTCCATTAATGACAAAGGGGGAGATTGTTGGAAAGTTGACTCCCAAGGAGTATATGGCTTATTTTGTGTTGTCATTATGGCAACAAAGTCATATGAAGTTTTTACAGTAAAATATGAAGTGAAAATCGACTAAGTGTAGAAGACAGAATAGAATAGTGACTTACAGTTGATCAGGGCATCAGCGCACGTGCGTACAATCACATCAGGATATGTGCATTCAGACTTAAGCTCTATGGTATTTTTTTATGCTTATCCTATACACACATGGTATGGATTGGAAGTACAAACAAGTTACAGAAAGAACAAGTACACCAGCAGTCCAGAATACAGAGTATGAAGTCGACTTCATTATTTTGATTAGTGTGTAAACTTTTGTTATGTAAAGGCTAAGCGCCTATTGTAATAAGTTTTTAATCATGTATTAAACATTGTTGTAAACACGCTTAAGCCAATTTGTTTAGAAGCATTGTGAATATTTTTTTTGGGCCAACTAAGGTCTTGTTTATAGTCGCGTCTATTCAAGCATAAACATATATATATGCAATGTAAAGATATATTGGAAGTGTCGAAGATATAGTCAGAGAAGATATATAAGTAGATTAGTATGAAGATATCAGAATGAGATAGAGCCCTTAAAGAAGATAAGAGCATAAGCACATAACTGGAACTGATCAGACATCTGTGTCATATACAGCAGTTCATTTTTCGATATAGTGCATATCTATTCTCAGGAGGTTGTAGCCTTCTTTCTCATTGAGCAGTGAGCTCTTGGACAGTGATTCCTCACCCCTAATAGGGTTGTTTGTAAAAGACTCCTAACAGAGTCATACCCTTAACTAGGTCATTTTACTTGCATTGTAAAGACTGCTCCTAACAGGGCAAAGGAACTTTAACAGGTTCATTATACTAGTGCAATATTTGTGGGTACTAATTCCCACCGGAGTTTTCCTCTAATCAAGGTTTCCCTGTAATCATATTATGTGTTATGTGATCTTGTGTTAAGCTTCAAGTAATATCTAATTGATTTATGTTTAAAGTGCTTAAATTGAATAAATAGCTAAACACTGATTCACCCCCCCCCCCTCTCAGTGTTTCCAACAGAAAACACGTAGAACAATGGATGCTTAAAATTTTTTTCTTGATTATTCTTTTGATTATGGTTGATCATTAGTGCATATGCTTCTTGGATAGTTTTTTTTACTTCGAGAAAATGAGAGAAGAAAACTTCCTTATATATGAATCTAGGGCACAATATTCTAGAGAGAACTACATAGAATAATTAAATTCCATTTAGACCTATATCCCTATAGGAGGACCTATATTAAATATAATTTAAAAATCATTACTTCGGAACCTGAACCAGCCGACCCGGAAGTGGGAAATGAACTTTTAATGACCCCTGGAAACCGACAAACTTTTAAACTGGAAAGGGGGACCTAGGTCAAAATCGAGGTTGACCTTGACCTAGGTCAAGGTTGAGGTCGACCTTGACCCAGGGAGTCAGAACCCCTGGAAAATGTGCTAGATGGGATGGATGGTGTCCGGAGAGACCCAATCAGAGTCCTAAATAGACACAGAAGTAGGAGAGGATGCAAAAATGAGGGGAAAATATGATGATGGTCCAAAACACCCCCTAAGGAGGGCTAAACTTTATTAACATGGAAGTGCTTCCATTTTAAGATGATACATTAAGCCCCCCCTTTAGTGGGAGTATGGAAATCAAACATACTCGCGGTAAAGTTAGAACAAAGACTCTAGTGGATCGCAACGAGGTAGAAGATCACTTAGTCAAGTACATGAGCCCCTAGACCAAGGATTCTAACTCAACATACATGCACAAAGATATGAAATCAAAGAGAAAATAATCATAGAAAGCATACATGACTACGTAAGAAACACAAGAGCAACACTATAAATAACATAGCTTCATGATCTAATCCTACTAGCATGAAAGTAAAAGAGAGGAAAGATAAAGTGATTACCTCCCCTAGTAAGATTCTCACCTTACCATGAATCACCAAGGAGGGATATCCCAATACGTTCACCCATAAATTGTGCTTTGTAATTGTAATACGTCTCCTGACGGATTTTGGAATATACATAGGTCCACATTCTTGTATCACTATGGAATATAAAATGCGTGTCTTTTTAAGATTTAGCAACTTATGTGTGTTACCTTCCAAGGATTTATCATATTGGAAAATGCGTATCTCTTCGATTTAGCAACTTATGTGCGTTACCTTTCGAGGATTTAGCAAAAATAAAAATAAAAATAAAAATGCATGTCTCTTCAGGATTTAGAAACTTATGTGCGTTACCTTCCAAGGATTTAGAATGTTGTAAAATGTAAACTATATTATAAGGGAGACCCTATATATGCCCCCTCCTTATCATGACTACCCACTAGGTAGGATAAGGAAGAGAAAGAGGATACCTACTGTTGGAATTAATGGGAAGTGTGTACTGAGAGAGGAGGGGCGAATCAATACCTCTAAAACTTTTGTATCCTTTAATCAATTAACCTTTGTGTAATCAATTATTTATCCAACCATCTGATCTATACTATCTTGATGTAAGATATATCAATTCATAAACTTAACATACATGTGAACATTCATAGAAACATTCATGAAATTAATTGACACATAACACAAGATATGATATCATAGAAAACTCCTATGAGGAAGTAAAAAGTGTGGTGGGGATGCCACCCACAA
The DNA here is from genome assembly GCA_018584345.1 of Thuja plicata. Taxonomy (NCBI): domain Eukaryota; kingdom Viridiplantae; phylum Streptophyta; class Pinopsida; order Cupressales; family Cupressaceae; genus Thuja; species Thuja plicata. The sequence goes on along the minus strand of MU223986.1, from coordinate 221,627 downwards.
AATCTTCACTATCTGTAGATTGGAAGGGGCTAGTTAAGGCTTAAAATTTGGTCACTTATGATGATCTACCCATTTAAGAGTATCTGTGGAGACCTGTTAAAGTCTACTCAATTAAGAGCTTTAGCAACACTATTGTGTGTGCACTCAGTTAAGAGATTTATAGTTGGACTGTTAAATCCACCTTCGTTGAAAGGATTTTTACACTTTGCTTCACTTGTTAGAATGATAGAAAATTAGAATTTGACCTTGTGTATGCAATCTCTTATTTCTGATTATAGATCCATTTAAGATTGCAAGTATATGTATATCACCTAATGTGATTGAATAATACATCTGTTGCTCGGTAGCCTCTGTTCTTGGTTCTTGATAACCAAATTCACCTATTGTTGTTCTGGTTCATGAAACCTTCAATATGTTCCATAGATGTGCATGTGGGATACATTCATCATCATATCATCATCACACATGTATAATGAATGATTGCATCATCTATTTATAAGATGGATTGAATTCATCAAGTTTCACAAAAAATAATGTTAACTCTAAGATCAGGTTTACGACTTTACCTTGATCTCCTAGTCTATGTGTTTTAAATCAGTTAGACTAATTAAAGCACTTACATTCATGTTTCTTGTCCCTAAAGAAATGGTTTTTAAAAAAAATCAAGGTTCTATAAATAGAATAAGACTATTTTATCTGATGTGGAGGTCAAATCCACTTTTTGCGGGCTACAACTGACTTTCAGTTTCTGACGGTCGTTTATGATATGAATTCAGTTAACTGTATTTCATGTTCCTTGCTTGAACTTTCCTCTTGGTTTCCTCTATGACTGTTCTTTTGGTTTTCACTATGACCTTCTTCATCCTTTCCACTTTGCATTTTTTGTGTACACATAAAATTCGTGTCGTCGGTTCTCTTTGTACTTAGCCATTTTCTGTGATCTCTTGTATCTTCATTTTTGGTTCACTCTATGTCCTATCTTTTGGTGTATGCTTACCAAAAGTGTTGTTTGCATACTAATAAAAAATTAATGTCATCAATCTCCCCATTTGACATTAGTATCAAAAATTGATATGTGTAAGATACTAACAAAATGTTAAGTATGTGCAACATATATAATCCTTAGTCATTTTATCACTCCCCCTATGTATATGTCGGTATATCATTATTTTCCCTTTTTTGGTAGTACTTTATAGATGTCTTCCTATCTGTACATATCATATATTTCTCCTTGTATAATACATATACATATCATTTTCCCCCTTTTTGTATATTAAGGGAAAAGGTGTATACCTTATAGTTTATCAAAAATGTGAGAGTTTGAAGACTTCATATCTTCCATCATTTTCTCCCATTGTTCCTTCAAGTTCTCTAGAGCCATGTGCTTGAGTGTGATCTTGGAATGCATATCTTAGATGTTGTCTACTACAGACATCTCAGGAGTTTCTATCATTTGCCTTGTTTAATTTATATGTTGTTGAAGTAGTGTCAGATTTTGGTAGAAGTTGAGCTTGGAGCTCGGTGACTTCTTCCCTGAATTGTGTCTCTGTTTCCCATAGTTCCTGCCTTAACCTTTTGATCTCAATAATATTTTCATAATGCAACATAATTTCATTATCTCCAGTGGGTAAGTTTTTAGCACTATTAACTAGATAAGAATCTAAATTTGCTATATTTTCATTATGCTCTTTAGTGAACTTTTCTAGTGTGCTTACTTGTTGAATTAAGGATATAGATTTAGTGATAATTGGATCTAATTAACTAATGAATTTTGAAAGCTTTACCTTTTTAACTTCCACTTCTTGGCTAATGTTCTCAACAAGTTTCTTCTAGTACTTCTGCTCTTCTCTCTCTTCTATTGCCTTCTCTACATCAATGTTCTGTGTTGTAATCACTTCGGTGAGAGTGACTAGTTGATCAAGTATTGGTTTATTCTAATCAACATCAACATCATGTACAATCTAGTGCAAGATGTCCCTAGTTGTTTCCAATACCATGGAGTCTTGGTTTTGTTTCCTCATCTTCTCCTGTAATTCCTTTCTTTCGCATATTTCACCGTATTCTTTCAATGCTTCATAATCAAGTGTGGATGGGTCACATTTGGGGATTTCAATGATTTCATCTAATGTGACTTCCAACTTACTCTTTTTTTTATTTCTTCTTCTTCTTTAGAGTTTTACTTGAGTGAAATACCATAGTTATCTTCTCAACTTTGTATGTGGTACTAGATGAAGTTATTTGTGGTGTTGCCTCTTTTTTCTGCTTTGTTTCAGTGTCAGCTTGTCAGTTTTCTGTAGACGTCTCCACATCAACCTTTACATTGTCGGTAGAAACTTTTTCGATATCCTCAGGAGTGCCATCTTTTGTTTTATCTCCTTCGTTGGTGTTCTTATGCACTTCATCTGTCTCTGTCTATGCATCCTTCTCAGTTGTGTCTCCATCTGTTTACTTTGGTTCTCCTTTTGTAACCTTATCAGTTTCGGTCACAATGTGAGTGTCTCTGATGTCCTTCTAATCATCAGTGTTGTCTTTCTTTCCTTCATTCCCTGCATCTTCAATAATTCTTGAGTCTTTATCAGGTGACTTATCTTTTTTCTAAAGTATATTGATTGCTTGTATCAATATTGGCATGTTACTTGATATGTTCACCTGTGCACTGTCAAATGTTGTGTCTTGTTCATCGGTTGTATCTTTTGTGATAGTGACATCTTCATCTTTTTGTATTTCCTTTGCTGGATCATCAGTAATGTCAATGATTGTGTTGTCCACAATGTTGTCCTTGGTGGTGTCCAGGCATGTTTCATCTGCAACTTCTACATTCTTTTTGTCAGTTGTATCCATTTCTTCTTTGTTTAACTCAACATCGGTTATGATGATTTTCCATGTGCTCTCTGTAGCTTGATTATCATCTTTTTGTTATAGGTCTTTCTCGGGGCTAGCTTCCTTAATAGGTCTATTGAGTATTTTACTCCATTTATTGTGACTTTCTTGTTCAAGCTCTATAAGCTTCCCTTCAAGAAATTTGTAGGCTCTCAACTTGGGTGAGAACTCCTTTTTATGTTTCTCCATCATCTCATCAATTTCTTCATTCTTGGATTCAGAAGGCATGCGCGTAACAAGTACTCTTTCCCTTATCTCCTTTTCATTCTTTAAGGCAAATGTCCATCTAGAATATAGTCTTTCCAAGAGTTCCCTTGGTACATTATTACCTTCAAACTGAATCAGTACATACTTTAATTTATACATCTTTGCAATGATGGCGTCTTCAACTTTGTTCTGCTCTTCTGGAACAAGTTTCAACCATCTTCTGATCTTAGAATCTGTAATAGATCCTGAATTTGCAATAAATTTTCATACCTCGTCAATGCTTTCTGGAACCTTTACCTTTTGTGCTTCTATACCTTCATCTTTCTTGGTGTCCTCAATATCCTCTCTGGTTCTGATGAGCTTCCTTATTCTTTTGTTTGGCCCTCTTTTCAGTGTGGTCGTTTTCCTGTTTCTTTTACCGATGGGTTTCGGTGTTTTCAAATAACTTTTTCACTTTGCTTGATTATCAATGAGTCTCAGTTTACACTAGAAACTTTTCTTTCTCATGTTAACTGACGATTCTCGTAAAGTGTAAGTAGTTTCAGCTTTGAGTGTATACCGACGTATTTTGGTATGTATTACCTGATAGCATAGTTATCATAGATTGTAACAAGTAATACCATGATGCATCTTTACTTATGCTAATTTGGCATTTCATCAACATATTATGGAACTGATGTAAAATAATGCATAGTGTAATGCAGTTCCATACTTGTTCTACTTAGGTGGAGATGGTGATGTCACTAGATCCATTGGATGGGTTGTCACAATTTTCATTGCTCGGTCTAGCTTCATCATTTTTTGAAGATTTTCTCCACATTTTGTCTCTTACACTTCTAATTTCTTCAATGGTGTTTCCATTGGGATACGTGTTGATCTCTATCATTCGGTCTTTGTAGTCTTTCTTGAGATGACCAACTTTATGATAGTGTAATCATGTCATTCCACGATTAGTCCAGCCTCTATACTTTCTAGTCCACTATCTCATAGAGTTTGCAGAAATGTGACCAAATCTTCCACATGATGTACAATTTGTCTAGTATTTTAATCCCATACATATTGGTTACCGACTCTTTTCGGTTGATAGGTGGTTTCTTGAGCTTTAGGCTTCCATGCCTTTTCTTTTTCCAGCATTCAAGAGTTGTGTGTCCATTCATTTTACAAGTAGGACAATATTTTCCCATGTAGGTTTCCTTCTTTGGTTGTTTCATCTCAAACTTACATTCATATGCTTTATGTCCTTTCTTTTTACATTTATAACAAAATCCTATGAATGAAGATGTAGATTTAGGAATACCTTTCATTTTTCTTTTGCATACATTTGATGTGAGGCCTTGCTTTCCATGGTGATTGCATGTCAGCTTTCTTGGTCTTGGATTTTCATAGACATTCTTTGGATCAGCTTGATTTGGTGATTCTCCATTCTCAATAAAGCCTAGACTAGTGTTGTTGTTGATTCTTCATTGTCCATCAAGAAAACTATCCATTCTTTTACTTCTTTCTTTATAATTTCATTATGTTGCTGCTGAATTCTTATTTCATGTTTTAACTTTTCATTCTCATCCCTTAGCTCTACGATAGATTCTATTCTTTCAATGAGTTTAGCATTCATTTTGTTTGCCTCTTGACTCGTAAGAATAATCTAATTTGTAACTTCATGATGATGTTTTGTCAATCTTTGTATTTCAGATTCTTTCTCTTGTAGCTTTTTAGTAATCTTCCTTCTATCATCAATAGCTAGTTTTATTTCTTTCTTAGCTTGTCTAGCATTGTTCATGAAATCAATCATCCTTACCATCTGTGTCTCTTGACCAATTTGTAGAGATTTTACTTGTCCAGCCAAATGTTGATTCATTTCAGTTAGGCTTGTGATGCTTTCTTCTGATGTGTTTGATGCTTTTCTTGTAGTTGATTCTAAAGGCTCAAAGAAGTTCAGTATCTCTTCCTCATGGTAATCTATTTCATTACAATGAGATGCCATAATATTTATTTCATCTAACAAATATCTCATATTGATTCTAGCTTCTTTATATAGCTCATAGAACATCTGAATTTCAAGCTTCTTATTCTCGATATTTTTATCAAGTTTGTACTTCTCCATTATGTGATATTTTCTCTTAAGCCTTTAAGCTTTACAAACAAGAGACTTCACTCTGATACCAATTGTTGGAATTAATGGGAAGTGTGTACTGAGAGGGGAGGGGTGAATCAGTACCTCTAAATCTTTTGTATCCTTTAATCAATTAACCTTTGTGTAATCAATTGTTTATCCAACCATCTAATCTATACTATCTTGATGTAAGATATATCAATTCATAAACTTAACATACATGTGAACATTCATAGAAACATTCATGAAATTAATTGACACATAACACAAGATATGATATCGCAGAAAACTCTTGTGAGGAAGTAAAAATTGTAGTGGGGATGGCACCCATAAAATCTATACTATCTACAGATTGGAAGGGGCCGGTTAAGGATTACAATTTGATCACTTATGATGATCTACTTGGTTAAGAGTATCTATGGAGACCTGTTAAGTCTACTTGGTTAAGACCTTTAGCAACATGGTTGAGTGTGCACTCGGTTAAGAAATTTATAGTTGGACTCTTAAATCCACCTTCCTTGAAAGGATTTTTACACTTTGCTTCACTTGTTAGAATGATAGAAAATTAAAATTTGACCTGGTGTATGCAATCTCCTATTACTGATTATAGATCCATTGAGGATTACAATTATATGTATCTCACCTAATGTGATTGAATAATACCTCTGCTTCTCGGTAGCCTCTGTTCTTGGTTCTTGATAACCAAATTCATCTTTTGTTGTTCTGGTCCATGAAACCTTCAATTTGTTCCATAGTTGTGCTCGTGGGATACATTCATCATCATATCATCATCACACATGTATAATGAATGATTACATCATCTATTTATAAGATGGATTGGCTTCATTAAGTTTCACAAAAAATAATATTAACTCTAAGATCAGGTTTACAACTTTACCTTGATCTCCTAGTCTATGTGTTTTAAATCAGTTAGACTGATTAAAGCACTTAAATTCATGTTTCTTGTCCCTAAAGAATTGGTTTTAAAAAAAAATCAAGACTCTATAAATAGAATAATACTATTTTATTTGATGTAGAGGTCAGATCCACTTTTTGCGGGTTGCAATTGACTTTCGGTTTATGATGGTCGATTATGCTCTGAAGTCAGTTGACTGTCTTTCGGGTTCCTTGATTGAACTGTCCTCTCGGTTTCCTATGTGACTGTTCTTTCAGTTTTCACTATGACCTTCTTGTCGGGTTCCACTTTCGGGTTCTTCTTTATCCTTTCCACTTTGCATTTTCGGTGTACACACAAAATTTGTGTTGTCGGTTCTCTTTGTACTTAGCCATTTTCGGTGATCTCTTGTATCTTCATTTTTGGTTTTCTCTATGTCTTGTCTTTCAATGTATGCTTACCAAAAGTTTTCTTTGCATACTAATGGAAAATTAATGTTATCAACCTACTTCACAAGGTAAGGAGATATCAAGTTTAACAATAATATACACTATGTCCTTAGCAAAGAGTATTGACCCTTACCTCTAAGAGCATAGATAATCCTAAAATGGATATGTCACATATGGAAAAAAGGATCCTCAAAGAGGAAGGGATCTTATCAGAAAGACCCCCACCATAGAGGAGTGTTTAGGATAAAATTTCATCTTCCAAAGAAAAGAGGGACCAAAGATTCGATCATCAAGCCCCCTGCGATCAAGAGAAAGAGGAATCTCGGAATGAAGGAATCAAACTCTAACCCAAAGAAAGGGAAAGAGTTTATAAATAACATAATTTGTAAAATAAAGAAGAGGCGATGATGTAGGAAATCACCTCTCATATAAGAGGGTACCCATAGTCAAAACATAAATCTTTATAAAGAAATAATGTTGTAGAATAAACAAATTCCACTAAGCTAAGGAAAGTAGATCATTAGATAGAGAAAGAAGGAAAATACCTTGCCCACCAGGGATGAAAGCAAGAGATATATCAAGAGATGCTATAGAAAAGAGATATCTTTTGATGACATTAATTTTTCATTAGTATTCAAACAACACTTTCAGTAAGCTTACACCGAAAGATCGTCTAGGGCAAACCAAAGATCAGATGAGAAGATCACCAAAAATGACTAAGTGCAGAAAGAACCGATGACACAAGGTAGTGTGTAAAATGAAAATCATAATGTAGAGAGACAAAGAGGAACCCAAAATTCAAGTTACAGTGCAGACTAGAAAATCAGATATAGTGCAACTGATAGTAAAAAATGAAGGACAGACAAGCATGACCGAAAGACAGAACCGAAATTCAATTGCAGCCCGCAAAAAGTAGATCTAACTTCCACGTCAGATAAAGAAAGGGTATTCTATTTATAGGATATTTAATTTTTTTAAATCCATTTCTTTAGGGACAAGAAACATTAATGTAATTGTTTTAATCAGTCTAACTGATTTAAAGCACATAGACTAGGAGATCTAGGTGCAAGTTGTAAACCTGATCTTAGAGTTAACATTTTTTTTTATCACAACTCGATGAAATAAATCCATCTATCAATAGATGATGTAATAATTTATTAGAAGGTGTGTGTAAGAGAAAGGAGAATATAATGAGCACATCTATGTATTGAATTGAGAGTTTCAAGAACTAGAGAAGAAAAAGAAGAATCTGGTTAGTAGAACCAAGAACAGAGGAAACTGATAATCAGAGGTATTATTCAATCATAGCTAAGGTGATATTATTTTAATGTGAACTACATAGGATCTATATCAGAAATAGGAGATTGCATTTACTAGATCAATTTTTAATTTTCTATCATTCTAACAAGTGAAGCAAAGTGAAAAAAAAATCCTTTCAAGAAAGGTGGATTTAACAGTCCAATATCAAATCTCTTAACCGAGTGTACACTTAACAGTGTTACTAAAATATCTTAACATATTAGACTTTAACATGTCTCCACTGATACTCCTAATGGGGTAGATCATCAGAAGTGATCAAAATTGTAAGCCTTAACTGGCCCCTTCCATTCTGCAAATAGTGAAGTTTTGTGGGTGCCATCCCCACCGCAATTTTTACTTCCTAACAGGAGTTTTCTACGATATCATATCTTGTGTTATGTGTCAATTATGTTCATGAATGTTTCTATGAATGATTCGCATGTTTATTAATGTTATGAATTGATATAACTCGCACAAAGATAGTGTAGATCAGATTGAATGGATATGAAATTGATTACAAAGGTAAATTGATTAAAGAACAAGAAAAAGTTTTAGAGGTACTGATTCACCCCTCCCCTCTTAGTACTACTTCCCATTAAACCCAAAAATTGGTATCAGAGCTAAGTCTCTTCTTGAAAAGATCAAAGGATTAAGAGAAAAGATCATACAATGGAGAAGTACAAACTTGATAAGAATATTGAGAATAAAAAGCTTAAGATATAGATGTTCTATGAATAGTATAAAGAAGCTAGAATCAAGATGAGAGAGTTGTTGGATAAGAGGAAAGGAATGGAAACTTGAAGAAATAAAAAATGTTATCAAGAAGAAGAGATTCCAGATATATTTGAGTCTTCCGAATCAAATGCAAGCAAAGCATCATATACATTAGAAGAAAACATCACAAATCTAAAGGAGATCAATCAACATCTGACAGAGCAAATAAAGATGTTGCAAATCAGTCAAGAGGCCTAGATGGTTAGAATGATTGATGTGATAAGTTATGCTAGACAAGCTGAAACAGAAAGAACACTAGCTACTGATGACAGGAGGAAGATTATAGAGAAACTACAAGAAAAGGAGTTATAAATTCAAAGACATGCTGAGCATCACCATGAGCTCACAAATCAAATTATTGTTATGAGTCAAGAAACAAAAAGAATGAATGTTGAACTCATTGAAAGAATACAAATTATCGGTGAACTAAGAGAAGAAAATGAAAAACTAAAGCATGAGGTTAGAATTCAGCAACAACATAATGAAGTTATCAAAAAGGATGAAGAGAGCAATAAAAGAATGGATGATTTTCTAGAAGGACAACGAAGAGTCAACAACAACAACGGTCTGGGATTTACCGAAAATAGAGAATCATCAAATCAATCCAATCCAAAGAATGTTTATGAAAATACAAGACCAAGAAAGATTACATGCAAACACTGTGGAAAGAAAGGTCACACATCAAATGTATGCAGAGGCAAAATGAAAGGTATTCCTAAATCTACATCTTCAATCATAGGATTCTATTATAAATGTAACAAGAAAGGACATAAAGCATATGAATTTAAGTCTAAGATAGATCAACCAAAGAAGGAAACCTACATGGACAAATACTATCCTACATGCAAGATGAATGGGTACACAAATCTTGAATTATGGAAAAAGAAAAGGCAAGCATGGAAGCCAAAAGGTCAAGAAACTCCATATCAACCAAAGAGAATCGGTAATCAATATGTATGGGACTACAACACTTGGAAAAAATATACAACATGTGGTAGATATGGTCACATTGCTTCAAACTATATGAGACTATGGACTAGAAATTCTAGAGGATGGAATAACCCTAGAATGGCATGCTTACACTATCATAAAGTTGGTCATCTCAAAAAGGACTGCAGAGACCAAATGACAGAGACAAGCACATATCCCAATGGAAACACCATTGAAGATATTTGAAGGGCTAGAGACAAGATGTGGAGAAAAGCTTCAAGAAATGATGAAGATGGAATGAGAAATGCAAATGGTGACACCCCATCCAATGGATCTGGTGACATCACCAACCCCACCTAAGAAGACCAAGTAAGTATGGAACTACATTAACACTAAGCTATTACTTTACATCAGTTCCATAATATGATGAAATAATTCCAAATTAGCATAAGAAAGATGAATCATGGTTTTACTTGTTGAAATATGTAAAAAATATGCCTTTGGACATATATACCGAAACCCGTCGGTATATACTTAAAGGAAAGACTACCTACATTTACTGAGCAGCATTGGTTATAATAAAAATTTGTTAGTATTGACCAAGACATGTCGGTAAACAAGCACATGAACAAGCTGACTGTGTTACCAAAACCTACCGGTAAAGGCTAAGTCAATTTTGACTTCTCAAAAATGTTGTAAGCATCACTAATGGTAGTAAAGCCTTCACCGATGAACTTAGTCTTTAGATACCGATGAGTTGGTTAGCATTTATTACATGCATTTTAGGGCAATGACTATAAATAGGGCATCGAAGTGACTCATTTTTCACGAAACCTAGAGCAGAGCGAGTGAAGGCAATTTTGAGAAGAAAGAAACCAAGTTGAAGAGCAATCATGACTCGAAATACAAGCATTTCAAAGCAATTCAGAGATCATTACAAACACAACAGTAATTTCTACAGACTGATAACTCTGTGTTTTCACACATTTACATAGAATCCCTAATTTATGAAAATGGCATCAACATCACGATCTGTAAAAGCTAAGAATGCAAAGAAGGATGACTTCAAACTCATCAAGAACACTGCATGTGAGGAACCCAATTACAAGATTCATCCAAAGGTTTCCTCACAACCCGATGATGTTGGTGCATTTTCGTGCATACCAGCTAGGGTTTTGCTGGTTGAAGATGTTCAATCCTTCATACATTGCAAGATTGCAGAGATTGGAACGTCAGAGATGGAAGAAGCTTACCAGAAGCTTTGTAATGATGATGGAAAACTTAAGGAAGAACACAAGCATATTGAGGTAAAAGGGCTTACCAATGCCCTAAAGTTTCCTAAGGTCTTCAAAACCGATAGTATTCGGTTAGTACTAAGTATAATGAATAAAAACAAGTTATGGTTGGATGAACCAAAGGAAATCACCCAAGAAGTCATCCATACGATCATCGATTACCCCATAACCGATAAAGTAAAGGCACTAAAGCATCCACCAAAGGCAGAGACCAAAAATATGACTGGAGCCAAATGGGATGGCCGTGGATTGAAAGTGACAACAATAACCGGTAATGAGATTAAGTTTGGTGCATATGTATTGGGCTACAAATTATTCCAGGCCAACAGATTAAATAGTATTACATCAGGTGTTGTGGACACAACTTACAAAATTTTGAAGAAAGGTACACATCTAGACTTATCCGAGCTACTCCTTAATCAAATGAAGCAAAAGCTAAAAACAATCAGAAATGCAAAGTCAAACACCTGTAAGTTTGGCTCATTAATCATGTGTATTTTCTTCTATATTCAAGAAAAGTTTCCATCAGTTGGAGATGTGAAATGGGACAGCACCAAACTGGTCACCATGCAAATCAGTGAGCACATAGCTGCTCTAGGAGATAATTTTGAAACCTTCATGGATGAATACTTCAATGTATTCAAAGACCGAATGCAAAAGAGGGTAAGAATCCCTGAGCAACTCATCAAGAAATATAAGGATGAGATATGCTTCATGCTTGACACTGATCATACCTTCATCAAACCTGTAGTAGCAAGGACAACATGGTTGAAACCACTAGAATATGAGATCAACATTGATCTTGCAACAAAGGCAATTGATTCCTTAATCAATGAACCACTGGAAAAAAAGAAACCAAGGTTTGGAACATATGAAGAAGCTAAGTCAATAATTAAGTTAGACCTAGTTGTCAAGAAGATAGTGAAAAAGAAGGACAAAATGGTAAATAATATCAAGAAGAATCTATCTATAGAGAAGGAAGAAGCTAAGAAGGCTGAAGAAATTGAACAAGAGGAGGAAACTGAAGAACAGGTGTCTGTCGATAAAGATAAAGAGAAGACTGGATCAGAGGAAATAGAGTCAAACTCACCACCTCCTCCACCATCAAAGAGACCAAGAACTACAGCTACTTCAAGGACCTAAGCCAAACATCCAAAGAGTCTAATCCTTCACCTCTTAAGAAAGGAAAGGTCGGGACTTAAAAAAAGAAAAGCTCCATCACTGAAGAGAGGACAAAACAAGAAGGGTAGAAAATACATCAGAACCCAAGAGGATATAGAGGGTACCGAGCGAGATGAAGCCTTAGAGGCAAATAATTTCAAGGTAAAAGAACCTGACACTATTGATGACATTTGTGTTTATATTGCAAACTCTGGATCCATTACTAATCCACACATTAGGAAATGGGGGAAAATAAATCAAGAAGATCAAAACAAAATTGAAGAAGCCATGATAGCTAAGATGTATAACTTCAAATATGTACCCATTCAATTTGAAGGAAGTTATGTTCCACGAGAACTCTTGGATAGATTATCCGCCCATTGGACATTTGCTTTGGAAAATGAGAAATAAATCAGAGAGAGAGTACTTGTGTCTCTAATGTTGCCTGAATCTACAAGGGTAGAGATAAATGAAATGATTGAGAAACAAAAGAAATAATTCTCACCAAATCTAAGGGCATACAATTTCCTTGAAAGAAAGTTGATTGAACTTGAAAAGGATAGTCACAATAAATGGTGCAAAATCATGAATAGACCAGTTGAGAAAGACAGTCCTGACAAAGACCTTCAATAACAAGATGTTGATAAGGAAAACCAAAATGATACATCCATTGAGATGGATAAAGAAGAAGATGATACAGTAGGGAATAAGAATGCAGATGTGGTAGATGAAACATGGGATGATACCACAAATGACAATGTTGTGGATACCAATGTCATCGACATTACCGATGACCCAACAAATGAAATTGATAAGGATGAAGATGTCACTATTGTAAAAGACACCACCGATGAACAAGACACAAAAATTGATGGAGCACAAGTGAACATTCCATGAAAACTACCAATGTTGATACAAGCTATCAATATCATGCCGGACTCAAGTAAATCACCTGACAAGGAAACTCCAAAGGATGTAGGAGAAGACACAAATAAAGATAACACCGATGGTCAAAAAAATATTAGAGATACTCAAGATGTAACCGACACTAACAAGGTTACAGAAGGAGATAAGGACATAGATGTGGAAACTCAAGATAATAATGAGAACACCAAAACAGATGATGCCAAGGACACTAATGAAGGAGACAAACCAAAAGATGGAACTCCTGAGAAAATAGACAAAGGTGATACTGATGATGCTAAGGTGAATGTAGAGACATTTGTAGACACCCGATGAGATGAAACTAATGCAAAGCAGCAGAAAGAAGCACAACAAGTCACATCATCAAGCACAACAGAAAAGGCTGAAAATTGGCAATGGTGCTACATTCCACTGAGTCGCAAAAAAAGAAGAAGACAAAGAAGAAAATGTTAGAGGTTACACTAGATTAAATCATTGAAATACCAAAGTGTGACCCCACTACACTTGACATGGATGCACTACAATAATATGGAGAGATATGCCAAAGGAAGGCATTACAAGAAAAGCTGAAGAAACAGCATAAGGAATCAATGGTACTAGAGACAACACGGGACATTCTACACTAAATTGTACCCGATGTTGATATTGATCAAAGAAAGCCTATAATTGATCAACTAGCTATCCTCACTGAGGCCATCACAAATCAGAATATTGATGTTGAGAAAGCAATTAAGGAGAGAGCATAAATGAACTACTAATAAAAGCTCCTAGAGAACATCATCCAAGAAGTGGCCGATAATAAGGTAAAGCTATCAAAATTCATATCTGGATTAGACTTCATTATATCTGAAGCTATAACCTTAATTCAAAAGCTAAGAACAATAGAAAATTTCACTCAAGAAAATAGTGACAACATAGCTAAGCTAGATACAGATCTAGAAAACAACGCTAGTAGCTTAACCACAGATGGAGAAAATGCAGTCAAACTGCATTATGAAAACATCATTGAAGTAAAACGGTTAAGGCAAGAGCTATGGGAGGCAGAGACACAATTCAGCGAAGAAGTAATCGAGCTACAGGCTCAACTTCTACCAAATCTTACACTACTACAATAGCATATCAGTTCTGCAAGGCAACTAATAGCAACTCCTGAGATGTCTGGAGCAGACAACATCTATGATATGCATGTCAAGATAAAACTTGAGCAAATGGCTCTAGAAAACCTAAAGGAGCAATGGGAGAAAATTATGGAAGACATGAAGTCTTCTCATTCACACATTTTTGATAAGCTCTAAGGTAATTTACCTTTGCCCTTAATATCAAATAAAGGGGGAAATGATACTTGTACAAAATATCATTGAAAATGTTATGTACATTCATTCAGAATGGGAAAAAGGTAGATATGTATATGTATATTCATAAAGGGACAATGATATGAAGAAGGAAAATATATCATATGTACATATATACAGACATATACATAGGGGGAGTCATTAAATATCATTGAAAATGTTATGTACATTCATTTAGAATGGGAAAAAGGTAGATATGTATATGTATATGTATATTCATAAAGGGACAATGATATGAAGAAGGAAAATATATCATATGTACAGATATAATAGCATATACACATAGGGGGAGTCATTAAATGACTAAGGATTATATATGTTGTATATACTTAATATTTTGTTAGTATTTTGCACATATCAATTTTTGATACTAATTTCAAAAGGGGAGATTGATGACATTAATTTTTCATTAGTATTCAAACAACACTTTCGGTAAGCTTACACCAAAAGACACTAAAGGGAAAACGGAAGATCAGATGAGAAGATCACCAAAAATGACTAAGTGCAGAAAGAACCGATGACACAAGGTAGTGTGTAAACCAAAAATCAAAATGCAAAGAGACAAAGAGGAACCCAAAATGAAAGTTATAGTGCAGACCAACAAATCAGATACAGTGCAACCAATATCAAAAATCAAAGGACAGTCAAGCATGACCGAAAGACAAAATTGAAAGTCAGTTGCAGCCCGCAAAAAGTGGATCTAACTTCCACATCAGATAAAGCAAGGGTATTCTATTTATAGGATATTTGATTATTTTAAATCCATTTATTTAGGGACAAGAAACATTAATCTAAGTGTTTTAATTAGTCTAACTGATTTAAAGCACATAGACTAGGAGATCTAGGTGCAAGTTGTAAACCTGATCTTAGAGTTAACATTGTTTTTATCACAACTCAAAAAAATCAATCCATCTATAAATAGATGATGTAATAATTCATTAGAAGGTGTGTGTAAGAGAAAGGAGAATAGAATGAGCACATCTAGGGATTGAATTGAGAGTTTCAAGAACCAGAGTAGAAAAAGAATAATTTGTTTAGCAGAACCAAGAACAGAGGAAACTGATAATCAAAGGTATTGTTCAATCACAGCTAAGGTGATATTATTTTAATGTGAACTACATAGGATCTGTATTAGGAATAGAAGATTGCATTTACCAAGTCAATTTGTAATTTAATTTCATTCTAACAAGTGAAGCAAAGTGAAAAAAAATTCCTTTCAAGAAAGGTGGATTTAACAGTCTAATATCAAATCTCTTAACCGAGTGCACACTTAACAGTGTTGCTAAAAGATCTTAACAGAGTAGACTTTAAATGGTCTCTACCGATACTCCTAACATGATAGATCATCAGAAGTGATCAAATTATAAGCCTTAACTAACCCCTTGCATTCTGTAGATAGTGAATTTTTGTGGGTGCCATCCCCACCGCAATTTTTACTTCCTAACAGGAGTTTTCTATGATATCATATCTTGTGTTATGTGTCAATTATGTTTATGAATGTTTCTATGAATGATTCACATGTTTATTAATGTTATGAATTGATATAACTCACACAAAGATAGTGTAGATCAAATTGAATGGATATGCAATTGATTACAAAGGTTAATTGATTAAAGAACAAGAAAAAGTATTAGAGGTACTGATTCAACCCTCCCCTCTCAGTACTACTTCTCATTAAACCCAACAATCTTTACAAAACAAATGTCCTAGAAAAGATATCATGAATGATTATGAGCGAAGGAAGTATGTACCATAATAGAAAATCATAGGGATAGAATATAGAAAGAATAACTGATTAAACTCAAAAAAAAATACATGCTAAGAGCATAATGGATCCTAGAAGATTGGAAGGAAGTGCCTCTTGCCCTCCAGTTAAGAGACAAGAGGAGAAAAAATGATCTAATTTATAGAAGAATGAGGGGAATGCCCTATATCAAAATTATGAAGAAATTGTAATACTGCACAAGAATGAGATATAATTCCTAAAGCATCTCTTTCTCTAACATATAGTTTGAAATGCACACAATCATCAAGTAAATGTGTATTACTATAGTGAAAAGGACATTTGTATTTAGAGAGAGCATTTTTAGGCATAGGTTTAAAGATTTATTTCTTAGAATTCATTAACTGGACATACACTTTCTTAGCCACATCTTGAGGAGTATTAGGGTGGTCTAAGGAAGGTATTGGAAGAAGAACATGAAGAGGAGGGCGATAGTTAAGATCATCCACCTTGAATTGAGAAGGCGAGAAACCTATACCATGTATATCTTGTTTAGGGGATGGATGAATCATATTTTTAATGCCCTGTTCATTAACACCGAGCCCTAAACCCTTATAGCCTTGTTTATCCACCATAGTTTATCTAGTAGTATACATATCTTGTAAAGCTTCTATAGGAGGTGATTTATTATGGTGGTCATGAGAAAATGTTGTGTATGGTGGAATGATAGGTTTAGAAGAGGTTTCTTTGTTCTTCCCTTTAATATCATCATGAATCAGATAAGAAGGGGAAGGTAAATGAAAGAATTCTTGAACATCTACATCACAAACCCTAGCTTGAGCCCCATCATAAGTGTGGGAAGAACTAGGGATAGAAGATGGAGAAATATGAATAGGAATATTAGGAATTGGATTAGGAAGGATAGGATGAGGATTAGAAGGATTAGGAACTAGATTAGGAATGATAGGATTAGGATTAGGAAGATTAGTAAATGGGGTATCATCTACCCAATTCTTCACATAATCCAAAAGAACAATAAGTCCACTACACAAATCTTTAATGAAATTTTTGAAAGTAGGAAGACTAGTATTAGTTAATCTCATAATAGCATGAGCAAGTGAAACATGAAGACTAACAAACATGATGAAATGGATGATACTTTCATAAACATCATAAGTAATATAAAGAGATGCTAAAAGAAGAATAATGAGGAAAATAACGATACATCAAAGCATCTTAAAGATTCTCATACTGAATGAAATGCAAGAAATGTTTTTATATTTTTATGATTATGTGGATTTTTTGTATTTTAAAATGCAAGAGCATAAAATAAAACTAATTTAGTATGTATGCAAAATTTAGTCTCTAAGGTAAAGAGGCAAAGCATCTAACACCAAAAAAAGAGAGTTGTCTATCGCGGGTTCACCAAAATGTAAGATAAGAAGGGTGCAAGCACAAAGTTGAGTGCCAATTCCGTGGAAGTCCGCGGCCAAAAACAATTGGCAAATAGAAACGGGTACCCGTGTTTTAAGAAACGGGTGCCCATTATGGTTCGGGTGCCCGAGCCGTAAATATAAAATGAGCGCCCGTTTCAAAAATGGACACCCGTTTTGGTTCGGGTGCCCATGCCAAAACGGGCACCCGTTTTGTAAAACTATTTAAAATTTATTTTAAATCATTTTCACAATTTGCAAAATGTGATTACGTTTTTCTCTGGACGGGTGCCCATTTTTGAGAGCTACCACCGACCCCCCTGCTGCCATTTTTCTGACTACAGGTACATATTATTGTTTTTTATTATTTTTTTATGAAAAATATTTTTTATTGTTGTTTTTAATTAGTGTAATGTTAAAAAATGTACATTATGTTTATTGTTTACTATTTAATGTTTAAAGTTTTTTTTAAATAGGATTAAAATAAATTGTTATATTTAGTTTTAAATTTTAATTTGTAAATTATTTTAGAAAATTAAATAGAAAACTTATTTAATCCTAGGTAGAAAACTAAAACCTAAACCTAACGACAACTGAAACAAGAAACCCTAGGTAGAAAACTAAAACCTAAACCTAACGACAAATGAAACAAGAAACCCTAGGTAGAAAAATAAAACCTAAACA